>OY482673.1:76157794-76495294 GCA_960531455.1 Urophora cardui
TTTTTAAGGCTGGTATCGACCTCTCAAGAGACAGCTAAAGAAATTTTTCGCTTTATTTCTTGAGTGAAAAATAGTATTAGACAATAAATTTTGACGTTTAGTAATCCACCGTGAATACCAAGTAAAACGAAGAACAGCATCAAAAACGTAAATATAAGCAATTCGTAAGTTTTTAAAAAATATTAAATAAAAGCTTTAAATAGTTTCAATAGTTGTATTTGGTTGTTGTTTTAGGAAATCATGGAAAGCGATGAGGATGGCCTTATCTTACTGCTGAACTGGCTGATGGCCAGAATGGAAGAAGATATAAAACTTAAGCTTTGCATCATTATAAAAATTGTGCACTCTATTTTTTCGATTTTTTTTTTCATTTTCACCACCATTTTTATCAACACGTACCAAAGTCAACAAACGTCAACATTTCTTTAAGAAATAAATGTTCGATGATATTAAGGTTGTTCTCTCTGTCTAATGTTTGCCGAGATATCTTGAGAAATTTGCCAGAGAGAGAGCGCACCATTAAGAAAATAAAATTCGAACTAACTTCATTGTGAACTAGCATGTTAGTCATATTCTTTCCACTCTGTATACGACTGTTGTCGTTTTGCTTTGCTTGCTTTAATTTCGAATTAATTAATTTTTCATCTGAATAAAATAAAATACTTAAAAAAAAGAACTAGAAACATAAATTCAAACTCACTTCTCATAGAAGACTATTGTTAATGTAATAACATGGTTGCATTTCCCGGGATATTTTTCTCATGATATCACATATCGACGCTTCCAAACAAAACTGTACTAAGTCTGAAAACTGTGTTTTGCAGGAGAAGCTCTCAAAGTTTAAACTCGATATGAAACTTCAGTAGTATGCTAAGTATATTTTCGCTTGTAACTTCTGTTTGGATTGAACGATCAGCACCAAAACTCGAAAATATCAAAGTTATGGTACGCTTTATATAAAACCATAAGAAAAAAATAAAAATTTGCTACCTGGTTTTTCATGGCAAGCTCTCAAAGTTTTTATTCTATAAAAATCTCGAGTTGTATTATATATACACTTTTGCTTATAACTTTTGATTGGATTGTCCGATTGATACCAAAATTAGACAGCATTTAAATTAATGTGTGTATCACCAACGCCGTCGGCGTCGCCGAAATGCCGAAAGCCACGGCGCCGAACTCATCGAAAATGGCATCAGCAACCCCGACGCACAATGGGATTTTTTGGCCAAAAATAAATTCGAAATTAAAGTAGTGATAAATAAATATTTTTAACTGCAATCGACAGATATCTTATGGGACAAAAAAAAGCCCATGTAAAGTTTTCCGTTTCGTTTCGTTTAGCCATACAGGGTTCTCAAAGTTGAACAAAAAATATGTCATATGAATTATGAATTTTATGACCTGATACGAAAAGCTCTACCTAAGCCATTTATCGACGTGTATATGTGGTTTTAACATATACATATAGAAAATGACCTCTACTTTTCTAGGAAGTAATCTCGTTTCTTCTAGCTTTGAAATCTGATTTTATATGATTTTTCAAATACTGATAAAAAAATATAGAAAAAATTTTTTGCAGGGTAAAAAAAAAAATTCAAAAAGTTTGAAATCAAATAAAAAAAATAAAAAAAGGTCGGTAGAACCCGAGATTTCATTGAATTCAGCTAATGCTCTTTCAATAGGGGCGTTACTCCCGTATTCTGTTTTGCAGAATTCCCCATAGAAAGGCTTGGCGCTGCGTAAAGACCTTTGCGGGACATTAAAACTTATCTGTGATAGCAGAACGAGACAATCGATAACACCATTCAAAATATTAAAAACGAACGTAAGCGATAGCACAGATCTCCTCGATTCCAGTGATTTTAGGTCTATTAAAAGTAGACGTGACTTATAAGACGGCAGGGGCTGCGTGAAATTCAGAGAACGTAAGCAGAATTTAATAAATACTTTTTGAACTCTTTCAATTCTATTAATTAAGTTAATACGATATGACCTCCAGATAAAAACAGCGTATTCTAAATTAGAACGCACAAAAGACGTATATAAAAGTTTATGAGTATAGGGATCAGAAAACTTCGAACACTGTCGCCTAAGAAAACCTAGCGCCGAATAAGATTTTGAAATAATATGATTGACATGACAATTAAAAGAAAAATTTGAGCTAAATATGACACCAAGGTCCTTGATTTCATCAACTTTTTTAAGTGCATTTCGATTAATCTTATAAGAAGATGGGAATGTGTTCCTACTTTTAGAAAACGATACGTGATGACATTTATTAATATTTAACAATAGACGCGAGCTTTGGCACCACTTAAATAACTTGTCAACGTCTGATTGGAGTCGATTTACATCCTCTGAGCATCTAACCGCCGAGAAAATCTTAAGATCATCAGCATAAAGCAAAAATTTAGAATTAGAAATTTGTTCACTAACATCATTTATGAAAAGTAGGAAGAGTAGGGGTCCAAGTATACTCCCTAGAGGAACACCAGAGGACGCCATAAAACAATTTGAGTTGTAACCATTGCAAGATACAACACACCGTCTCATAAATAAATACGATTTTATCCACTTAAGAAACACTGAGTGAAAACCCAAAGCAGCTAGCTTACTGAGGAGTAAGCTATGCGATACTTTATCGAATGCCTTGGAAAAATCAGTGTAAATGCAGTCAACTTGAAAACCTTTTGAAAGAGCTGAGAGGCAATACTGACTAAAAACAGCCAGATTGGTTGTTGTAGACCGATTTGGGACAAAGCCATGCTGATTAGGCGAAATTAAGCATTTAGTTGCAAAATAAATTTTATCTTTCACAACGGATTCGAACAGTTTTGAGACCGTTGAAAGTTTTGATATAGGCCTATAATTAGATACATTATTTTTTTTTCCACTTTTGTGGATTGGAGTAATGGTGGTGAGTTTCCACTCATCACAAAAGACACCAGAAGACAAGGAAAGATTAAAAATAATTTTAAACGGCAATATAAGCGCAGAGCATTTCTTTAAAAAGTCAGCACAAATCCCGTCATTATCTAACTTCGTAGAAGATTTTAGCTTTAACAGGGCAGCGGAAATATCGTCGGACGTAAGTTGTAGGCTGCCGAAATTAAGTGACGTATTACTAATAGAATTAGTATTAGAGAAACCAGAACCATTATCAACATCGAAATTGGAGCTGAAAAACACGGCGAATAAATTTGCGACATCAGATGGCGTATAAGCAAATTGATCATTTAACAAGTAAGGAAGTCTAAGTTCGAGTGGAATCGAACATTAGATACTCAGCTGTATGCTTTCATTGTTTGTTTGCGTTTGCTCGATATAGGGTGTATTTTATATGAAACGAGTGCTGCATAAACAGGGCGCAGCCACGCCCATTTTCAAATTTTGTATCAATCATCCAAATAAGCATATAAATACTATTGTTAGTGCAAAATTGCATCCCTCTATGACTTTTAGTTACAAAGACTTCACGTTACAAATTCCAAAAGGGTGTTCCAGAAATATCTTTGTTAAAAAGTAGGCGTGGTCATAAACCAATTTCAATACATTTTTGCGTGTCTATTAACACATGTTATAAAAGTGTATAAACCAAGAGGCGGTGCCACGCCCATTTTCCAAACTTTTTTTATTTTTTGTTTTCGGTCTATTGTAGAACTCATGTCACAAAATTTCAATGAATTATCTTTATATTTCACAGAGATATCGCTTAAAATGTTTTTATTAGGCCCCTTTATAATACCCATATATGGTCGTCAACCGATTTTGGTAATTTTTCGTCCACACATTTGGCTAAGTAAATATATCACGCGTACCAAATTTCATCGATATATATTTAACGGTTTCTGAGTTATGGCTTATAAAACTTTCAATATTTGCCCCTTAATAAGTGGGCGTGGCACCGCCCATTTTCCAAAATTTTTGTATTTTTTGTTTTATGTCCGTAGTTGGACTCCTGTCACAAAATGTCAGTGATAGATCTTTATATTTGACAGAGATAACGCTTAAAATGTTTTTATTAGGCCCCTTTATAGTTCCCATATATAAAAGTGGGCGTGGCCGTCAACCGATTTTAATAATTTTTCGCCAAAACATTTGTCTAAGTAAGCAAATTACGCATACCAAATTTCATCGATATATCTTCAACGGTTTCTGAGTTATAACATATAAAACTTTTAATATTTTCCCCTTAATAAGTGGGCGTGGCACCGCCCATTTTCCAAAATTTTTGTACTTTTTGTTTTATGTCCGTAGTTGGACTCCTGCCACAAAATTTCAGTGATAGATCTTTATATTTGACAGAGATATCGCTTAAAATGTTTTTATTAGGCCCTTTATAGTTCCCATATATAAAAGTGGGCGCGGCCGTCAACCGATTTTGATAATTTTTCGTCAAAACATTTGTCTAAGTAAGCAAATTATGCATACCAAATTTCATCGATATATCTTCAATGGTTTCTGAGTTATGACTCATAAAACTTTCAATGTTTGACCCTTAATAAGTGGGCGTGGCGCCGCCCATTTTCCAAAACTTCATCAAATTTCTTCATAAGGGCCTGAGCTCAATACGTGGGTAAAATTTTATCACTCTAGCTATATTAGTGGCTGAGATACCAAATTTCTGATTTTTTCTATATAGGAAAAGTGGGCGTGGTCATGGTCCGATTTCGCCCATTTTCAATACCAACCGTCCCAGTCTCGATACCAACTTGCATTTCAAATTTCATCAAAATATCTCAATTTTTACGCGAGTTAGAGTGCGTACGGACGGACATGGCTCAATCGATTTCTCTTTTCACCCTGATCATTTTGATATATATAAGTCCATATCTATCTCGATTATTTCATTATGTTACAATCCACCGTTATGAAATTAAAACTATTATACTCTGTGTACTAGTACAGCTGAGTATAAAAATACTGCCGATGGAATACTAGAACTATTTTTCTTAGATTTGACAAAGTACCAGAATGACTTTGGATTAGCCTTTATATTTACTTCGGTACAAAGAATATAGTTCCTATAAAGAAATTTGTTTAAGCAGTTGAATTTTTTGATGTAAAATCTGTATTTATCTAAAAAGACGTTAGAACCATGGGTGCGATATTTCTTACAGAATTTATTCCTAAGATTTTTAATTTTTTTCAATTCTGAATTATACCATGGCAGTTTATAGCGCTTAGTTTTCACAGTTGGAATAAAATTGTGGCAAAATGTAGAAATCGAATTTTTAAAAACAGAAAAACAAGTTGAAACTACGGGACAGGAGAGAATTTCCTGCCAATTGAAATTAAGTAATAAACTATTCAGATAGTCATAGTCGCAGACATTATAGTTAAATAAAACTTTATTCCCGGTATTAAGGGATTGAAATGCATAAAATTCAACTTCTATAACTAAAGCAGAATGATGTAGATTAGATGGTGTTATCGGATTGTGACATCCTACTAAATTTTAATTGATATTATCGCTGAAGAAAATAAGATCCAGGATTCTATCCAGCTTATTACACACATTGTTGATCTGAGATAGACCGAGACTTAAAATATTATCAATAAAATATATTTCATGCGCAGCATTAATATTCTGTGGCGTAAGAGCTGTGTTTGAAAAAGTATTAGACCAAGATACATTGCTAAGGTTAAAATCACCCAGAACACACAAATGGTTATCGGCTACCTTATTTAAGGCCAAAGTAATTATGTTATCAGTATGCGCTTGATATAATTCATAGCTGCTATTGGGTGGAATATATGATGCAACTAAGAATAGCGAATCAAGATTTGAGGACCCATTTACGCAAACACAAAGTTGATCAAGCAAAGAATCAGAATTTTCTAGTCGAACTGAATAGGAATGAAATTTGCGTTGCACCGCAATTAGAACTCCGCCACCTCTGAGACGCCCAGTCTTAGTTGCATCTCTATCCTTTCTACACTCTAAAAACTGCGTGTAAATATGCTACCAAAATATATGTAATTTTTAGTTGAAATTTAGATTTTTTTTCGTAGATTTACACTACAAGTGTGTAATTTACAGTTCTAAACGAAATTTTACGCACTTTTGAGCAAAAGTGAGCATATCATGCGATTTTACACGCATTTTGGATTAAAATTGAATACAGAAATTGTAATTTCAAATCTCGTGCGCGAAATTACAATTGAGTGGGGTAAAATTACATAGTGAATTGGTAATTTTGTTTAACTTATATGCGAAATTACAATTTATTACACTCGATTGGTGTTTAGATTTAAAGTTTGTTTGTGTAGTCTTTACACTTGTATTGTTTAAATTTAAACAGCTTATCTGTTGAATTTTTCAGTGTGCGATTTTGCGCATAATAAGGTAGGAAAAAAGTAACCTACCTCTTTGTGTGCAAAATTACACGAAAATTTCTAAGAGTGTATATACATTGTATAGATTTTCATCAAAAAACTCATTATCAAAAAATTCAGTAGTTAACCATGACTCAACTAAAACAAAGATATGATAATCTAATTGGGAACTAAATGAGCTCACAACTTCTGATTTACCAGACATATTCTGGAAGTATAGCTTAAGGCCTTTAGAGTTAAGAATTGGCTTATTAATGTTAGTTACAATAGAGTTAAAACTAAGTGAGTCCTTAATTACTTCAGTATTCGCTGATTCTCCCCTTTTCGAAAAAAAACGGAAGGGACGCAGGTTTACATCCTTAGGCCAAAGGTCGGCAGAAAGAACTTTGTCATAATAATCCCACTGGACACCAAGTTTAAAGCTAATGCTTCTCAAGTTGGCAAGCGCCGCTTGTTGATCGGACTGGTCCTTGACCAGTGCTTTACAGGCCAAATGCTTTTTATCAATACCAGCATGTTTGCTTACGTAATCAATAATGTTATCAGCTGAGACTGAGGGAGAGAACGAAGATAAATGCAGCCAACCCATTCTACCAACAACTGCAAGCTCAGAGTTAGTGCTCTGACCAACAACTCTCATCCGATTTCTTCTTTTGTTCTTCACTTCAAACCACTTGTTATTTTGATCGCGATCGCTGTTATCATTTAATGCATTAAACGATTGATGAGCGCTAGGAGAGAGCGCATCAGATGACGAAGATAAAGCTTGCTGGCCAATCACAGTGTTAGCAGTAGAAGCAGTGCATGCAGGATCGATATTATTTGTTGCTGCATTAGATGATTGATGAGCGCGAAGAGAGAGCGCATTAGATGATGAAGATAAAGGTAACTCACCAATGCCCACATTAACAGTAGTGTTGGACAAACGATCGTTCTTATTATTATTTGTTGGATTCTGTATCTTTGTACTCTTTTGTCCAACAACAACACTGGGCGAAGGTTTTGTAATAGCAGTGGAGGGAGTATTCGCATTACGCAGTCCCTTCTCAAGCAATTTATGGACCATAGATTTAAGGTCGTTCACCTCTTTAGATAGAATACCAAATGCACTTACTAGATTTGATGTCGAAGTCAAACAAGTATCACAATTGAAAACTATGTTTTCATTACAAGCGATTAAATCAAAAACTTCTTTGGACTCAACTTTAGCACAAATTTTGTGGAAACTGCACTTGCAAACCTGGCAAGACATTTCATAGCCAGGGCGAAAAGATTTTAAGCACTTAGGGCCGTTTACTCAACCTCTGATTAACGCTAACCGGAGGACAAAGGTCCGGTTAAGCTATGGACTGCATTATCGACAACATGTTAAATATATGGTTTGATGAAGTCGATAATCATGTTTAACCGGGCTTTAACCGTGGTTAGCGTTAATCATAGGTTGAGTAAGCGGCCCTTAGAGCAGTTGAAATTACTCATTGTCGCAGAGAACAAAAAACACGTCTTCACTGTACGACTATCACTGTACGACATATGTTTATGCTTTAAAATCGGCAACTAATGCAATTTTATATAGAATATTTACATATATACTTACTTTTCGCCTATTTACTTCAAAAGTATCATAACTCAAAAACGCGAGTTATCAGGTAAGGATGGGTATGCATGCCGGCGCACCTGCCCCAAATCTACAAATCACAATCCTTATTCAAATATTAATTTTATTTAGTTACCTTAATAGCGCTGGCTGAATGGAATAAATAAACTAATTCCCACCTTAAATTGTTGAAACTTTTTTATTAACCCTTTCGGATATTCCTTGCCGTACGGCATAGTCGCACTTCAGTGGCAGATTTATATCTTCAACAACCAATTTTTTTTTTTAATTTTTTATTTTTCTTTGAAGAATTCTGAATAAGAAAGCATTGAAAAATGTTTGATTACTGCAACCAGTAACTCGCGAAAATTACAAAATCAATCATCTCTTTTGAGTCTTGCTTTTTGCAAAAAAAAGTAACTTCATAAATTCAGTTATTTCACGGAAAAGAAAATTTATTTGGCAAATTTTTGTACATATATTAGTAGAAAATTGTTGATTTTAACATCTCGAAAAAATTAGTACCCTGGACTTTTTAATAAGGCTGTAGGATTTTTTTCATTTCCTACCATGCCATACGGCATATATTTCACTCAATGGAAATTAAAAAAATGTATGGGATGAAATTAGTCGCAACGATTGCTTGTTTTTTTTTTTGAGAACAGAGGCCAACAAGATTGTCACTCGGAAACCAGTGTATACTTTTCCAAAGGTCCAACTATCACAATTCACTCCAGTTTTAGAGATAGCCTGACCTAAAAGTGTAAAGATTGAGGTTTTTCCCCTTTATTTGAGGTAATGTAGCATAAAATGTCTCTTTCAGTCAAGAAAATTAAGTTTATCTAAAGGTACAAGTTATCACTTTCCAGATTCCGTTGAGATTGCTAAAATATCATTTTTCCACGCTGAGATATTACATTTTTAAATGTGAATGTTTGCAAAGGATGCGAAGGATATTCGTGTTCCGCATTCTAAATGGCACACAATGGGATTTTTTGGCCAAAAATAAATTCGAAATTAAAGTAGTGATAAATAAATATTTTTTAACTGCAATCGACAGATATCTTATGGGACAAAAAAAAAGCCCATGTAAAATTTTTTGAGTTCCGTTTCGTTTAGCCCTACAGGGTGCTCAAAGTTGAACAAAAAATATGTCATATGAATTATGAATTTTATGACCTGATACGAAAAGCTCTATCTAAGCCATTTATCGACGTATATATGTGGTTTGACATCTAAATATAGAAAATGATCTCTACTTTTCTAGGAAGTAATCTCGTTTCTTCTAACTTTGAAATCTGATTTTATATGATTTTTCAAATGCTGATAAAAAAATATAGAAAAAAATTTTTCTTCGTCCACTTTAAGGAATAAAATAAAAAAAAACAAAAAAAAGGTAATATATTCTTTATCAGATCACATTAACAGATATTAATTTCACGCGCGCCTTCGTGTGTTTTAATTATTCTCCTAACTGGCTAAAAGTGCATTTTTCAAATTACATTTATAATGACATATTCAAAATTAAAAAAAAAAAAAGTGTATAGAAGATCTATCATCCAATTTACATCTGTAATATAGAAAATGGTTCACAATATGAAATACAGCATCTCATTTTTGAATTAGCTATATAGATTCTATTATATATTGTTTTTTTTTGCAGGGTAAAAAAAAAATTAAAAAAAATTCCAAAAGTTTGAAATCAAATAAAAAAAAAATAAAAAAAAGGTCTCCTCAATTTTTTAATACATGTTCACCCCAAGTGTGCTCTATAACCCCCCATAGTCAGTTTCATCATTCACGCGCGCTCTTCTCACTAATTCATATTTTTCGACGAGGTGTATATGCGCGCTATCACTATGGATGTACATTAGAGTGCGTTTAAAATTCAAATTAACGATATTTTACTGTATCGCCCCCTCAATCTGTAGTACGATGGTCAGAGATATCACACATAAATTTTGGTCCCGATTGGTGGCGGTTAAGGCGTGGCGCATTGAGGTCAAAGTTCAGAAAACTCTATGAAGGGTCAAAAATCAAAATATTTTTTTTAATTATCTAATACCCAAAATTAATACTTCTATACCCAAGGATAACAAATATAAATTTTGGTTCCGATTGATGGCGGTTTAGTGGTGTTTTAAGGGGGTCAATGTTCACATTGCCATAGAAGACTTACATTTTTAGTGTCGCATATGGTAATCTGAACTTTGACCCCCTTAAAACACCAGTAAACCGTCATCAATCGGGACCAAAATTTATATTTGTTATCCTTGGGTATAGAAGTATTAATTTTGGGTATTAGATAATTAAAAAAAATATTTTGATTTTTTGACCCTTCATAGAGTTTTCTGAACTTTGACCTCAATGCGCCACGCCTTAACCGCCACCAATCGGGACCAAAATTTATGTGTGATATCTTCGACCATGTTACTACAGATTGAGGGGGCGATACAGTCTTTTTATGAACTTTAAAATTTTTCATACAAATTAAAAGCACCCTAATGTACATACATATGTACACATGTGTAGCTAGAGAGAAAAGCATTGATGAGCAGTTTTGACATATGCTTTAAAATCGCTAATATATTAACTAATGCAATTTTATATAGAATATTTACATATATACTTACTTTTAGCCTATTTACTTCAAAAGTATCGTAACTCAAAAACACGAGTTTTCTGATAAGGATGGGTATGTATGCATGTGTGTGTATTTACATATACGTATGTGCATTATATGACGAAATTTCGGTCTGATATATTGAAAATTTAGAGTTTGAGATCAAAAAATTATCTGTGCTATATGTACTATTGATGTACATACATATATAGCGATCGAAAACTTAAAGGGCTTTTTCGTAAAATCAGCTTATTAAGGTATGATAGTATAGAAGTAAACGAGCGATATACTATCATTTGCTGCTTTTTATACCAGCCATGAACATGAAATAGTGTTATAACTTTGTGCCGAAATACTATGTATTTTTATGTAAAGTTTATCATTTGTCGCCCAAATCCAGTATAAAATATAGCTCCCATACAACGGATTGTTCATATGTACAAGATAAATTTGAGTATTTGTAACTTATTCAATTAAACAGATAAAATTTAATTTCTATCATTCATAAATGGTATAAAGTCTTTGGTACGCATAAACTTGTTGATATTTGCATTTATCTATTTCGTCTCCCACCTGTGCCGTTCCCTTATTATAAATGGGAGTTTACGTGGGGATCCAAGCCCTAAGAGTACAGATTTTAAATAAGTATACATAAACGTCATATAGATAATTAAATAAATATTTTTGAAATAGTTACAAATATATGCTTATACCTATATATATAATTGCCCCTCAGCATTCCAACTTAAATAAATGCATTTTAATGGTTTTTCGCGGCACTCGTTATATGGGGGTGGGAGAATTTGTCATCAGATTAAGTTCATTTTTACACCATGTACTAATATTCATCAAAGAAGCTTGCATACTGAATTTCAGCATTGTAACTTAATTAGTTTCGAAAATAAATGCATGTTAATGGTTTTTCGCGGCACCCGTTTTTTGGGGGGTGGGAGAATTTGTCATCAGATTAAGTTCATTTTGACACCATGTACTAATATTATCAAAGAAGCTTGCATACTGAATTTCAGCATTGTAACTTAATTAGTTTCGAAAATAAATGCATTTTAATGGTTTTTCGCGACACCCGTTATATGGAGGGTGGGAGAATTTGTCATCAGATTAAGTTCATTTTGACACCATGTACTAATATTCATCAAAGAAGCTTGCATACTGAATTTCAGCATTGTAACTTAATTAGTTTCGAAAATAAATGCATTTTAATGGTTTTTCTCGGCACCCGTTATATGGGGGGTGGGAGAATTTTTCATCAGATTAAGTTCATTTTGACACCATGTACTAATATTCATCAAAGAAGCTTGCATACTGAATTTCAGCATTGTAACTTATTTAGTTTCGAAAATAAATGCATTTTAATGGTTTTTCGCTACACCCGTTATATGGGGGGTGGGAGAATTGTTCACCAGATCAAGTTCATTTTTACACCATGTACCAATATTCATAAAAAAAAGCTTATTTTCAAAATTTGAGCACTCTAGGTCCATTTTTACTATTTATGGCCGTTTTTTGTATGAAACGTTCCCATTGTGCGACGGTTCGAAGTTCAGTGTAGCCAAATATGTGAACTGTGTTCGAATCAGTGTTGCCAAGTACTGATGCGAAATTCAAGACAGGTAGGCGCAGCGGCGAATTTAGAAACTACTTTTTTTATTTAGAAGGGTACAGTGTAATGTCAAAAACAAAGCAAATTCACACTATGGCCAACAGGAATGGGCGAGTCCCAAGCGAATACAGATTTTAACCAAGGCGAAACATTATTTTGACATTAAACTATACCAATTACAATATTAAAGTTCTGAATTCACGTATGCGCCTACCTTTCTAAATCTGGCTGGCGGAATTGAGCGGGATTTTCTGACGTTTCTTATCTTTTTGATAAAAGCAAATACATCGTTAGTTTATTTTACTAAAAGCTTTTTATTTAAATAATAAAATAATGGATTCTATTGCGATAGCAGCTATATTAGTGGAGGAAGAAGAGCAAAGGAATCTGATAAACAAGAGAAAGTTTTTAAGGGATCATAGCACAATACATCATCATAGCAATCCTTTTACTTTAAGTAAACAAGCGTAAATTTAATTAGAGGCTGAAAATAAAAATAATAGTCTTAATTTTGCGTGAAAGAAACCTTTACTTTGTCCTTTTTCTGTTTTTCATAGAATTATTTTGAACTACATAAAAGCAAATTGTATAAAAAAAACAGGGGAAAATTTCAATAACAATGTACCCGGCACCGAAATTTTACGTTTTTTTTTTGTTTGGCGATAGATCACTAAAATGCAAACGAAATCTTGCGGAAACTTATAATTCATTAATAACACAGTATTTTTGCGTAGAGCACCCTTATGCACTGGGCCGCGCTTTGAAAAGTAACCCTCAGCCGACAGAACTCCCTTTATGGAGTTAGATCTGGAGAGATTTACAGTAATTTTGCGTAGTCGGGAGTGTTATAACTAGTAAAATTATCATTCGCAGAACTTTTCCTGAAGGATTCATTGAAACATTCTTAGTGGTTTGAAAATAAATATGGCTGGCGCATTATACTGAAGCCGACCTTCCACCACCTGCAATATTTATTTGAATGCGTCTTTATTGAGACGAAAGTTTTTACTGAAATGGTAAATTGTTGGTAATACACATTCATAATTCGTTAGTTGCTTTTTTATAGTAGTCAAAATTTGCTGCAATTCTGGTATGTTTGGCGTTCGCATATCAACGCCTGTGAGTATTCGAAATGGTATATGTTTGGTGCTCCTCGGAGGCGTATTATTGATGCGCTGCTGCACTCTGTCCACATATCGATACCATTGATTCGGATTCCCTTGGCACAGCTTTGAGATCATGGGCACCACGACCTTACTGTGTAACCTAAATCAAACGCAAGTCGTCAATTTAACGCACGCACGCAAATTTTTCATATGCGTTGAACCGAAATTGACTTGCGTGCGTGTTCAGATAAAGAAATAGAAAAATACAGAAAATCAGAGAAAATCTTGTTATTTTGTGGAATATGTACCTAACAGACACGATATCAAAAGCAAGTGTCAATTTTTTTGCAAACAATCACCCACAATGTTGAATTTCAACTGTCACGCAAAACAAAAATTGGGCGTCGAATTTGCTTTTTACGCACGCCGTTCAATTTCGGTTACTCCCATACAAGTTGTATGGGCATGAGAAATTTTTGACAGTAAATTGACGGCGTGCGTTTGATTTAGGTTACACAGTTATGCATCCGCTCGACTTAGCCGTTTCCATGCGGTACACCAGTGGCTATCAACAAGTGTATTATGTCCTCCTCCTCATAAAAATCTTTGAAGAGATGTGAGGTGAACGCCGCGCCTCTATCCGACACGATTCGTGCTGGGTTTCCAAATACCGGCGCTTGTTTCTTTAAGCGATCCCCCACCTCTTCTGCTCCGGGTACAGCCACACAAATTTGGAAAATCCGTCCACGACGACCAGGATATACTTATACGCTTTCTTGGTCAGTTCGGCAAGCCCAAGATGATCGAAGTGGTACGTTCCCAACGGCTTATCTTCTTTATTAATCGGATTCAGAAAACCTTCTTGTTTGCCGCGCTTACTCTTGGTGACAATACAACCAGGGACCGATTTTAATCGTTATTTTCATTTCTTCTTTCATATAAGTATAAAATAAGTATAAAATAAGAATAACTTTCATATAAGTACTTCAAAATTCAAGCAAATTCCCAATTTGAAATTGTATGAAAGATTTTTATCGAAGATATAAAAAATAAATTTGTTACTCAAAATAATTACTTTAAAATATTTTTGAAATTCGTCTCAATGAAAAAGTCTTAGAAGACTTAAAAAACAATTTTTACGGATAATAATTACTCAAAGACTCTTCAAATTTGTCTCAATATAAGTCTTTGAAGATATTAAACAAAATTTCGCATTCTAATAATTACAAAAAGACTTAAAAAAAATATCTCAGAAATAACTATTATGGAAAGACTTTTAAAATATGTTTCTTTCAATAATAATTTTTTGATTTTTATTTTTTCTCTTATAATAATTACAACTCTGGAAAAAATCATTATGAAAACTTCGTTAACAATAAAATGCAAGTATGCCGATATAATAATTTTAGCACATTCTATCCAAATATGACCTCATCTTTATTATGAAGATTTTTATTTTTTAAATTTTTAAATAACCATTATTTACGATTTTTATTTTTTCGATCAAAAATAATTTTTATTATTGGATTTAAATTTTTCCGATGAAACTTGATCCGATATTTTATGATTTTTATTTTTTCGATCAAAAATAATTATTATAATTGATTTAAATTTTTCCGATCAATTTAAATCTATTTTTTTTATTTTTTCTCCGATCATAATAAACTTTTTCAAACGTTAGTGAATCCTATATTTGATGGCCTGAAGTTGACGATTTGGTTTCCCTGCAAAACTTATACGGCTATGCCAAATGACGTTGACTAACACCACCAGCTCAGTCAGAATTGGGAAGGACCTCTCCGGACCGTTCGAGACCAAGCGAGGTTTCAGAGAGGGTGACTCCCTTTCGTGTGACTTCTTCAATTTGATGCTGGAAAAGATAATACGAGCTGCAGAACTTAACCATACAGGAATAATTTTATACCACAAGAGTATGCAACTGCTGGCGTACGCGAGTATCGACGGAGATTTAACGATGAGCTGTACGAGCTTTACACAGACATCGGCATTGTTCAGGGAATAAAGATCCAGCGGCTGCGTTGGGCAGGTCATGTCGTGAAAATGGATGAAGGCGCTCCGGCCAAGAAAGTATTTCTATCGAATCCGCTGAACGCAAAAGAAAAGGGAAACCTCTACTGCGTTGGGAAAATCAGGTGGACAGCGATGCTGCCTCCCTAGGTGTTCCCAAGAGGTGCCATGCTGCACGAAACAGAAGCAATGTTGGATTCGACCAGAATCGTCTAGACCAGCGTTGGGCAAAATAGCTCCTGGTAGCATTTTGCACTTAGGAGCCGACTTGGCACATTTGGTTGTTGGTGAGGGACGCAACCAAGTGCAGCATAAGGGGAGAAGAACTGAGGAAGAACTCACCAACACATAAGCAAGATTGAGAACGAGAGAGTATGTCGCCGCCTGTATTCGTGGCAGTGATGGAAAATGAAAGTTTCCAATTGTATCAAATTTGTACAAAAAGTGGTGAATTTTTGAATTTAATTGTGCAATCAATTTGAAAATCGTCTGTTGGTAGCATTACCTTGATAAAATAAGTTTACAGCACATATTGTATAATAAGGATCTCATACGAAACCTTTCTTACACATATTTGTGCGTCCTATTTTTATGAAGATTACTTTATAATAAAGTTTATATACCTTCATAATAAAAAAAACAACCGTTTGTTTACTATGAAGCAAACAAAAATGGCATTGTGATCGAAAAACATTTATAACCTGAATTGAGTTTTGCAGAATAGTGCGAAAATCAATTGATTATACATAAGTGCCTTGCTACTTCGCAAATAACCGAAAACTGCACAGGCACGAGTCATTTTCCATCACTGGTTCATGCCTGAGAGGCAGTGTGCAGCAGTATTGCCGCAGCGTCAAACAATTTGGTATCAGAAATTCGTACTTTCATGGTTTTTTCTTCGTATCACCTAAAAATTATTGAAAAAAAATTGAATTAAATGGAAGGCCAGCCTAGAACCTTTCATTTGGTACCAATATTGCTCAAAGTCTATCTGGGTCACTCTGGGTCCACATTTGGGCCTGTATTCTGAGAAGTTCCCACTTATTGAAATTCTATATACCCTATCATGTGCGTTAATACCACATGAATCTACTGCAAAAATTTCATAAAGATCGGTTGATTAGTTTGGGAGTCTATAAAGGACAGACACTTTGCTTTGCTACTATCATACTAAAAATATGTATACAGTTTGTAAATAAATCGATTTGCATGTAGAAATGAAATACGCACAAACTAAATGTATATTATAAAGTCGTTGCTACCTAAAAATCGAAAAATTCAGTATTAATTATTTTTTTCGTAATTCTTGGCGAAAATTGTATTATTTTGTTTCCGTACTACGGCAACACAGTTTGACAATTGTTGATCGTGGCTGAGAGTTGGTGGTTTTGGTTTTTGATTTTTAGTATTTCCGCAGGCTTCGTGCGATGAACATGACGAGCGAGACAATATACGCTGATTTTAATTGTTTTGCATTCCCCTTATCACCGAAAAACAAATCAGCCCCTCTCCTTCCTCTTGCTGGCTCCGAGACTGCTGCAAGAGGAAGGAGAGGGGCTGATTTGTTTTTCGGTGATAAGGGGAATGCAAAACAATTAAAATCAGCGTATATTCCCTCGCTCGTCATGTTCATCGCAAGAAGCCTGGGGAAACACTAAAAATCAAAAACCAAAACCACCAACTCTCAGCCACGATCAACAATTCCTAAACTGTGTTGCCGTAGTACGGAAACAAAATAATACAATTTTTGCCAAGAATTACGAAAAAAGGAATTAATACTGAATTTTTCGACTTTTAGGTAGCAACGACTTTATAATATACATTTAGTTTGTGCGTATTTCATTTCTACATGCAAACCGATTTATTTACAAACTATATATATATTTTTAGCATTGATAGTAGCAAAGCATAAGTATTAGTTTTTAAGAGTATTAGTTGTAGTAGTATTTGTTGTAGAAAAGAGTACTAAAACACATTTATTATACAATCCTTAAACAATGACACCCTCCCTGTTGACAACGGCGCTCTTCCCCCAGAGTTGCCGCTCCTACAATACATATATTATTTTAGTGGAAATAATATTTGGTTTATGAAACTCACTCACATTCGATTCATAGAAAATAGGTAATTTATTTTTATATTATTTTTGCAATGTCAAAATTCAAGAACTTACATTTATAATTTTTCTTATATTAAATAGAATCTGTTATACAAAAAAGAATGTGTGTATGTCCTTTATAGACTCCCAAACTAATCAACCGATCTTTATGAAATTTTTGCAGTAGATCCATGTGGTATTAACGCACATGATAGGGTATATAGAATTTAATAAGTGGGAACTTCTCGGGATACGGGCCTAAATGTGGACCCAGAGTGACCCAGATAGACTTTGAGCAATATTGGTACCAAATGAAAGGTGCTAAGCTGGCCTTCCATTTAATTAATTTTGTTTCAATAATTTTTAGGTGATACGAGGAAAAACCCATGAAAGTACCAATTTGTGATACCAAATTGTTTGACGCTGCGGCAACACTGCTGCACACTGCCTCTCAGGCATGAACCAGTGATGGAAAATGACTCGTGCCTATGCAGTTTTCGGTTATTTGGGAAGTAGCAAGGCACTTATGTATAATCAATTGATTTTCGCACTATTCTGCAAAACTCAATTCAGGTTATAAATATTTTTCGATCACAATGCCATTTTTGTTTGCTTCATAGCAGGGTTGGGCACAGTGCATTCAATTTTGATTGCATTCAGCCTTGTATTCTCCATTCACTGATGAGTGGTAGTGAAAATTGAATGGTAATGCAAATGTGGTGTGAATGGTAGTGCAAGCCACATTTGCATTACCATTCTCTACTGAATGGTAGTGCAAGCCACAATTGCATTACCATTCACTATTGAATGGTAATGCACTTTGAATGGTAATGCAAAAATGCCCATCCTTGCTTCATAGTAAACAAACGGTTTTTTTATTATGAAGGCATATAAACTTTATTATAAAGTAATCTTCATAAAAGTAGGACTCACAAATATGCGTAAGAAAGGTTTTGTATGAGATCCTTATTATACAATATGTGCTGTAAACTTATTTTATCAAGGTAATGGTACCAGCAGACGATTTTCAAATTGATTGCACAATGAAATTCAAAAATTCACCACTTTTTGTACAAATTTGACACAATTGGAAACTTTCATTTTCCATCACTGCCACGAATACAGGCAGCGACATACTCTCTCGTTCTCAATCTTGCTTATGTGTTAGTGAGTTCTTCTTCAGTTCTTCTCCCCTTATGCTGCACTTGGTTGCGTCCCTCACCTGCACCTAAATGTGCCAAGTCGGCTCCTAAGTGCAAAATGCTACCAGGAGCTACTTTGCCCAACGCTGGTCTAGACGGTTAATCACCAATCAAGAAGAAGAAGTTGAAAATTGCCAACATTGTGCATATTGTGTTCCGAATTGCTTGGTAAGTTTGGAATACACGTGCGAACACACCTATGCGTGCACATTGCCATAGCTCTGTTCAAAAGCATACAACACCCATACAGAAATTTTACAACGGCGATTATGGACGCATTTTCCAACCAATTTTAATGAAAATTGGCGCAGTTCTATTTGAAAACAAAATTTATGTTAGCGTATTAATAATATAGCATATGGTACAAAAGAAACAAGTTTTTATAGTTTATTATGATCGGAAAAAAGAATAAATAAATATTTATTAAAGTTGATCGGAAAAATTGAAATCCAATAATAAAAATTATTTTTGATTGAAAAAATAAAAATCATAAAATATTAATCAAGTTTCATCGGGAAAATTTAAATCCAGTAATAAAAATTATTTTTGATCGAAAAAAGAAAAATCATAAAATATCAAATTTCATCGAAAAAATAAAAATCAAATTATAACGATTAAAAATGATTTTTTTTATAAAAATGATAATCGTTACGAATACAATTGATGCAGCTCTTTACAGCCTTATCTGCCTTTGCGATTAACTGTGGTATAAAGAAATTCTTCTCGACAGCTTCCTGGGTTTTCTTGGCGGAAAAATAACCCTGATCATGTGCAACCTTAATAATTTCGGCTTGCATAAGCGACGGGACCACGATAAGTTCCTTAACGGGATCTTTATGTAAAATATCGTGCTTTACGTAAAAGTCTTCATACTCATCTTTCTCTAAAACCCTGCAAACTGCCTTGATCCACTCGTCGCTGGCCTGTGCTTGCCGTAGCCGATAGATCAGACTATCCTCCAAGATAAGGCAAGATACTCTACTTAACGCGTCGACATGTCTCATCTTTGTGCTGATCTGTGCTCTACCTCGCAGTCAAACTCTCTCACAAACATCGCCCACCGAGTAACTCTTGCCGGAACGTCTTGCTTCTCTATTGTCATAGCAAAAGCATTGCAGTCGGTCACGATCTTAAAGTGAATGAGATATACTCTCAACTTATTTAACGATTACACGATCGCCAATGCTTCCAGTTCATATGATGGGTACTTCTCCGCAGATTTCGTTCTTCGGCTCATGTAGAGGACAGGATGGAACTTTTGGTCGTCGACGTCCTTTTGAAGAAGAACCGCGCCATAGGCCATCATACTGGCATCCGTGTGAACCTCCGTCACTGCCTTAGGATTATACAGCTTCAACACCGGTGCATTTACAAGTGCTTTCGTGCTTTCTTGAGCTGCTGGAACGCTGCCGTCTGGATATCTCTCCATTCGAACTTTGCATCCTTTCGAAGTAGATCAGTTAGTGGTTTAGTTATAGTTGTGTAGCTGTCCACAAACCTATGGAAATACGAAGTCAGCCCTAGGAATCGTTGCAGTTCTTTGCGGTCACGAGGGATAGGGAATTTCTTAATCGCGATGGTTTTCTCTTCCGATGGCTTTATTTAGCCGCCCTCAATTGCGTAACCTAAGAAATCAACCCTTTTGGTCAGGAACTGACACTTCTTCCATTTAATCCGCAAACCATTAGCTGCTGCTACAGTCAACACACGCTCTAGCTTTTCTAAACCTTCTCCTTCATCCTTAGCGGGCATAATTAGATCGTCCATGTAGACCACTACGGCTCCATCTTGTATAAGATTCCGTAGAACCGCAGAAATGTATCTAGTGAATACCGACGGAGAATTGCAGATGCCTAAAGGGACATATAGGAACTCATACTGGCCGTCGGGTGTAACAAACGAAGTAAGCTTGCGCGAACCAGCTTCAACCCGAACGTGGAAAAATCCGTTTGTCAGGTCCAACGTCGTGAATACTCTAGCTGCTTGTAATTAAAGGCAATGGAAAATGATCTCTAACAGTCTTCTGGTTCAAACGCCGATAGTCACAGCATAACCTTTTTTCGCCGTTCTTCTTTGCCACCAATACGATGGGTGATGCGTACTCGGAGCAACTAGGTCGGATGATGCCTTCCTCGAGCCACTGCGCAACCTGCCTTTCTACCGTACATTTATCCGCATAAGATAGTCTCCTCGGCTGCTGGTACACTGGTATGTCATCGGTTAATAAGATCTTCATCTCAAACTGGTAATCTGGTATTTCGCTGAGGCTTGTATGATTTCACCAAAGCTTGGATTTCCCCCGCATCCACACGCTTCAAATTGGACACGTCCAACTCATCTTCCTCGACATTGGAGATCAAGCACATTCTGGAGAACTCGTCTTAAACGCCCTTGAAACTGCAGCTTGCCTGTACGTGAACATTCGCCAGTGAATTACGGGCTTTACTTGTCTTCACTATATGTTCCTCCGCGCTCTCTGATACACGATCCTCTGTACACCTCGACAGATTACGGGCTTCACTTGCATCCGCCGAATGATGAACCTTGCTAACCGCTTGCTGTACCACGCTCGCCTGCACCGATGCTCCTCCTGCCACCCTCATGTTGGATACTTTTTGAAAAACCATTACCCTTTTGGCCCTGCGCCTCCACTTTGCCTTTAGCTACCTTGTTCAGCATCGCTGCTTTCACATCAAATTGACCATTCACCTCCATAGACCTTTTCCTAATGTTGCTTCGTCCTTCGTTAAGCTGGGTATCCACATCATAAGAAATTGCTCAAGAAAAAATTGGCATTTATTTCTTAAGTAATTTTGACATTTCATTTTTTCTTGAAGAAATATATACAATCGTATATATTTCTTGGCAAAACCAGCGTTGCCAACGCCATTTTTCGTCAAAAATTGTAATAGATTTTCTTATGAAGTGGATACTGCCTAAGGAAAATTTGACACAAGAAAATTTCTTGACCATTTCTTAAGCTTTTTTTTATATGGAGTTTTAGCATTTCTTGTGATGTTCATACCCAGCTTTACGACTAAATCGACATGCTGCAGTATGTAATTTCCCAACACAGCTGCATACTGTAAATCGCATTCCTTCGTGACATGAATAGTTAACGCAAGCTTCACGTTATCGATGGTCAACTCCGTGGTAAAACTACCAATAGTGGTTAGTTGACTCGAACCTATACCCACAAGCCTATTTATGTCGCGACTGAGCTCAACATCTAGCTGAAGCGTCATCAATGTGTCATACCGCATTAAACTTAACCCTCCGTCTGACACTTGGTTCCAGCCAGACCTTTTTCATTTTCAAACTACGAAAAAGAGTACTATAAATTGAGCTAGATGCTTGAAATTTCAGGTAGCTTACTAAAATTAAATTTTCTACAGATCTGTAAAAAAAGTACATTGATATCTTATATACTAAGCTAGTTATACCGATATGTTGACTAACACATCACATTCGGTACACTTGGGTCTGGCTGGACCCACATACAAATTGTATGAAAATGAAAGTGTGTGTACGTGTTTTTCTTAAGAACTTCCAAAGTATTCACTAGATTTTTATGAAATTTTCACAGTGGGTTAATGCGGTCTCTTCGCATAAGATGTAGTTTGAAAAATTGGACGCTTTCCGGAATTTCATCCCAAATGTGGACCCGAATGGCCCCGGAATGTACTTGGGCAATATTGGTGTCAAATAAAAGGTACTAATCAGGGCTTGAATATAGAGTAATAGATAATTTTTTAAAAGTGGACACTTCCCGAAATTTCGGCCTAAATATGGACCCGAATGGCCCCGGAATATAGTTATTTTTATTGGGTTTTCTAACTTGGTTCACAAGATATAGATGAAAACGTGGGTCCGAGAGCCCCAAACGTTTTTTTGAGGTAGAGATACTAATCATATGTACCTATATGTAGACCAATTATCGGCACGGCCTGGCTCACTGAGCTGGTGCTGAGAACAAGCTTCTCACACGTATTTAATACGTGAGTTTCATGCGAGCGCAATAATTAAAACCGAACAAATTGCTTAGTATCATTCGGTTTGCCATTCTAGCAGGTCGATGGCGGATCAAGCAATGCGTGTATGTTTCCTACATACGTATATATGT
The DNA here is from genome assembly GCA_960531455.1 of Urophora cardui. Lineage (NCBI taxonomy): Eukaryota > Metazoa > Arthropoda > Insecta > Diptera > Tephritidae > Urophora > Urophora cardui. Next base: position 76,180,535 of record OY482673.1, read on the forward strand.
TTGTTTGTAGGTATGTAAGCACATATGCGTGTTTTCATACGTACGCCCGCATATCATTCACTGTAGAACTGTAGGCAAGCTTTGAGATGGGATTTTGGGAAATTCACCTCCCAAATGAACATCGACAGAAGAGGGTTGCCAGCCCAGCGAAAATATGTGAGATAAATATTTTAAGGTCATGGTAGAATGGTGGTATATTTTAATAATATAGAAAAAAACATAGGTGTATTCATTTGCATAATTAGAAAATGCTCTTTGACCTCACTACTTTATGACAAATACGACAGTTTTCTTGTTTTTTTTTTGTTTTCAAGTTGTAAAGTTTTTTAGAGCAACTGATATGCAACTCTGATGTGTGGTGTGCTGCTAATGTCCGCTATATTCACCTCCAGAAAGGACAATAATTTTTTCTTTTTCACCTAACCTTGCCTACAGGTCTACAGTGATATCATTGGACAAACGTCTGTTGTCAACAACAATCTGACATCAACTGATCGAATGCTAGCGGCTGCCGACATTGCCCGACAACGCTCTCTCACTAATACACATGCAACTAATAATTTCTTTGCATGTATTGGAATGCCGATAACTGATGTAGACAGAGGGAGGCAGGTTTAGCGCAGCGAAGCGGGACGGGTATACCCTAGTATTCCTACATTTTTTACCTAATATGAAGGAGTGGAATCGTTTGCATATTTTTCTTTTAAATTTATTAATTATCGGGGCAATAGATATTTACCTTTTAGTTTATATTCAGGTCTGACTTTGTGGTTATTTGATAAATTTAAGTGCAAATATAATTCATAAAATACGCGTTATTTTTTTTTTTACTATTTTTACCAAGAAAATTTTGAGTGATAAAATAGATTTGATGTGCAATTTTAGACCACATAGAAGGAACTTTGATAGTGAATTTTATGAGCGGCTAGCAGCTGCATTAGCTAATGATTTGGGACGTGAGGGGGCTGCTGAGGAAGTTGGAAAAACTTAATAAAAATTTGAATATAATAATATAAATAAGCTAACATTCAGAAATTCTGTACAAAATTCCTATATTTACGCGTAAATTAACACAACATTCCGAGGCCATTTCGCTGCGACAAACATGGCTCCCTCTATCTATGTGGCTATTCCTATCTCTATTACTATCGCTTACAAACATTCCGAAGTCAGCGAATACACGTTTTGACCCAGCTTAGATATCTCATTAAAAATAACTCTATATTCAAGCCCTGATTAGCACCTTTCATTTGATACCAATATTGCCCGAGTACATTCCGGGGCCATTCGGGTCCACATTTGGGCCAAAATTCCGGGAACCGACAACTTTTTCAAACCACATCTTATGCAGAGTGACCACATGAACCCACTGTGAAAATTTCATAAAAATCGATTGGATACTTTGCAAGTTCTTCAACATCACACGAACACACACTTCCATTTTCATACAATTTGTATGTGGGTCCAGCCAGACCCAAGTGTATCGAATGTGACAATCGAAATAAGTATCTGACGGAGAGTTAAGTCGGAACCGGTGTCCACCAAAGACGAAACCATCACCCGTTTAGCGAAAATTCTTTAAAAATTAATCCGCCTTTCTTTTTTATACCATGTCTCCACATAACGTGTTTCGCTCTTTTTTTTGCATTTTCTCTCTCAATCTTGTTTCGACACGGAAACCAGTTCCGAAACTTTCCAATTACCATAAAAATTTCTGAGAGCGAGTGAAGATTGAAACACTGTTTCATTCTGAATCATCTTGCCAACCTCGATGATATCGATGTCTTCTCTAATTTTGTATCGAAAATCTATCGAAATCTCACACAAACCAAAACAAAGACGCAATAATAAGCAAACATACAAACATTTAAGAAGAACAAGAAAGAGAAATGTCAAACTGAATCACGATTAGCCACGTGGAGACGGGTTATTGAGCGAGATGTTTTACTACATGTTTCTCTGGTGAATCAAGTTATGTGGAGACGGGCTTTTACTATGCTGAATTCGTTTCGCATTGCGTTGACGCTCCCTCCCTCCTACTTCACATTCTCCGATTTGTTATTGTATTCGGCAACCTTATGACCAAACTGACCACAACCGGAACATTTCGAACGCTTTGGGCAATTCCTCGCAAAGTAGCCTGACTCGCCACATCCGTAGCATTTCTTTTCCTATTCTTTTCGCCTCACTGCATCCTTACATGATGGTTTGGTATGCGTTGCGTTTTGGAAATTTGGTTTACTGGCTCGAATTTTATCGTAGATACGGATTTGCTCTTTCAGCTGGCTTATTGTTCTAGCTTGGTAAAGATTTGCTTGTTTGCCTTCGAGTCCGGGATACCTTCGATGAAATACTCTACCAAACTGGAATCGTCCAAGTTTATTGACTTTCCGATCTCCATTAGACTGTAGAGGTATTCCAGGTAATCCTCGTTCTGACTTTTGTGACGGTTCTTTAACATTCGATGGACCTCGATAGACGACGGAGCTGCGCCGAATTCCCTACGAAGAGCACGCTTGAGCGCATCCCAGCTGCTCACCCCATTCTGGCTGCATATAAAAACTTTCGCTGCCCCTTTCAACAGCTGTTTGCGTAAATAAATTTTTGCAGCGAACTCCAATTAACGGCCATAGCATTTTGTTCAAAATGTTCCAGCCATTGTTCCACGCTGGCCGAACACGAAAACCTAGTCATAGAGTCCTCGATGTCGCGAAGAGTGAAAACTGACTGCTCTACATTATTGTTCAACACCACACTTCGCACACTAGTCTCCTCATCATCCTCAGACTCGATATCGCTCGCAGTGGGACAGAAGTGTTCAATAAGTCTATTCTGCAGTGTCACTTTCCGCCCTAACGTCGACAACCCTAACTCTACTAGCCTTTCTTTCAGCTCCGCATTTTAGCTATAATAGTTAGGAAAATGCTGAAATTTCAAAAATACCGTTATATGGGAGGTAGGCGTATTTGTGGGTGGATTTTTTTTTACTAATTTCAACCCAAAAAGCTTAAGTTCCGAGTTTCAAGATTCTAGCTCAATTATTACTATTTTTGGCTGCGTTTGTATGGAGGTGCCCCCACTGTGCGTCGCGGCGCTACCTAGGTTAGCGCTGCCAAATTAACGCTACGCTGCCCTGACGTTAGCGCTGAACTGAACTTACGCTGCCGAGTTAGCGTTAATTTTCTACGACGGCGTTGGCGGTTCGGGTATTAGCATACAATAAAATTAATATTTTTTTGGCCAGCGCACACTGGTCTCATTTGTATGGAGAGTGGGACAAAACTCAATTTCTTGGAAACGGATGGACCTACCGAAACCAAATTTGGCACATTATATATAAATGTCCCACTATACGACTCATCTTTCGGAAAAATTAAAAGCATATATGTTGTAATCCACGCCCACCACTAACGCTAGTTTACAGCAAAAAAAAACAAGAAAACCAAGAATGGGGGAGGATAGGAATTAACCTGCTGAGCTTGGAACTATTTTTTTTTTTAATTTCTTGTATAGTTACGTTTTTGAGATAACGGTAATTTTGTAATTTTTTGTTATCACTTCTTGGATTTCCCCCGCTTCCACACGCTTCAAATTGGACACGTCCAACTCATCCTCCTCGACATTGGAGATCAAGCACATTCTGGAGAACTCGTCTTATAATAATAATATAATACAATGGCGCTATTATAACTCTGACGAGTTTTATGGCCGAGCTTCTCTCCCGATTCGAGGTGTGCTCCTTTTTGTTTTTCCTACTAATTGGGTGGACCTACAGTTTTATGCCGGCTCCGAACGGCGAATGCATTTTTTGTGAGAAGCCTTTTCATGGCAGAAATACTCTCGGAGGGTATGCCGCCCACTGCCGAGAGGTGACCGCTGCTCTTAAAAAACCCAATAATTGGATTTTTACTAATTAGAAAAATTGGTTTGGTCTTTTGCTCGGACCGTGGTTTGAACCCGAGACCTCTGGCATAGCAGGCGAGCACTCTACCCACTGCACCACAGCGGCCACAGCGGAGAACTCGTCTTAAACGCCCTTAAAACTGCAGCTTGCCTGCACGTGAACATTCGCCAGTGAATTACGGGCTTTACTTGTCTTCACTATATGTTCCTCCGCGCTCTCTGATACACGATCCTCTGTACACCTCGACAGAATACGGGCTTCACTTGCCTCCGCCGAATGATGAACCTTGCTAACCGCTTGCTGTACCACGCTCGCCTGCACCGATGCTCCTCCTGCCACCCTCATGTTGGATACTTTTTGAAAAACCATTACCCTTTTGGCCCTGCGCCTCCACTTTGCCTTTAGCTACCTTGTTCAGCATCGCTGCTTTCACATCAAATTGACCATTCACCTCCATAGACCTTTTCCTAATGTTGCTTCGTCCTTCGTTAAGCTGGGTATCCACATCATAAGAAATTGCTCAAGAAAAAATTGGCATTTATTTCTTAAGTAATTTTGACATTTCATTTTTTCTTGAAGAAATATATACAATCGTATATATTTCTTGGCAAAACCAGCGTTGCCAACGCCATTTTTCGTCAAAAATTGTAATAGATTTTCTTATGAAGTGGATACTGCCTAAGGAAAATTTGACACAAGAAAATTTCTTGACCATTTCTTAAGCTTTTTTTTATATGGAGTTTTAGCATTTCTTGTGATGTTCATACCCAGCTTTACGACTAAATCGACATGCTGCAGTATGTAATTTCCCAACACAGCTGCATACTGTAAATCGCATTCCTTCGTGACATGAATAGTTAACGCAAGCTTCACGTTATCGATGGTCAACTCCGTGGTAAAACTACCAATAGTGGTTAGTTGACTCGAACCTATACCCACAAGCCTATTTATGTCGCGACTGAGCTCAACATCTAGCTGAAGCGTCATCAATGTGTCATACCGCATTAAACTTAACCCTCCGTCTGACACTTGGTTCCAGCCAGACCTTTTTCATTTTCAAACTACGAAAAAGAGTACTATAAATTGAGCTAGATGCTTGAAATTTCAGGTAGCTTACTAAAATTAAATTTTCTACAGATCTGTAAAAAAAGTACATTGATATCTTATATACTAAGCTAGTTATACCGATATGTTGACTAACACATCACATTCGGTACACTTGGGTCTGGCTGGACCCACATACAAATTGTATGAAAATGAAAGTGTGTGTACGTGTTTTTCTTAAGAACTTCCAAAGTATTCACTAGATTTTTATGAAATTTTCACAGTGGGTTAATGCGGTCTCTTCGCATAAGATGTAGTTTGAAAAATTGGACGCTTTCCGGAATTTCATCCCAAATGTGGACCCGAATGGCCCCGGAATGTACTTGGGCAATATTGGTGTCAAATAAAAGGTACTAATCAGGGCTTGAATATAGAGTAATAGATAATTTTTTAAAAGTGGACACTTCCCGAAATTTCGGCCTAAATATGGACCCGAATGGCCCCGGAATATAGTTATTTTTATTGGGTTTTCTAACTTGGTTCACAAGATATAGATGAAAACGTGGGTCCGAGAGCCCCAAACGTTTTTTTGAGGTAGAGATACTAATCATATGTACCTATATGTAGACCAATTATCGGCACGGCCTGGCTCACTGAGCTGGTGCTGAGAACAAGCTTCTCACACGTATTTAATACGTGAGTTTCATGCGAGCGCAATAATTAAAACCGAACAAATTGCTTAGTATCATTCGGTTTGCCATTCTAGCAGGTCGATGGCGGATCAAGCAATGCGTGTATGTTTCCTACATACGTATATATGTTTGTTTGTAGGTATGTAAGCACATATGCGTGTTTTCATACGTACGCCCGCATATCATTCACTGTAGAACTGTAGGCAAGCTTTGAGATGGGATTTTGGGAAATTCACCTCCCAAATGAACATCGACAGAAGAGGGTTGCCAGCCCAGCGAAAATATGTGAGATAAATATTTTAAGGTCATGGTAGAATGGTGGTATATTTTAATAATATAGAAAAAAACATATGTGTATTCATTTGCATAATTAGAAAATGCTCTTTGACCTCACTACTTTATGACAAATACGACAGTTTTCTTGTTTTTTTTTTTTGTTTTCAAGTTGTAAAGTTTTTTAGAGCAACTGATATGCAACTCTGATGTGTGGTGTGCTGCTAATGTCCGCTATATTCACCTCCAGAAAGGACAATAATTTTTTCTTTTTCACCTAACCTTGCCTACAGGTCTACAGTGATATCATTGGACAAACGTCTGTTGTCAACAACAATCTGACATCAACTGATCGAATGCGAGCGGCTGCCGACATTGCCCGACAACGCTCTCTCACTAATACACATGCAACTAATAATTTCTTTGCATGTATTGGAATGCCGATAACTGATGTAGACAGAGGGAGGCAGGTTTAGCGCAGCGAAGCGGGACGGGTATACCCTAGTATTCCTACATTTTTTACCTAATATGAAGGAGTGGAATCGTTTGCATATTTTTCTTTTAAATTTATTAATTATCGGGGCAATAGATATTTACCTTTTAGTTTATATTCAGGTCTGATTTTGTGGTTATTTGATAAATTTAAGTGCAAATATAATTCATAAAATACGCGTTATTTTTTTTTTACTATTTTTACCAAGAAAATTTTGAGTGATAAAATAGATTTGATGTGCAATTTTAGACCACATAGAAGGAACTTTGATAGTGAATTTTATGAGCGGCTAGCAGCTGCATTAGCTAATGATTTTGAATATAATAATATAAATAAGCTAACATTCAGAAATTCTGTACAAAATTCCTATATTTACGCGTAAATTAACACAACATTCCGAGGCCATTTCGCTGCGACAAACATGGCTCCCTCTATCTATGTGGCTATTCCTATCTCTATTACTATCGCTTACAAACATTCCGAAGTCAGCGAATACACGTTTTGACCCAGCTTAGATATCTCATTAAAAATAACTCTATATTCAAGCCCTGATTAGCACCTTTCATTTGATACCAATATTGCCCGAGTACATTCCGGGGCCATTCGGGTCCACATTTGGGCCAAAATTCCGGGAACCGACAACTTTTTCAAACCACATCTTATGCAGAGTGACCACATGAACCCACTGTGAAAATTTCATAAAAATCGATTGGATACTTTGCAAGTTCTTCAACATCACACGAACACACACTTCCATTTTCATACAATTTGTATGTGGGTCCAGCCAGACCCAAGTGTATCGAATGTGACAATCGAAATAAGTATCTGACGGGGAGTTAAGTCGGAACCGGTGTCCACCAAAGCCGAAACCATCACCCGTTTAGCGAAAATTCTTTAAAAATTAATCCGCCTTTCTTTTTTATACCATGTCTCCACATAACGTGTTTCGCTCTTTTTTTTGCATTTTCTCTCTCAATCTTGTTTCGACACGGAAACCAGTTCCGAAACTTTCCAATTACCATATAGATTGAAACACTGTTTCATTCTGAATCATCTTGCCAACCTCGATGATATCGATGTCTTCTCTAATTTTGTATCGAAAATCTATCGAAATCTCACACAAACCAAAACAAAGACGCAATAATAAGCAAACATACAAACATTTAAGAAGAACAAGAAAGAGAAATGTCAAACTGAATCACGATTAGCCACGTGGAGACGGGTTATTGAGCGAGATGTTTTACTACATGTTTCTCTGGTGAATCAAGTTATGTGGAGACGGGCTTTTACTATGCTGAATTCGTTTCGCATTGCGTTGACGCTCCCTCCCTCCTACTTCACATTCTCCGATTTGTTATTGTATTCGGCAACCTTATGACCAAACTGACCACAACCGGAACATTTCGAACGCTTTGGGCAATTCCTCGCAAAGTAGCCTGACTCGCCACATCCGTAGCATTTCTTTTCCTATTCTTTTCGCCTCACTGCATCCTTACATGATGGTTTGGTATGCGTTGCGTTTTGGAAATTTGGTTTACTGGCTCGAATTTTATCGTAGATACGGATTTGCTCTTTCAGCTGGCTTATTGTTCTAGCTTGGTAAAGATTTGCTTGTTTGCCTTCGAGTCCGGGATACCTTCGATGAAATACTCTACCAAACTGGAATCGTCCAAGTTTATTGACTTTCCGATCTCCATTAGACTGTAGAGGTATTCCAGGTAATCCTCGTTCTGACTTTTGTGACGGTTCTTTAACATTCGATGGACCTCGATAGACGACGGAGCTGCGCCGAATTCCCTACGAAGAGCACGCTTGAGCGCATCCCAGCTGCTCACCCCATTCTGGCTGCATATAAAAACTTTCGCTGCCCCTTTCAACAGCTGTTTGCGTAAATAAATTTTTGCAGCGAACTCCAATTAACGGCCATAGCATTTTGTTCAAAATGTTCCAGCCATTGTTCCACGCTGGCCGAACACGAAAACCTAGTCATAGAGTCCTCGATGTCGCGAAGAGTGAAAACTGACTGCTCTACATTATTGTTCAACACCACACTTCGCACACTAGTCTCCTCATCATCCTCAGACTCGATATCGCTCGCAGTGGGACAGAAGTGTTCAATAAGTCTATTCTGCAGTGTCACTTTCCGCCCTAACGTCGACAACCCTAACTCTACTAGCCTTTCTTTCAGCTCCGCATTTTAGCTATAATAGTTAGGAAAATGCTGAAATTTCAAAAATACCGTTATATGGGAGGTAGGCGTATTTGTGGGTGGATTTTTTTTTACTAATTTCAACCCAAAAAGCTTAAGTTCCGAGTTTCAAGATTCTAGCTCAATTATTACTATTTTTGGCTGCGTTTGTATGGAGGTGCCCCCACTGTGCGTCGCGGCGCTACCTAGGTTAGCGCTGCCAAATTAACGCTACGCTGCCCTGACGTTAGCGCTGAACTGAACTTACGCTGCCGAGTTAGCGTTAATTTTCTACGACGGCGTTGGCGGTTCGGGTATTAGCATACAATAAAATTAATATTTTTTTGGCCAGCGCACACTGGTCTCATTTGTATGGAGAGTGGGACAAAACTCAATTTCTTGGAAACGGATGGACCTACCGAAACCAAATTTGGCACATTATATATAAATGTCCCACTATACGACTCATCTTTCGGAAAAATTAAAAGCATATATGTTGTAATCCACGCCCACCACTAACGCTAGTTTACAGCAAAAAAAAACAAGAAAACCAAGAATGGGGGAGGATAGGAATTAACCTGCTGAGCTTGGAACTATTTTTTTTTTTAATTTCTTGTATAGTTACGTTTTTGAGATAACGGTAATTTTGTAATTTTTTGTTATCACTTCTTGGATTTCCCCCGCTTCCACACGCTTCAAATTGGACACGTCCAACTCATCCTCCTCGACATTGGAGATCAAGCACATTCTGGAGAACTCGTCTTATAATAATAATATAATACAATGGCGCTATTATAACTCTGACGAGTTTTATGGCCGAGCTTCTCTCCCGATTCGAGGTGTGCTCCTTTTTGTTTTTCCTACTAATTGGGTGGACCTACAGTTTTATGCCGGCTCCGAACGGCGAATGCATTTTTTGTGAGAAGCCTTTTCATGGCAGAAATACTCTCGGAGGGTATGCCGCCCACTGCCGAGAGGTGACCGCTGCTCTTAAAAAACCCAATAATTGGATTTTTACTAATTAGAAAAATTGGTTTGGTCTTTTGCTCGGACCGTGGTTTGAACCCGAGACCTCTGGCATAGCAGGCGAGCACTCTACCCACTGCACCACAGCGGCCACAGCGGAGAACTCGTCTTAAACGCCCTTAAAACTGCAGCTTGCCTGCACGTGAACATTCGCCAGTGAATTACGGGCTTTACTTGTCTTCACTATATGTTCCTCCGCGCTCTCTGATACACGATCCTCTGTACACCTCGACAGAATACGGGCTTCACTTGCCTCCGCCGAATGATGAACCTTGCTAACCGCTTGCTGTACCACGCTCGCCTGCACCGATGCTCCTCCTGCCACCCTCATGTTGGATACTTTTTGAAAAACCATTACCCTTTTGGCCCTGCGCCTCCACTTTGCCTTTAGCTACCTTGTTCAGCATCGCTGCTTTCACATCAAATTGACCATTCACCTCCATAGACCTTTTCCTAATGTTGCTTCGTCCTTCGTTAAGCTGGGTATCCACATCATAAGAAATTGCTCAAGAAAAAATTGGCATTTATTTCTTAAGTAATTTTGACATTTCATTTTTTCTTGAAGAAATATATACAATCGTATATATTTCTTGGCAAAACCAGCGTTGCCAACGCCATTTTTCGTCAAAAATTGTAATAGATTTTCTTATGAAGTGGATACTGCCTAAGGAAAATTTGACACAAGAAAATTTCTTGACCATTTCTTAAGCTTTTTTTTATATGGAGTTTTAGCATTTCTTGTGATGTTCATACCCAGCTTTACGACTAAATCGACATGCTGCAGTATGTAATTTCCCAACACAGCTGCATACTGTAAATCGCATTCCTTCGTGACATGAATAGTTAACGCAAGCTTCACGTTATCGATGGTCAACTCCGTGGTAAAACTACCAATAGTGGTTAGTTGACTCGAACCTATACCCACAAGCCTATTTATGTCGCGACTGAGCTCAACATCTAGCTGAAGCGTCATCAATGTGTCATACCGCATTAAACTTAACCCTCCGTCTGACACTTGGTTCCAGCCAGACCTTTTTCATTTTCAAACTACGAAAAAGAGTACTATAAATTGAGCTAGATGCTTGAAATTTCAGGTAGCTTACTAAAATTAAATTTTCTACAGATCTGTAAAAAAAGTACATTGATATCTTATATACTAAGCTAGTTATACCGATATGTTGACTAACACATCACATTCGGTACACTTGGGTCTGGCTGGACCCACATACAAATTGTATGAAAATGAAAGTGTGTGTACGTGTTTTTCTTAAGAACTTCCAAAGTATTCACTAGATTTTTATGAAATTTTCACAGTGGGTTAATGCGGTCTCTTCGCATAAGATGTAGTTTGAAAAATTGGACGCTTTCCGGAATTTCATCCCAAATGTGGACCCGAATGGCCCCGGAATGTACTTGGGCAATATTGGTGTCAAATAAAAGGTACTAATCAGGGCTTGAATATAGAGTAATAGATAATTTTTTAAAAGTGGACACTTCCCGAAATTTCGGCCTAAATATGGACCCGAATGGCCCCGGAATATAGTTATTTTTATTGGGTTTTCTAACTTGGTTCACAAGATATAGATGAAAACGTGGGTCCGAGAGCCCCAAACGTTTTTTTGAGGTAGAGATACTAATCATATGTACCTATATGTAGACCAATTATCGGCACGGCCTGGCTCACTGAGCTGGTGCTGAGAACAAGCTTCTCACACGTATTTAATACGTGAGTTTCATGCGAGCGCAATAATTAAAACCGAACAAATTGCTTAGTATCATTCGGTTTGCCATTCTAGCAGGTCGATGGCGGATCAAGCAATGCGTGTATGTTTCCTACATACGTATATATGTTTGTTTGTAGGTATGTAAGCACATATGCGTGTTTTCATACGTACGCCCGCATATCATTCACTGTAGAACTGTAGGCAAGCTTTGAGATGGGATTTTGGGAAATTCACCTCCCAAATGAACATCGACAGAAGAGGGTTGCCAGCCCAGCGAAAATATGTGAGATAAATATTTTAAGGTCATGGTAGAATGGTGGTATATTTTAATAATATAGAAAAAAACATATGTGTATTCATTTGCATAATTAGAAAATGCTCTTTGACCTCACTACTTTATGACAAATACGACAGTTTTCTTGTTTTTTTTTTTTGTTTTCAAGTTGTAAAGTTTTTTAGAGCAACTGATATGCAACTCTGATGTGTGGTGTGCTGCTAATGTCCGCTATATTCACCTCCAGAAAGGACAATAATTTTTTCTTTTTCACCTAACCTTGCCTACAGGTCTACAGTGATATCATTGGACAAACGTCTGTTGTCAACAACAATCTGACATCAACTGATCGAATGCGAGCGGCTGCCGACATTGCCCGACAACGCTCTCTCACTAATACACATGCAACTAATAATTTCTTTGCATGTATTGGAATGCCGATAACTGATGTAGACAGAGGGAGGCAGGTTTAGCGCAGCGAAGCGGGACGGGTATACCCTAGTATTCCTACATTTTTTACCTAATATGAAGGAGTGGAATCGTTTGCATATTTTTCTTTTAAATTTATTAATTATCGGGGCAATAGATATTTACCTTTTAGTTTATATTCAGGTCTGATTTTGTGGTTATTTGATAAATTTAAGTGCAAATATAATTCATAAAATACGCGTTATTTTTTTTTTACTATTTTTACCAAGAAAATTTTGAGTGATAAAATAGATTTGATGTGCATTTTTAGACCACATAGAAGGAACTTTGATAGTGAATTTTATGAGCGGCTAGCAGCTGCATTAGCTAATGATTTTGAATATAATAATATAAATAAGCTAACATTCAGAAATTCTGTACAAAATTCCTATATTTACGCGTAAATTAACACAACATTCCGAGGCCATTTCGCTGCGACAAACATGGCTCCCTCTATCTATGTGGCTATTCCTATCTCTATTACTATCGCTTACAAACATTCCGAAGTCAGCGAATACACGTTTTGACCCAGCTTAGATATCTCATTAAAAATAACTCTATATTCAAGCCCTGATTAGCACCTTTCATTTGATACCAATATTGCCCGAGTACATTCCGGGGCCATTCGGGTCCACATTTGGGCCAAAATTCCGGGAACCGACAACTTTTTCAAACCACATCTTATGCAGAGTGACCACATGAACCCACTGTGAAAATTTCATAAAAATCGATTGGATACTTTGCAAGTTCTTCAACATCACACGAACACACACTTCCATTTTCATACAATTTGTATGTGGGTCCAGCCAGACCCAAGTGTATCGAATGTGACAATCGAAATAAGTATCTGACGGGGAGTTAAGTCGGAACCGGTGTCCACCAAAGCCGAAACCATCACCCGTTTAGCGAAAATTCTTTAAAAATTAATCCGCCTTTCTTTTTTATACCATGTCTCCACATAACGTGTTTCGCTCTTTTTTTTGCATTTTCTCTCTCAATCTTGTTTCGACACGGAAACCAGTTCCGAAACTTTCCAATTACCATATAGATTGAAACACTGTTTCATTCTGAATCATCTTGCCAACCTCGATGATATCGATGTCTTCTCTAATTTTGTATCGAAAATCTATCGAAATCTCACACAAACCAAAACAAAGACGCAATAATAAGCAAACATACAAACATTTAAGAAGAACAAGAAAGAGAAATGTCAAACTGAATCACGATTAGCCACGTGGAGACGGGTTATTGAGCGAGATGTTTTACTACATGTTTCTCTGGTGAATCAAGTTATGTGGAGACGGGCTTTTACTATGCTGAATTCGTTTCGCATTGCGTTGACGCTCCCTCCCTCCTACTTCACATTCTCCGATTTGTTATTGTATTCGGCAACCTTATGACCAAACTGACCACAACCGGAACATTTCGAACGCTTTGGGCAATTCCTCGCAAAGTAGCCTGACTCGCCACATCCGTAGCATTTCTTTTCCTATTCTTTTCGCCTCACTGCATCCTTACATGATGGTTTGGTATGCGTTGCGTTTTGGAAATTTGGTTTACTGGCTCGAATTTTATCGTAGATACGGATTTGCTCTTTCAGCTGGCTTATTGTTCTAGCTTGGTAAAGATTTGCTTGTTTGCCTTCGAGTCCGGGATACCTTCGATGAAATACTCTACCAAACTGGAATCGTCCAAGTTTATTGACTTTCCGATCTCCATTAGACTGTAGAGGTATTCCAGGTAGTCCTCGTTCTGACTTTTGTGACGGTTCTTTAACATTCGATGGACCTCGATAGACGACGGAGCTGCGCCGAATTCCCTACGAAGAGCACGCTTGAGCGCATCCCAGCTGCTCACCCCATTCTGGCTGCATATAAAAACTTTCGCTGCCCCTTTCAACAGCTGTTTGCGTAAATAAATTTTTGCAGCGAACTCCAATTAACGGCCATAGCATTTTGTTCAAAATGTTCCAGCCATTGTTCCACGCTGGCCGAACACGAAAACCTAGTCATAGAGTCCTCGATGTCGCGAAGAGTGAAAACTGACTGCTCTACATTATTGTTCAACACCACACTTCGCACACTAGTCTCCTCATCATCCTCAGACTCGATATCGCTCGCAGTGGGACAGAAGTGTTCAATAAGTCTATTCTGCAGTGTCACTTTCCGCCCTAACGTCGACAACCCTAACTCTACTAGCCTTTCTTTCAGCTCCGCATTTTAGCTATAATAGTTAGGAAAATGCTGAAATTTCAAAAATACCGTTATATGGGAGGTAGGCGTATTTGTGGGTGGATTTTTTTTTACTAATTTCAACCCAAAAAGCTTAAGTTCCGAGTTTCAAGATTCTAGCTCAATTATTACTATTTTTGGCTGCGTTTGTATGGAGGTGCCCCCACTGTGCGTCGCGGCGCTACCTAGGTTAGCGCTGCCAAATTAACGCTACGCTGCCCTGACGTTAGCGCTGAACTGAACTTACGCTGCCGAGTTAGCGTTAATTTTCTACGACGGCGTTGGCGGTTCGGGTATTAGCATACAATAAAATTAATATTTTTTTGGCCAGCGCACACTGGTCTCATTTGTATGGAGAGTGGGACAAAACTCAATTTCTTGGAAACGGATGGACCTACCGAAACCAAATTTGGCACATTATATATAAATGTCCCACTATACGACTCATCTTTCGGAAAAATTAAAAGCATATATGTTGTAATCCACGCCCACCACTAACGCTAGTTTACAGCAAAAAAAAACAAGAAAACCAAGAATGGGGGAGGATAGGAATTAACCTGCTGAGCTTGGAACTATTTTTTTTTAATTTCTTGTATAGTTACGTTTTTGAGATAACGGTAATTTTGTAATTTTTTGTTATCACTTCTTGGATTTCCCCCGCATCCACACGCTTCAAATTGGACACGTCCAACTCATCCTCCTCGACATTGGAGATCAAGCACATTCTGGAGAACTCGTCTTATAATAATAATATAATACAATGGCGCTATTATAACTCTGACGAGTTTTATGGCCGAGCTTCTCTCCCGATTCGAGGTGTGCTCCTTTTTGTTTTTCCTACTAATTGGGTGGACCTACAGTTTTATGCCGGCTCCGAACGGCGAATGCATTTTTTGTGAGAAGCCTTTTCATGGCAGAAATACTCTCGGAGGGTATGCCGCCCACTGCCGAGAGGTGACCGCTGCTCTTAAAAAACCCAATAATTGGATTTTTACTAATTAGAAAAATTGGTTTGGTCTTTTGCTCGGACCGTGGTTTGAACCCGAGACCTCTGGCATAGCAGGCGAGCCTCTACCCACTGCACCACAGCGGCCACAGCGGAGAACTCGTCTTAAACGCCCTTAAAACTGCAGCTTGCCTGCACGTGAACATTCGCCAGTGAATTACGGGCTTTACTTGTCTTCACTATATGTTCCTCCGCGCTCTCTGATACACGATCCTCTGTACACCTCGACAGAATACGGGCTTCACTTGCCTCCGCCGAATGATGAACCTTGCTAACCGCTTGCTGTACCACGCTCGCCTGCACCGATGCTCCTCCTGCCACCCTCATGTTGGATACTTTTTGAAAAACCATTACCCTTTTGGCCCTGCGCCTCCACTTTGCCTTTAGCTACCTTGTTCAGCATCGCTGCTTTCACATCAAATTGACCATTCACCTCCATAGACCTTTTCCTAATGTTGCTTCGTCCTTCGTTAAGCTGGGTATCCACATCATAAGAAATTGCTCAAGAAAAAATTGGCATTTATTTCTTAAGTAATTTTGACATTTCATTTTTTCTTGAAGAAATATATACAATCGTATATATTTCTTGGCAAAACCAGCGTTGCCAACGCCATTTTTCGTCAAAAATTGTAATAGATTTTCTTATGAAGTGGATACTGCCTAAGGAAAATTTGACACAAGAAAATTTCTTGACCATTTCTTAAGCTTTTTTTATATGGAGTTTTAGCATTTCTTGTGATGTTCATACCCAGCTTTACGACTAAATCGACATGCTGCAGTATGTAATTTCCCAACACAGCTGCATACTGTAAATCGCATTCCTTCGTGACATGAATAGTTAACGCAAGCTTCACGTTATCGATGGTCAACTCCGTGGTAAAACTACCATATAGATGAAAACGTGGGTCCGAGAGCCCCAAACGTTTTTTTGAGGTAGAGATACTAATCATATGTACCTATATGTAGACCAATTATCGGCACGGCCTGGCTCACTGAGCTGGTGCTGAGAACAAGCTTCTCACACGTATTTAATACGTGAGTTTCATGCGAGCGCAATAATTAAAACCGAACAAATTGCTTAGTATCATTCGGTTTGCCATTCTAGCAGGTCGATGGCGGATCAAGCAATGCGTGTATGTTTCCTACATACGTATATATGTTTGTTTGTAGGTATGTAACCACATATGCGTGTTTTCATACGTACGCCCGCATATCATTGGACAAACGTCTGTTGTCAACAACAATCTGACATCAACTGATCGAATGCTAGCGGCTGCCGACATTGCCCGACAACGCTCTCTCACTAATACACATGCAACTAATAATTTCTTTGCATGTATTGGAATGCCGATAACTGATGTAGACAGAGGGAGGCAGGTTTAGCGCAGCGAAGCGGGACGGGTATACCCTAGTATTCCTACATTTTTTACCTAATATGAAGGAGTGGAATCGTTTGCATATTTTTCTTTTAAATTTATTAATTATCGGGGCAATAGATATTTACCTTTTAGTTTATATTCAGGTCTGATTTTGTGGTTATTTGATAAATTTAAGTGCAAATATAATTCATAAAATACGCGTTATTTTTTTTTTTACTATTTTTACCAAGAAAATTTTGAGTGATAAAATAGATTTGATGTGCAATTTTAGACCACATAGAAGGAACTTTGATAGTGAATTTTATGAGCGGCTAGCAGCTGCATTAGCTAATGATTTGGGACGTGAGGGGGCTGCTGAGGAAGTTGGAAAAACTTAATAAAAATTTGAATATAATAATATAAATAAGCTAACATTCAGAAATTCTGTACAAAATTCCTATATTTACGCGTAAATTAACACAATATTCCGAGGCCATTTCGCTGCGACAAACATGGCTCCCTCTATCTATGTGGCTATTCCTATCTCTATTACTATCGCTTACAAACATTCCGAAGTCAGCGAATACACGTTTTGACCCAGCTTAGATATCTCATTAAAAATAACTCTATATTCAAGCCCTGATTAGCACCTTTCATTTGATACCAATATTGCCCGAGTACATTCCGGGGCCATTCGGGTCCACATTTGGGCCAAAATTCCGGGAACCGACAACTTTTTCAAACCACATCTTATGCAGAGTGACCACATGAACCCACTGTGAAAATTTCATAAAAATCGATTGGATACTTTGGAAGTTCTTCAACATCACACGAAAACACACTTCCATTTTCATACAATTTGTATGTGGGTCCAGCCAGACCCAAGTGTATCGAATGTGACAATCGAAATAAGTATCTGACGGGGAGTTAAGTCGGAACCGGTGTCCACCAAAGCCGAAACCATCACCCGTTTAGCGAAAATTCTTTAAAAATTAATCCGCCTTTCTTTTTTATACCATGTCTCCACATAACGTGTTTCGCTCTTTTTTTTGCATTTTCTCTCTCAATCTTGTTTCGACACGGAAACCAGTTCCGAAACTTTCCAATTACCATACAAATTTCTGAGAGCGAGTGAAGATTGAAACACTGTTTCATTCTGAATCATCTTGCCAACCTCGATGATATCGATGTCTTCTCTAATTTTGTATCGAAAATCTATCGAAATCTCACACAAACCAAAACAAAGACGCAATAATAAGCAAACATACAAACATTTAAGAAGAACAAGAAAGAGAAATGTCAAACTGAATCACGATTAGCCACGTGGAGACGGGTTATTGAGCGAGATGTTTTGCTACATGTTTCTCTGGTGAATCAGCTATGTGGAGACGGGCTTTTACTATGCTGAATTCGTTTCGCATTGCGTTGACGCTCCCTCCCTCCTACTTCACATTCTCCGATTTGTTATTGTATTCGGCAACCTTATGGCCAAACTGACCACAAGCGGAACATTTCGAACGCTTTGGGCAATTCCTCGCAAAGTAGCCTGACTCGCCACATCCGTAGCATTTCTTTTCCTCTTCTTTTCGCCTCACTGCATCCTTACATGATGGTTTGGTATGCGTTGCGTTTTGGAAATTTGGTTTACTGGCTCGAATTTTATCGTAGATACGGATTTGCTCTTTCAGCTGGCTTATTGTTCTAGCTTGGTAAAGATTTGCTTGTTTGCCTTCGAGTCCGGGATACCTTCGATGAAATACTCTACCAAACTGGAATCGTCCAAGTTTATTGACTTTCCGATCTCCATTAGACTGTAGAGGTATTCCAGGTAATCCTCGTTCTGACTTTTGTGACGGTTCTTGAACATTCGATGGACCTCGATAGACGACGGAGCTGCGCCGAATTCCCTACGAAGAGCACGCTTGAGCGCATCCCAGCTGCTCACCCCATTCTGGCTGCATTTAAAAACTTTCGCTGTCCCTTTCAACAGCTGTTTGCGTAAATAAATTTTTGCAGCGAACTCCAATTAACGGCCATAGCATTTTGTTCAAAATGTTCCAGCCATTGTTCCACGCTGGCCGAACATGAAAACCTAGCCATAGAGTCCTCGATGTCGCGAAGAGTGAAAACTGACCGCTCTACATTATTCTTCAACACCACACTTCGCACACTAGCCTCCTCATCATCCTCAGACTCGATATCGCTCGCAGTGGGACAGAAGTGTTCAATAAGTCTATTCTGCAGTGTCACTTTCCGCCCTAACGTCGACAACCCTAACTCTACTAGCCTTTCTTGCAGCTCCGCATTTTAGCTATAATAGTTAGGAAAATGCTGAAATTTCAAAAATACCGTTATATGGGAGGTAGGCGTATTTGTGGGTGGATTTTTTTTTTTACTAATTTCAACCCAAAAAGCTTAAGTTCCGAGTTTCAAGATTCTAGCTCAATTATTACTATTTTTGGCCGCGTTTGTATGGAGGTGCTTCCACTGTGCGTCGCGGCGCTACCTAGGTTAGCGCTGCCAAATTAACGCTACGCTGCCCTGACGTTAGCGCTGAACTGAACTTACGCTGCCGAGTTAGCGTTAATTTTCTACGACGGCGTTGGCGGTTCGGGTATTAGCATACAATAAAATTAATATTTTTTTGGCCAGCGCACACTGGTCTCATTTGTATGGAGAGTGGGACAAAACTCAATTTCTTGGAAACGGATGGACCTACCGAAACCAAATTTGGCAGATTATATATAAATGTCCCACTATACGACTCATCTTTCGGAAAAATTAAAAGCATATATGTTGTAATCCACGCCCACCACTAACGCTAGTTTACAGCAAAAAAAACAAGAAAACCAGGAATGGGGAGGATAGGAATTAACCTGCTGAGCTTGGAACTATTTTTTTTTTAATTTCTTGTATAGTTACGTTTTTGAGATAACGGTAATTTTGTAATTTTTTGTTATCACTTCATTCAAAAATTATTTTATCTGGAGTTACAAATGCGATAAACGCAAGCAGTATCGTTCGAAAGGCAATTAAAATACGCTTCAAACGACATACAATTTGTAGTGGTCTAATAAAAACTCGCTGAGCAAAAGCTGGCCAAAGTCAAAATTTTGTGGATTTTTTGCGATTTTTGAAAAAATTTTGATTTTCAAATTAAGTTTTTATAAAAAGTTGTAAAAATCAGGAAAGTTTTATTACTTTAGAAATTTGCCCGTTTAATTGCAAAGACTTTAAGCGTAATATCAGAGAGATCCGATAAATATTTTATTTTTGGCGATTTTTTTCTTGTGAAACAAAAAGGATATTTTGGACGAAAAACTTGGTTAGGTGACTATGTGAAAACGACTTCATAGGTCAAAAGGACATTAGAAGAAAATATAGAGCTTCCAAAGACTAAACTAATGACATTTCGATTTTAAAAATCCGATGTCAAATAACAAAGTTATAATAAAAAAAAAATTATTCCGCGATATTTCGCGGGATTAAAAAAAAATAATTGTATGGAGAGTGGGATAAAACTCAATTAATCAGATTTTACCGAAAATAAAGTTTTATCGAAAACATTCGATGTAAATATGTAGATAATTTAATTTTAATTTTTCCGCTAGCGCTCCATTGCCTTGATTAGCGCTCCACTACCCTGAACTAGCGCTCCGCCCCAAGTACCGTTACATGTGTTTTTTCCAAATTGCCTGCACAATTGGTTGGCCGTCACAAAATTTTGCACTGTACTTACAGTTTTCCTACTCCAACGCCAACCTCTGCTGCCGGTAAAATTTTGCAAACCCCTTTTTCCCGATATTCACCAGTGGTTCTTCTCACACCACCAACGCCAATTGCTTTTTTCTCGATGTGGCTCTACTGGTTGATTCCGTCTGATAATTTTACCGGGCCTCTGTTCTGCTGCCTCTGCTGACTTACCACACTGACGCCGCCTCGATTAATATTTTAAATTAATTTTCACTCGAGCTTTTAATTAATTTAATCCCCATTTCTGACACCAATTGTGGGGTTCGTACTTTGAAATAAAAGAGTTCGAGTGAAATTTAAGTGACAAATAAAACTTTATTAAAAAATTTACTCCATTTGATGGTCCTTAGTTGGCGGTTTAGTGTTCGATGGTTTAAAACGGAATGTCTGTTCAACTTTTTGTCTACTGCGAGTAGCCAATCTTTCAATTTCACTTTGTACGCATTGTGATTCGTAGATCGGGTCTCGAGATATGGGTCAAAACGTGGACACGGATGACCCCGGAATATTTCTGAGCAATATTGGTATCAAATAAAAGGTCTTGATGAGGACTTCGACATAGAACTATTTTGTTTGTGATGCCTAGGCCGGGTCTCCTGATATGGGTCAGCATATGGACCCGGATGACCCTCGAATATTTCTGAGCGATATTTGTATCAAATGAAAGGTCTTGATGAGGACTTCGACATAGAACTCTTTTATTTGTGATGCCTAGGCCGGGTCTCCAGATATGGGTCAGCATATGGACCCGGATGACCCTCGAATATTTCTGAGCGATATTGGTATCAAATGAAAGGTCTTGATGAGGACTTCGACATAGAGCTCTTTTATCTGTGATGCCTAGGCCGGGTCTCCAGATATGGGTTAACATGTGGACCCGGATGACCCTCGAATATTTCTGAGCGATATTGGTACCAAATGAAAGGTCTTGCAGAGACTTCGACACAGAACTATTATAACTGTGGTGCATAGGCCGGGTTCCCAGATATGGGCACAACTTGGACCCGGATGAAACCGAAAAGTGGGAATCATGGAGATCTTCTCGGTGTAATGCTCAACCTGGTTCCCAAGGTAAAGGGCAATAAAAAGGAAAGGAAAGTCAAATGGAATGGAATTAGGGTTGCCAGATGTACCCCTTTGGGGGGATTCTACCCCTTTTTGACTTGGTGTTCCCCTATCTACGGAAGGCTCCGTAGATACCCCTTTTTCACTATACTCCTATCCTAATAAATTTAATTTTTTGCTAAGTGAACATGATGAGATTGGCAAAAATATTTTGAAAATCTTGAAAACCAGTGTCAAATATGATTAAATAACGAAACAAATATTATATACATACATATATACATATTTATGTAGTTAAATGAATGTGTATATTAATTTTTTGCTTCAATTTGAAAATAAGGTAAATTAAACGAATTTCCATCAAAATTCTAATGTTTTTACTAGAAGTCTTTTGTAAAACATACGTTCAAAAGTCTGTATGGATGAAATTTCAAAATTGCCAAAAATTCGGAATTTTTTTTAGTGAATTTTAAGTCACTGAGCTACGAAGCGGAATATTCAGAAAATTCAAAAAATTTTAGTAAAACTAAAATTTTAATGAAAATTAGTTTAATGTTTGCCCAATATTTGCACAAAGTTTTAATTGATATTGTTTATATCATACATATGTATGTATCTCACCCTAAATCATAAAGTGATACAGCTCGAAAACCAAAAATTTTAAATGGCGCTGAAGTGCTTTTTCTCTAAAAGAAAGTCTATGGAGAGAATCCACATACGAGTATAACGTTAGTTTTCAGGCAAAGCCTATGGGAAAGAATTTGGGGAAGTCGCTAGATTATAAAATCTATTATGGAGAAAACCCGACTTAAAAAAATTTTCCGTTGCGTCACTTTATGGTTTAGGATGCGATTTATTTGCCTATTACATATTAAACAGACACAAAAAATCCGGTTGTAGTTTTCGTATACATACATAAGAATGAATTTTTACTTTTGATCTCTTTGTTTTTATGTAAAATAGGTGAATAACCCAATTTTTTGTTTTTACATGGCCGTTTTAATTCTAATAATTATTTTATGTGAATTTTATATAAGCTATTGGCCAGTTTATAATTAAGAAAAATTAAAAAAAATTTTTTGGTAGAAGTTATGGATCCATTTCGGAGACCACCATTGTTTAATACATTTTGTTTTATTTGGCAACTTCCCCCCCCCCCCTCCCCAAATACCCATTTTTCCTAAGTTGTACCCCGAAATCCCCCTTTTTGGTCTCGTCGATCCCCCTTTCGCCATTTTTCATCTGGCAACCCTAAATGGAATAGGAAAGGGAAGGAAACGAAAATAGAATGGGAGGGGGAAGAGGGGAGATAGAGATTGGGAGAGGGAAAGGAGAAACGAATAAGAAGTGGAGAGAAAAGGAGGGGTAAGGAAGACCGATAGGGAAAGGAAAGGAAAGGAAAAAGAAAAGAAGTAAACGGAGATGAAAAAGAAAGGAAAAAGGGAATTATAGGGAAGGGGAGCGGAAATCTAAGACGAATAAAAAAGGGAGAAGGACATGATGAGGTAGAAGTATCGCGGCGAAGAGAGACGGATTTACTTTTTTTCTTCATCTCACAAACGGCTTAAACAATTTTCATTAATTTTAGTATACAAGGGGTATCTGGGGCAAAATTCTAAAAAGTTTCATTCTTCCGCTAATTTTTTTTTAACTTTTTATTTCGCTTAGGAAGACCTGCGAAAAAAATCGGTTCCCCAAATATGGGTCAAAACCTGGACCGGAATGACCCCGGAATATTTCTAAGCGATATTGGTATCAAATGAAGGGTGGTGAGCAGGGATTTTACACAGAGATGAACTCATTGTGATTCGTAGGTCGGTTACCCAGGTTTGTGTCAGAACGTCTCACTAATATTGGTATGAAATGAAAGGTGTTGATCAGGACAATATAAAAGATCCGTACCCATTATGATTCCTGGTCAAGTCCCCAGATGTGGTTCAAAACGCAGAACCGGATGACAACGAAATATTTCCCAGCGATATTGGTAACAAACGAAGGGTGTTGAGCTGGGATTTTACATAGGCATGAACTCATTATTCCTAGGTCAGGTCCTCAGATGTAGGGCAATACGTGGGCGCAGATGACCCCGGGATGCTGCTAAGCAATACTGATATAAAATGAAAGGTGTTGAGCAGGGCTGCTAAATAGAGCTTTTTTATAGCGATTCTTTGGCCCGGTACTCAATTATGGGTAAAAGAGTGGACCCGGATACCACGGAATGTTTTTAAGTAGCGATAATATCAAATAAGAAGTGGAATATAGGGCTATGTTATGCTAAACCCGGCTCCTTAGGGAAAGGGAAAGTGGAAGGGTAATGGGAATGGGAAAGGCAAAGGCAAAGGGACGGAAAAGGAGAGAAAGAATATAATGTAAATGGAACGAAGAGGATGGGGAGAGAGACAGTAAGACAGGGACTGAGAGAAGGAATACGAGTGACGAAAGGGAGAAAGACAGAAAACTAAGGGAGAGGGGTACAGAAAGGGAAAGGGAAGCGGAAATATGACGGGAAAGGAAAAAGAAAACGGAAGCGGAAATAAAAGGAAAGGGAAAGATAAATGGGAAGGGAAAGATAAGGGGAGTAGTGGAGGGAAAGGGAGTGGGAGATTAATACCAAGCAAAAACGGGATAAGGACATGAGGAAAGAAACTTTTGAAATTGTCAATTTTTTCTTTCACTTTTTTTTTAAAGTTATCTAACTTTTGCTGAGGTGTGCAGCCTGAGGAAAGCTCGGTTTCTAGATACTTCGCTTCTAATACCTACAATAGGAAGTGGGCCAAAGCAAAGCTTGGCCGGGTACAGCTAGTAATAATATAATAATAATAATAGACTGGCGCTATTATAACTCTGACGAGTTTAATGACCGAACTTCTCTCCCATCGAGAAGTCCTCCTTTTTTCTTGGGTGGACCTACAGTTTTATGCCGGCTCCGAACAGCGAATGCATTTTTTTTTGAAAATTTTGGTTTATATAAATATATGCACAACCTCTGAAATCTGCTGTTCTGTTATACCAAGGCGAAAACTCGCTATTCAAAAGAATACTCATTTCACTTAATTATTTTTTTACAGTTAAACTTATTTATGTTCCAATTACATATGCCTTTTCAAACGGATAACACGGATACACAGTTTGCACTCTAAGCTAACGATATGTATAAACGTACAACGTAAGAGCAAAATTGAATTAAAAAATGTTTGTACCTAATTTATTTAACTATTGTAACTTCAATAACATGAATTATCTGAAGTTGAAAAAATTTGAATTAATGCATTTTTTTTTCATGCATATTTCTCAGTTTTTGTTGCATTTTTTATGCGCATATTTTTTATTTTTTAGTACATGAAATTCCATGCCCTAGTAATTAGCATATATGTAATTAATAAATCCGTTAAAGAGATACGGTTGGAAAGCTAGAACTTTCGACGAAGAAGTATTCAAGGAAATGTTCCCTACAACACAATATAGCGGGCGATCAAATGACATGGCAACTGCAATAATGGGCGATTTACGAGAAGCTTGCAATGCGTCAATGTCTCAGAAAAATAAATCCAGACCGCAATCAGCCACATACTGGTGGAACGAAAGCATTAGCCTACTGCGGAGGGAGTGCATTCAAGCAAGAAGGCATTTACAACATTACAGAGGTAGAGCCGATTTCGAGGAACTAAGATCAAAATCGACGATCTCTGAAGGTTGCTATTAAGCAAAGCAAGCATCAATGCTTTTTAGAACTTTGCGATGATGCAGAAAATAACCCGTGGGGATCCGCTTACAGCATTGTGACTAAGAAATTAAAAAAACGACGGGGAATCGACACCAACTTATCCTATTTTCTAGTGGTAACTACTCTTTTTCCCACCCAAAGGAAACTAGTTTCCCCGATGTCGAGTGCCATATTGAATCATTCGGGGAAGTAACGGATGAAGAAGTTCTCCAAGCAGCTAATGGACTCAAGGAGAAAAATTCCCCTGGACCAGACGCGATACCTAACAAAGTGCTTAAAGTAGCCTTTAAACATGCGACATCAGTGTTCACGAAGCTGTTTAATTCATGCCTAGCAGAAGGTACATTCATAACGATATGGAAACACCAAAAGTTGGTACTACTACCTAAGCCTGGTAAGGACCTCACTTCATCATCCAGCTACAGGCCCATATGCCTACTTGATTCGGCCGGCAAAATCTTAGAAAGAGTCATCTACAATCGCCTGGAAAGAGAAGTCATGGCATTAGAAGGCATATCCGAGAATCAATTCGGCTTTAGGAAAGGGAGATCCACCACTCAAGCAGTGGACGCGGTAAAAAAGGTAGCCCAAGACGCCATAAGTGGCACCCGATGGCTATCAGGTGCTAAGGACTACTGTCTTATAGTAACCCTGGACGTGAAGAACGCATTCAAAACTGCCAACTGGGCAAAAATCCTAGATGCGCTCTATCGTATCGGAACACCAAAATACCTGGTACCTGATACCTACTTCGAAAATCGAACGCTGGAGTACGAAACCTCAGCCGGCACTAAGGAATTTATAGTTACCGGTGGCGTCCCACAAGGCTCAGTGCTCGGCCCCCTCCTGTGGAACATAATGTATGACGGTGTTTTACGCCTTAGGTTTCCGGAAGGCGTAAAAATATTTGGTTTTGCCGACGACATTGCCCTGGTTGTTACCGCTAAGCAACTAGACGATATACGCACAAAAACGAACGAAAGCATAACCGGCGTTCAAAGGTAGCTGAATAAAAATGGCTTGCAGCTGGCGGAGCAAAAAACGGAGTCAGTGCTCATATCAAGCAGGAAAAAAGTTGAGCATACTATAATAAGTGGAAATCATGACATCGTCACGCTCCAAGCAGTAAAGTACCTGGGAATTATGATAGACAGAAGACTATCATTTAAAACCCATATTGAATACGCAAATGATAAGGCTTCAGCGACCGTGACGGCACTAACACGCATAATGCTGAACTCACGTGGTCCAAAGCAACGCCGGCGACAACTTCTTGCGTGCGTCGTAAGGAGCCAAATTCTCTACGGCGCCCCTGTGTGGCACCACGCTATAGAGCAATTATTGGCTCACTGAGCTGGTGCTGAGAACAAGCTTCTCACACGTATTTATTTATTTATTTATTTATTTATTTATTTATTTCTTTTCGTCTATGAAAGTTACAGTTCTTACAGACTACGTACAATATGAAGGTAACAGTAATTACAGAATACAGTTCCTACTTAGCAATATTTTTATTTGCGCATTAAAACACGATTTGGTAATAGAGAGATCAAGGTCTAAAGAAGCAAAGAGCTTGTTTAACTCCAAAAGAGTTCTATTAAGCGGTGCATTTAGGCTGTACAGAGTTTTACTTGCAGCCACGTAAAAGAAATCAAAATGTCGTAAAGGCCTACACGGCACATTGAAATTTATTTTATTCAAAATGGCTGGACAGTCAACGTTCCAGGAAATTATATCAAACATGAAAGTGGCTGATAGAAGCGTTCGTCTATTCTGCAGTGTCATAAGATTTATCAACTGGCAGCGAGAGCAATATGGTGGTTTAGGTTCAGAAAAACGCAAAGAGCGTAATGCAAATCTGATGAATGATTTCTGCACAGATTCTAACCGGTCAATATGAATCTGATGAAAAGGTCTCCAAATGAAAACAGCATATTCTAAAGTCGATCGGACATACGACGAGTACAGTAATTTTAGGGTATATGGATCCGAAAATGCTGAACCATTACGTCTGATAAATGCAAGCAAAGACGAGGATTTGGCAACGACATAGTTAACGTGTGTAACAAAACAGAATTTATCATCGAAATAGACTCCCAAGTCCTTAATCTCCTTTAGCATGACAAGCGATGTAGAATCAATATAATATGATGATTTTATAGGTCTATGTAATTTGGTGAATGTCATGTGGTGACACTTCTTTACATTAAGAGGCAAACGGTTTTTTAAGCACCAATGGTTCAACTTGTTAATTTCTTCCTGCAGAACGCCCGTGTCTCTCTCATTTTGTATTACCGAGTAGACTTTTAGGTCATCAGCATACATAAGGTATCTAGCTGACGTAAAGCAAGACCCTATATCGTTCACAAACAATATAAACAATAGCGGGCCTAATATACTCCCTTGAGGAATCCCAGAGGTAGGCACAAATATATTTGACGAAGTATTTTCGATGACAACAAAGCTTTGTCTTCCGTGCAGGTAAGATCTAATCCATTGAAGTAGGGTGGAATGAAAACCCATGTTAAGAAGTTTAATTAAAAGTATTTTGTGTGAAACTCTGTCGAATGCTTTGGAGAAATCTGTATAGATCGTATCTACTGATACTATTAAGATTAAAATCACCTAACACACACATATTGTTGGCTCCAACCTCACTGCGGATGGCAACTACGTTATCAATATGAACTTTGTATATAGGTAGTGCACTGGCCGGTGGTATATATGCCACATAAATATGTAGAGATCCAGAGATTTTATTGAGACGAATACAAAGTTGATCAAATTGGGAGTTATCATTTTTCAGCGACACTAAGGAGGCGCGTAAATTACAACGCGCTGCAATCAGTACCCCACCACCTCTAGAGAGACCTGTTACTATCGGATCTCTATCTTTGCGAAAAACATCGTACAGTTTTGGATCAAAAAACTCTGCATCAAAAAATTTAGAGTTAAGCCAACTTTCAGTAATAACGAATACATCATATTCACAAAGGGAACTAAATAAAAGAACTTCTTCTGATTTCGTTCTAAGGCCTGACACATTATGATAATAAATTTTAATATTTTTATTTCTGTGGAAATTACTCTGGATATTAGCTAATTTGCCAGCTTTTGGCGAACCCTTTTTCGAAAAAACCGAAAAGGTCGAACAATTTAAAATTTATCCTACTTAACGTATCGACCGGCACATCACTTTTTATTAACCTAAAACATGAAAGCCGCCTTTTTTCCACGCCTGTGTGTTTAACGACGTAATCCATAATATGATCTTCCGTGACCGTAGGCGAAAATGAGGACAGATGCACCCACATTCGTTGTTCATTGAAATCCCGAGCAGCGACCACTAACTCAGAATTCGCTGTTGCATTAGTGCCCTTAACATGAAAATGCGGCCCTTTATTTTTAGGAAGTGATGCATTTTGTGTTTGTTTAGTTATATCAGCATCAGCATTAGCATTGCGCACAGTAGCAGACGAACTTCGCTGATTGCGAGTTACATGAGCATAAGTAACCGCCCCTACATTATTTTCAGTAACAGCCATAGGCGAATCCACAGTCAGTGTAGGTTCTGAACCAGTCTTCTTACTTTGCTTATTCTTCATAGCATCAGTCCCATTATTAGTATTTATGATTAATTTTTTTACTGGGAGCACCTGCTGAGCATTAACTTCTTCTGTGGTTTTCGTACATGCAGTAACGCCAGTAGCTAAAGAGCCGGTGGATGCTGAGTAAGAGTGACGAGAATTGCGAGCAGCTGATAAAGAGACAACAGGCTGTAGCGTGGATGTCGGCGTAGAATTAGTCACATTATTCGCAGCCGTATTAGGCGCAGCAGCAGAGACATCAGACTGTGGCGTTGGAGTCGGCGTAGAAATAGTCACAGCCGCATTAGGTGGAGCAGCAGGAATGCTCTGCTTTATATTCTTAGCGTATTTGTTTACACAGCGCCGAAGCTCTTTAACCTCGGATGTGAGCGCACCGAGAGAAGAGGCCACAACTTCATTGTAGAGTTTATGACTGTTCGTAAGCTCAGATTGCAGAGCATCAACTTTCTCAAATAGCAATTTTTTATCATTATTAAGAGACAGAATCACTGCAGCGGTGCATTTTTGCTCGGCACGCATCTCTTTAATCTCATTAAAAATGACAGACAAAGCGTGTTGTTGGAGAACGGGCGAATTAGGAAGTGAAGAAGTTTGCACACCCCCCTTCTCCGCACAACTCCCGCAAACATAAATATTGCCCGAAACGGCAAAAAAATCAAGTTCAGCAAGTTGAACACCAACACAATCCAGATGATAAAGTTCATTACACTTGTCACATTGGACTTTGTTATGGACGCGATCAACTTTTTTACCGCAAACACAAGGCATGATGTATGTATAAACGAAACAAATTGTATATATGTATACATATATATACAAATATATTTCTTTCTGATATTTTATTTGTGCACTTTTATTGATTCAAATATGCATATTGCATTCTAGATTAAACAGAGTCACTATCTCCAGCACAACTATATGTACTTTAAAAATTAAATCAAAGAAAAACTAGTCAGACGACCACAGAGCGCAAACAAAAACACGTCCGCACTCATTCGCTTCTCAATATTATTTAATACGTGAGTTTCATGCGAGCGCAATAATTAACACCGAACAAAGCGCTTAGTATCATTCGGTTTGCCATTCTATCAGGTCCATGGCGGATCAAGCAATGCGTGTATGTTTCACACATACGTATATGTTTGTTTGTAGATATGTAAACACATATGCGTGTTTTTATACGTACGCCCGCACATCATTGGACAAACGTCTGTTGTCAACAACAATCTGACATCAACTGATCGAATGCTAGCGGCTGCCGACATTGCCCGACACCGCTCTCACTAATACACATGCAACTAATAATTTCTTTGCATGTATTGGAATGCCGATAATTGCTATAGAGGATCATAAGTCATATTTTCGTTGCATCAAGTCGACTTACCGCCTGTGCGCGTTGAGAGTGTGTTGTGCGTTTAAAACAGTGTCAGATGAAGCCGCTCTGGTTATTGCCAGTCTATACCCTATAGATATACTGGCAAAAGAAGCTGCAGTTAGGATGTATATCACGTATTCTTTGAATGTGCAAGATTTTATGAATCTAGAAACAAGCTCCGTAGACTATTTGGAGGAAACTATACACCAGAGTCATTCGTGAAGCATATGCTAGAAAGCAAGGCAAAATGGACTGCAGCAAGTGACGTAATAGCAGACACCATGAAAACACTGAGAAGCCTAGAGAGAATACGGCGAATGAGCGGCGACTAAAGAAGCACTAATCATGTCAGACTACAGTTTCTAATCATAGGTACCTCGAGTGGAACGGATACGTATAGGAGTTCTGCCTCCTACATCCGTCATCGCGCGTGCCGCAGAAATTAGGCGTCTGCATATCACTTATCACAAAATAGGTAGACTAATTGAACACTTCGAGTGGAACGGATACGTACAGGAGCTCGGCCTCTTGCATCCGTCATAGCGCCTGGTGTGGAGCTTTGGCCTCCGCAGACCACCTGACCACTAATCAATAACCACTTCCAGTGGAACGGATACGTACAGTAGCTTGGCCTCCTGCATCCGTCATAGAACGTGGTGTGGAGCTTTGCCCTCCGCAGACCACCTTACAATGACCACTTCCAGATACGTATAGTAGCTCGGCCTCCTGCATCCGTTACGGATACGTACAGGAGCTAGGCCTCCTGCATCCGTGTTGTTGTTGTTGTTGTTATAGCAGTACTAGGCCTCCTGCATCCGTCACAGCGTGTAGTGCGGAGCATTGGCCTCCGCAGACCACCTAACAGTGATCGCCTCTAGGGGAACGGGTGAAGCCTCCTAAGGCAGACTGAGGGAAATAACGCGACCATTACGGACTTCGAGCCTTGTGCTCAACCCACCTCCCGACGGTAGCCTGACGGTAGTACCGGGGGGTTCGGTACGAACCGGTTTCGGTACAAACCGCTTTCGGCTAATATGCGCCATCTTCGGTGTCTTTTTTCGTTCTGAGTTATTTTGTGTAAGTTCGATAGTACTTATAGTAACTAACTTCCATCGTTTGGTCACGTACTTCGTGTTCGTGTGTTCGTGTATTCGTGTTTTCGGGCGACGTGCATGTGTGCGTGCCTGCGAGTCTGTGCGTTTAGGTATGTAAATCTATTTTTGTATCCTCATTAAACAGGCAGGTAAAAGTCCGTTATTGTCCTCTTGTGTTTTGTTTATGTCGGTTTTAGGTTTATTGTCCTCTTTTCGGTATAATAGCTTAAGCGGTTCAAATAATGTATCTGATGCGGTGTTTATTTGTTCATTTATTATTTTACCTACGAATGTCTTCTGTTTGTATATCTCCATATTTTCTAATACGTTAAGTCGTTTTCCCTTATGTTGTATGTGGAGAATTTTAGCTGTTTTTCTTATTTTCATGGGTGTACATTTGTTTTCTGCCATGTGGTTGGCGAAATTTGATTCCACTGTCGTTGATGATTTCCTTATTTTCTTATTGTAATCTCTTACGTGTTCTCGATATCTCGTCTTGATTTGGCGTCCTGTTTGTCCTATATAGCTATTTTGGCATTCGCAAGTCAATTTGTATTAGACCTCTGCGCAATACCATTTGCCTCTTCTATATTTTCGAATACTCTATGCATTGTACAATTAGTCACAGCACAATTTCAATGCAGATACGAATATAACCCATACTTTTCATTTGGAATACAAATACTATTTCTATTTGCTCTGTTAGAGCGATTAGTGTACACTATTCGCCACGATAGAATAGAACATAAGCCCAAATTACATCAGCGATGTGGCAGCGGGCAGCAACGTTTTTCGAAATCAGCTGATGCGTCTAATATGAGCAGTGACTGCCAGACCAAACACAATAGAGCGTTCGCAGTATTTGGCAGTGACTTCTTTATATATTAGGTCTGTTTCCTTTTACCTTGGACACGTGGTGACATAAATTTACTTACCATTTTCATGTCCACTTTTTTCAATTAAAATAATCAATCTTGTTTCATTTTTTCCTCTGCTCTTTCTTCTTCTTTGCTTTTGCATCCCGCCAGCAATATTTGCTAGTGGAAATCAATTAAGTAAAAATTAAATTCTCTCCCGCTTGCTGGCATCAAAGTACGGAAACACAAAATTAGTAAAAATATATCACATTGGATAGTACGGAAACAGACATAAGTTCACATCAACACTTAGAAGTTGGCTGCGATTCCAGGCAGCGGCAGCGAATTTAGAATTTGGGTTAAACGGAGCGGTGCTGCCAGCTGCCTCTGCTGTATTATGTGCCGCTTCATTGCAAACCGTAGTTTCTAAAAATCAGCTGATTTCGAAAAACGATCGCTGCTACTGCCACAGCGCTATTGTAATTCCGGCTATAATAATTACCATGTTATGAAGTATTCGCAAAACCTTTTTGCTTCTTTGGTTTGTTTGTTTATTTAATGTGCATATGGCATTAAGGTGGACCAAAAAATAAAAGCCCAACAAACATATGTTCAGGGTTTGAAATTGCTTAGCTACTTTTGCTGCATTTGCTTTTGCTTTGCTTTTGCTAACGAAAAGTAAATTAGCAAACTCGGCCAGCCGAGTAAACAACGAGAACACGATTCATTCGCTTCAGTTTTCAGCTGAGCCGTGTTTGCTTGTATAGTTAAGCAAAGCAACGCGATTTGGGGGATTTCATTTTACTTCCAGCAATTAGTTGTGTCTTTGCATTTTTTCTGCTTTTGCTTATTTTGCTGAAACAATTTGGTTACGCATATTTCGATTTTTTATACATATTTACTTATGTATGTATGTATACATAATATGTATGTCCATTTGTAAACATTTGTTGAATTCTGCTTAAAAACTAGTTTCAACAAAATAAGCAACTGTAAGCAAAAATTTACCACTCAACTAATTGCTGGAAGTAAAAGCAACGCTCACAAATTGAGTTGCTTGGCTTAACTACACAAGCAAACACGACTCAGCTGAAAACTGAAGCGAATGATTCGTGTTTTCGTTTTTGGCTCGGCTGAATTCAGCAATAAGCAAAAAACATTGGCAATTGCTGTTTCGCAGCAAGCAAATTCAAACCCTGCATATGTTCCATTTTTTAATGATAAGAAATGTTTTTCTTGTTCATTAAGGACTTTGAAAAAAATTATGTATCATCACTGATATAAAAGGAGAAAGAAATTTGGAGGCATTTGCACGACCTCTAAATTTTAATATATTAAGGATTTATATATTCTCAGATTTTAATATATTCTCAGATGTTTATTTGGGTTAAACGGAGCGGTGCTGCCAGCTGCCTCTGCTGTATTATGTGCCGCTTCATTGCAAACCGTAGTTTCTAAAAATCAGCTGATTTCGAAAAACGATCGCTGCTACTGCCACAGCGCTATTGTAATTCCGGCTATAATAATTACCATGTTATGAAGTATTCGCAAAACCTTTTTGCTTCTTTGGTTTGTTTGTTTATTTAATGTGCATATGGCATTAAGGTGGACCAAAAAATAAAAGCCCAACAAACATATGTTCAGGGTTTGAAATTGCTTAGCTACTTTTGCTGCATTTGCTTTTGCTTTGCTTTTGCTAACGAAAAGTAAATTAGCAAACTCGGCCAGCCGAGTAAACAACGAGAACACGATTCATTCGCTTCAGTTTTCAGCTGAGCCGTGTTTGCTTGTATAGTTAAGCAAAGCAACGCGATTTGGGGGATTTCATTTTACTTCCAGCAATTAGTTGTGTCTTTGCATTTTTTCTGCTTTTGCTTATTTTGCTGAAACGATTTGGTTACGCATATTTCGATTTTTTATACATATTTACTTATGTATGTATGTATACATAATATGTATGTCCATTTGTAAACATTTGTTGAATTCTGCTTAAAAACTAGTTTCAACAAAATAAGCAACTGTAAGCAAAAATTTACCACTCAACTAATTGCTGGAAGTAAAAGCAACGCTCACAAATTGAGTTGCTTGGCTTAACTACACAAGCAAACACGACTCAGCTGAAAACTGAAGCGAATGATTCGTGTTTTCGTTTTTGGCTCGGCTGAATTCAGCAATAAGCAAAAAACATTGGCAATTGCTGTTTCGCAGCAAGCAAATTCAAACCCTGCATATGTTCCATTTTTTAATGATAAGAAATGTTTTTCTTGTTCATTAAGGACTTTGAAAAAAATTATGTATCATCACTGATATAAAAGGAGAAAGAAATTTGGAGGCATTTGCACGACCTCTAAATTTTAATATATTAAGGATTTATATATTCTCAGATTTTAATATATTCTCAGATGTTTATTTGGGTTAAACGGAGCGGTGCTGCCAGCTGCCTCTGCTGTATTATGTGCCGCTTCATTGCAAACCGTAGTTTCTAAAAATCAGCTGATTTCGAAAAACGATCGCTGCTACTGCCACAGCGCTATTGTAATTCCGGCTATAATAATTACCATGTTATGAAGTATTCGCAAAACCTTTTTGCTTCTTTGGTTTGTTTGTTTATTTAATGTGCATATGGCATTAAGGTGGACCAAAAAATAAAAGCCCAACAAACATATGTTCAGGGTTTGAAATTGCTTAGCTACTTTTGCTGCATTTGCTTTTGCTTTGCTTTTGCTAACGAAAAGTAAATTAGCAAACTCGGCCAGCCGAGTAAACAACGAGAACACGATTCATTCGCTTCAGTTTTCAGCTGAGCCGTGTTTGCTTGTATAGTTAAGCAAAGCAACGCGATTTGGGGGATTTCATTTTACTTCCAGCAATTAGTTGTGTCTTTGCATTTTTTCTGCTTTTGCTTATTTTGCTGAAACGATTTGGTTACGCATATTTCGATTTTTTATACATATTTACTTATGTATGTATGTATACATAATATGTATGTCCATTTGTAAACATTTGTTGAATTCTGCTTAAAAACTAGTTTCAACAAAATAAGCAACTGTAAGCAAAAATTTACCACTCAACTAATTGCTGGAAGTAAAAGCAACGCTCACAAATTGAGTTGCTTGGCTTAACTACACAAGCAAACACGACTCAGCTGAAAACTGAAGCGAATGATTCGTGTTTTCGTTTTTGGCTCGGCTGAATTCAGCAATAAGCAAAAAACATTGGCAATTGCTGTTTCGCAGCAAGCAAATTCAAACCCTGCATATGTTCCATTTTTTAATGATAAGAAATGTTTTTCTTGTTCATTAAGGACTTTGAAAAAAATTATGTATCATCACTGATATAAAAGGAGAAAGAAATTTGGAGGCATTTGCACGACCTCTAAATTTTAATATATTAAGGAAAAATTTTAGGTATAGATTTCCGTATTATATTCGCATGAAAATCGGGTTGTTCCGCGAATTTCGGGAGAACTTTATTTCCTTCATAAAACCACCTTAATATGCCAAATAAGTTTCCTAACTAATGCCGAAAAAATCAAAAGAATCGAAGTATTGGTTACCGAGTTATTTTAAAATATATAGAATAGTTGGAAATATGTAGATCGTAAAAAGCTCTGGTTCGAAAATTATTTTAGACTTATGGTTTCTTGGGCAAAAAAGCTTGAAGTTACCCAAATTTTTATAATTGCGATGTGTCCATTAATTTTTTTTTGGCCCCTACCAATCGACCCGCCCTAGTGTGTATGCATATGCACATACACACACTCACACTAGCAGCGTAATTTTGCCCCTGCATGGAACTCAATAACTAGTGAGCAAAATTTCTAGTTCCGAACTAGCGAAAAGGTGTCAAAGGGGAACTAGATCAATTGTAGTTAGACCCTCACCAGTTCAGAAGGAGTGAATTGAGTGACCATTATAAGACACACTTTGATTTGTATGCAATTTCGAAGTGACAAAAATTCTATGAAAATTTTTCATTCGTTTAATTGCCGCCAGCTTTGTATATTTCTGCAATTCTCAGATGTTTAGTGAAGTATTTTATATAAACAGTTTTCTATTTGCATCTTGTATGAAATGAAATGTTTCCCTAATTATGCTTTTCCGATCCCTCAGGCTTATTTTTAATTTTTTTTTTTATTTTATTACTTTTTAAATATTATTGTAAATTTTTATTAAATAAATAAATAAAAAAATATTAAAAAAAATTATAAAAAAAAAAAAATTATCCACCTTGACACCGACAGGATTCGAACCCGCGCCCCTCAGATTGAAAGGCACATACGTTAGCCAATCGGCCAACGCGCCACTTGCATGAAGTGTATCAAAGGCTGCACTTAAGCGGCAGATATAAAACTGTAAAATTTGTAGGTACTTGTAGCTAGTTCAGAACTATCGAAATTGTGCCAATAAAGGAACTAGTGTAAACTGTAGAATTTAGTACTAGTTCGGAACTATCGAAAATGTAGTGCAGAGAGGGACAATTGACACCGCCTAGGACATCGCCGTGTTAAATTCGCCAGTTGATAACATGCAAAAGAGATTTAGCTCGCACTAGTAGTGTCGAAAAATGCACTAGAAGCGACCTAATTCGGAACTAGAGATTTTCCCTACAGGGGCTGAACACAACGTCTGGATGTGTGTTTATGAAAATATGTATGTACATACATATATTTCGATTATATTCGAAGTATTCGCAAGTAGTGTACACTATTTGCAGATTCAAAAATTTCTTCACCATGGACGCAGAGAAGAATGGACAAATCAACTACCTAGACCTCACAATTAAAATAAACAAAGAGACTAACAAATTTACTTGCGAAATATACAGAAAATCCACAGCAACGGATACAGTAATACACAATAAATCTAGCCATCCTCAACAACACAAGAACGCTGCTTTCAGACATTTATTAACACGACTTGAACAGACCCCGTTAGAAAAGGAAACTTACAACAAGGAACTCAGCACAATATACACAATCACGGAGAACAACGGACATCAAAAAAGTTTGGTGAAGAAAATACAGAAAAACATAATTTCAAGAAAATCGGAAAACAAAGAAAAGGTAGAGAAGAAATGGGCAGTCTTATCATATACCGGAGCAACATCTTACAAGTTGGCTAAAGTTTTCCAAAAATATAACATTAATGCAGCATTTAAAACGAGGAACAGCATGGAAAAACTTCTACGAAACAACATTAACAAGGAAGACCCCTTTGACAAACAAGGCGTATACAAATTGACTTGCGAATGCCAAAATAGTTATATAGGACAAACAGGACGCCAAATCAAGACGAGATATCGAGAACACGTAAGAGATTACAATAAGAAAATAAGGAAATCATCAACGACAGTGGAATCAAATTTCGCCAACCACATGGCAGAAAACAAATGTACACCCATGAAAATAGGAAAAACAGCTAAAATTCTCCACATACAACATAGGGGAAAACGACTTAACGTATTAGAAAATATGGAGATATACAAACAGAAGACATTCGTAGGTAAAATAATAAATGAACAAATAAACACGGCATCAGATACATTATTTGAACCGCTTAAGCTATTTACCGAAAAGAGGACAAAAAACCTAAAACCGACATAAACAAAACAACACACAAGAGGACAATAACGGACTTTTACCTGCCTGTTTAATGAGGATACAAAAATAGATTTACATACCTAAACGCACAGACTCGCACGCACGCACACATACACGTCGCCCGAAAACAGGAATGCACGAACACACG
Organism: Urophora cardui; assembly: GCA_960531455.1. Lineage (NCBI taxonomy): Eukaryota > Metazoa > Arthropoda > Insecta > Diptera > Tephritidae > Urophora > Urophora cardui. The sequence continues at coordinate 76,218,442 of OY482673.1, forward strand.
ACACGAAGTACGTGAGCAAACGATGGAAGTTAGTTACTATAAGTACTATCGAACTTACACAAAATAACTCAGAACGAAAAAAGACACTGAAGATGGCGCATATTAGCCGAAACCGGTTTGTCTCCAAACCAAACTTGACAAGGGATGACGGAAGATCGTTCCACAATACATCATATTCCTACCCTGTCGGAAAAACAAGCAACCAAAAGTATTTCTAAGTACATTTAAAACCCTTTTAATTAACTTAACTTTTCTGCTGGCAAACAAATTTTCACTACTTCACTTTAAATAAATTTAACGAAGTTTTTACCCAAAAAAATATGTGTACCGATGTAGCAATCAGCTTATTATTGGCTGCGAAACGCGTAGAAGTAGAAAATTTTCAACTTAGCTGCGTTCGAATGGGTGTTCGAAATCATCTTCGAATTTTCTATGCGTGTGGTGCATTTACATCCGTGCCACTGGAAACACAGGTATGCAACACGGCATGTTGTATTAGAGTTGCACTATAATGGTCGCTCGGCAATCGGCTCGGCCGTGAAAGAAGCCGGCCGGCCATGATATTTTGAAATGTCACGTTTGACAGATGAATTTGGCGGAGCTTGATAGTCCAGTTAGTCGAGAACGTAAACCCGTGTACCGTGTCAGCTGATCCTACCTATTTAATGGGATTTGTATGTAACCGATTATTCAACGAGGTACGACGCAGAAGCCCGTACCGCAGAAATCAAAATCATTTTGATTTTTTACGTAAAAACGTGTCAGCTGATCGCTCGCATGGTTGCAATGTAGAAGGGTTGCAAGTTGAACATTTTTAGTTATTAAATATTTAAACAGTAATTTTCACAGCATTATACAACTAAGGCTGTGTGCCAATCGGTAACATTTTTCTCTATGGGAAAATGAAGTAGAAAATTTTACCATGTTGAGAAAAAAAAACCAATTTTGCTGTGCCAAACGGAAGAGAAAATTTTGACAGTTACAAAGATAAACTTTTGGGCGAAAACGAACAACGATAGAATTTTAAAACGTAAAATGAATATAATTGCTGATGGCAATATTGATGAAAGCAGAAGAAATGTATTCATGTAATGATCTGATGTTATTTTGTTTTTAAATATTTGTGTTACTTGTATATGTATGTAATTACAAAATGTCAAAATTTTACCTAGCCCATTGAGCTAGGTAAAATTATGACGCTAGAATTCACCACGAATACTGTCAAAATTTTACTCCCTTATGTCAAAATTTCATTTTTTCTACCGATTGGCACACAGCCAAACTCAACAAGATTGTAAAATGTTATCGAAAATACATATATGTGTTCACATGGAAAAAATAGTATGTCTACTTAAACGAACCATTTATTATTACTTTAATTTTTAAAAAGAAAGGAAAGAAAACGTTTATAAATTTTTTTTAAATCCCAAACAAAATGTAAATATATATATATATATAAATTAATAACAAGATAATAGCTTTGTTCAACAACTTAACTTGCAAGTACTTGCAAAAAGAGCGTCAATTCAAATTAAGAGTAAAAACGAGAAAAAGAGAAAATTATCAACCAAAGTAATTGAACACAAAATCGTAAACATTCGCAAGAAAACAGCTGATACGCTGTTTTGACAATTTGATTTTTAGGTTAGGTTGCAATTGAAATTTTTGAAATTGGAAATGAATGGAAATAACTGAATTAGGAAAACAAAATTCTACTTTATTTTTGACACTTCTATTTTTTTAAAGCTGCTAGTAGTTGCAAGTGAACATTTTACTTGCAGCGTTTATCAACTCTCTCGAGGTCTTACTCTCTCAATTTGGCTCTCTTTTGCGATTTTTTTGGGTTATTGAACATAAATTCGTAACTATTCGTAAAAATATGTAAAAATTTTGAGATATTGAACACTCCTAATAAATGATAATATTACTGAAAATTAAAGAAAAAATTGTATTTATCCACAATGGTGGCTGTATTTTCTTAATTGATAACTCTTGGTGGTCTTCTTCTGCAATTTTTCTACATTAAAAAGTTATAAATTGCCACAATAAATCCGAGTTTCTGTAACAAAATCAATTAAAGTGATGTCACACTAATACGATCCACACTTTTACTACGTTTATACGTTGGCAAATTCATGAAAATCATTTCATGAATTTTCGCTGCATAAACGAATTTTCATGAATTTAATTGTTCCCGAAAATTATTCATGAATTTCGCCGTCATTTCATGAAGTTATGAAGTACAAGTCCGGCAACGCCAAACCAAGGCAGATTTAACAGGTAGGCTCGGGGGCGAATTCAGAAATGTCCAATGTATTTTGTTATTGTAATCGGTAGTGTAATGTCAAAATTAAATTTCGCCGTGGTTAAAATCTGAATTCGCTTGTGACTCGCGCATTCCCATTGGCCCTGATGTGAATTCGCTTAGATTTTGACATTACACACTACCTTTGTAAATAAAAAAAAAGTAGTTTCAGAATTCGCCACCGAGTCTACCTGGTAAACTGCTTTGACAGCTGATGTCGCTAGAACGTTGCCACTTTTTAAAAAGGCTGAATTTCATGAGTTCATCAATGCTGCATAAAGGAGACCATTTTCGAATTCATGAAATTAAGAGTTCACGAATTCTGCCGTATAAACGTAGTATTTGTCACCACCTATTTATACTAGAAAAGATATGTTACAGAAACTCAGTACAGATTTCTTAATTAAACACAGATTTTTGTGAGAATCTTGTTGCTTCCCAATATAATTTTTTTATGGATTTTCAATTGTAAATTTAATGTTCTGACTGTGTTTTTTGTTATTTTATGTTTTAGCCCTTGATAACTATGACCAAGGTGTGATGGAAATATATTGGGCAGCAACAAAATTACAAGAAAAATGTGTTTAATTACCAACTAAGGCATAAAAAAGTAACTAAATTAATATAAAAAAAAAAGTCGTCAACGACAACTTTAAAAACGATTAAATTAGTATTTTCTTGTTATTTGGCAAATAATGCACAGTTGTGTATTTAAGAGTAATCCGCATAACACTTTGAAGATTAGTCAAAAATGACTAAATGGCAACCCTGCCAAAATGTAAACAAACTATATATATAGGTTTGTTTCTTATTAAACTAGCAGCTAGCTGTCAAGTGAGCAAAACGGAAAGAATTGCGCTCATAAAGAGCGAAACCAAAGAGTGTATATGGATAAGAGGCTGCAGTTTGAAAAAATTCACACTAGATGTCACATTTCGCGCGAGATGGGACCCGCGAGGTGTGACATCTAGTGTGAAGTTTCGCTGACTGCACCCTCATCCATATATGCTCTTTGTGAAACTTCACACTAGATGTCACACTTCGCGGGTCCCATCTCGCGCGAAATGTGACATCTAGTGTGCATTTTTTCAAACTGCAGCCTCTTATCCATATACACTCTTTGGCGAAACGAACACAAAATCAAGAAACGGAATAATAGTAAAAATTAGCGATTAGTAATTTGAATGCTATTTTTGACTGTTAATGGTCATTTTTTCTAAAAAAAAACATTTAATTTTCTTTATTTCGATTTCAAAAATTCACACAAATAAATACGCGGCACTTCATTTTTCTTTATTTAAAATAGCTTTTTAATATAAATTTCACATTTATCGCACACAATCTTTAGTTATTAGAAAACCGGAAACGAAACTAGGTGAAAGAGAATTTATGTTACTACGTCACTAAATCAGCTGATTCTGTCAAATTTTGGATGAACGCATAGCGGTACCGCTGAATGCACAATCTTCTTTATTTGAATCATGGTCTGCACTCTCGGGATTCTGCGTTGTTGAATCGCAAATAGGAGGTAGTATAAGGTTTGTTTCTTATTAAACTAGCAGCTAGCTGTCAAGTGAGCAGAACGGAAAGAATTGCGCTCATAAAGAGCGAAACGAACAGAAAATCAAGAAACGGAATAATAGTAAAAATTAGCGATTAGTAATTTTAATGATATTTTTGACTGTTAATGGTTATTTTTTGTAAAAAAAACATTAATTTTTTTTTTCTATTTAAAAAATTCAGAAAATTTCAAAAGTAATAAAATCAAAAGTATTCGTTTGTTTATTTTCTCAACAGCTGTTTCTACTTTGGCAGCAAATAATTTCAGCTAGGGAAAATTTTACTAGCTGAAATTTGGAGCTGTCAATGGCTCTCTTCTGCTATTTTTATGACTCAAGAAACGATTTTCCAGCTGAAACTTGGCTAACTATTCATAACTAGCTAATAATAAAAGGACCTATAATACTTAAATGGGAAAATTGTCCATTAATGAATGAATGAAAAAAATTACTTTTTCACAGATGTCATAACAGAAATAAAAACTTGCGGGAAACTTATAATTTATGAGATATTTGTTGGTAAAGTTGTAAAATGCACCAAACAAAACACCAAAACTGCGCACTATTACCGAGGAAATACCTTTTTGCGTTGATAACCCTCAGCCGGCAGAATTCCTTTTCTGGATTTATTCCTGGACCAATCCACAGTGCTTTTGTGTAGAACATAGGACACTGCACATTTAGCTTTCCCTTCGATTCCATTTCGTAAAATTTTAACTGATTTGCTGCAAATTTTGACAAAGTTCTGTTCGTTGAAATGCCAGTAAATTTGCATAAGTTTCTCTCTTTCGGAGAGCAAGACATATTTTTTTTTTGATTGCAAATTGTTGCAATTTGCATCCGCCGAACGGACCTTATAACTCTGACGAGTTTTATGGCCGAGCTTCTCTCCCAATTCGAGGTGTGCTCCTTAACTTTGGTTTTTCCTACTAAAAGGTCATTTAATTGAGGAAAAAATGAAGTAAATAAAAGTGGAAAACGCAAATAAAGGGCGTTGCGCACCAGTAGAAAGAGGTGGTAGAATGGCTGCAAGTTCATAAGTCGTGCCATTGTTCATAGTTTCTAAACCACTTCATATTTTTAAATGAAATTTACAGGAGGTATAGTGGGAGTGTCTATTAACAAATATATGTAAAATTTTTTATGAAAATATTTATAGTTTTTACTGCATTTGTTAATAAAATCCCCTTCCCCTATTTTTGTATTTCTTTCACTGGAAACACTGAAATTTCACTTTGTTATAATGTTTGACATATTAGCTGGTATTTGCAAGTCCATTTATACACATTTTTCACAATTTTATAGCAAAAATACGGAATTAAATGATTTGTTACCGAGAACTTCTTACTAGCAGCTTTAACTTAACATACACTCAACCACTGAATACACCCAACTGTCAGTTTATTAATGCGAAGAAAGAGTTGCCGGATGCTAAGAAATTCAATACGCTGAAGGGTGTACTACGCAGAAGGACATCACCGTGGCGGTAGCCACGGTTATGACACGACCTGACTTGGATGGCGTAGCCCAGGGTTATTTTTTATTAGCGCGGCCGAAGGCCGCCAACGCAAAAGGGTGTTCTGCTCAAAATTACTGTGGATCCATCTTAGATTCTACTCCAGAAAGAGAATTCTACCGGCTGAGGGTTATTTTTTTGAAGCGCGGCCGACGGCCGGCAACGCATAAAGGTATTATACGTATAACTTTTATAAAACATCTCTTTGCCCATTTTAGACATTTTCTGATTGCTGTTTTTGTTTGGATTTTTTGTTGTTGTGTGGCAGCACTAGACCAACAGATCAATCGATTTGCATACAAGAAAGGGTTGTTCAGTGTGACAATTTACACAACTTTAAACATTAATTTTTCCAAAACTATTTGTTTCCTAGCCGTTTGGACTTCAGATATAGAATCGGGGGGCTGTGCCACGCCCCCTAAAAAAATCAGTTTTCCTGGAGTCGTGGCACGACTTATGAAGTTCCAACCGGTAGAATTTTTGGATTTGCACTTGACAGGTCTGATATTGGACGACTGATGATATGAAATCAGCACGATATCAAAATCATGCAAATGCGTTTATTTTCATATTTTTTATATTACTTGACTGCGACTGTTGTTTTTTTTAGAAGCGGAATCAAAATAAATTGAATTTAAACTTATTGCAGTTTTTCAAACTACGAGTATATCTATACTATACTTTAATTATTTTAAAAGGGAAATTAGATTTTAGGTCTGAGGTTCAATTTATCATGGATCGTTCTTACTGCATGTAGTATTACTATTTCATATTTCACTCCAAATTTATCTTGCAATTATTCTTCGACGTTTTCTGTACTTATTTTATTATTAATAATCATGTTTGCAACAGGTGATGTCTAATGGATGGTAAAGTTGGTGGTGTAATGCCGGTAAGTGACTCAACCGTTGTTAATAGAATGGATGGTGCTCGAAACGTGAATAACGGCTGTCCGAAGCATATATTTTCCACATTCATTATTGAGTTCTGGTTGTCACTATGTTGTTCGCCATCATATGGCGATCGTGACGTGTGGTCACAAATTGGGCAGGATGGCCACCTGGAGGAGGAAGCGTCCTGGGAGCGTGAGACCGCAACACATGAAATTATAAAAATCTAATAAAATCGGAAAAATGCTACAAAAAAAATAAAAAATCAAAAAAAAAAATAAAAACAAAAATTCGACAAAAAAAATTATAAAATTTTGCAAATTCCCAAATTATCCAATAGATACGGTTGAAAATAGAATTAATAAAAACCATATCGTTTTTGCTGTAATTAACCATACATAAGTATATTATAATACATAATACCGTTTTATTCAATAGGGATTTAACTCAAAAAAATTTTTTTTGGGAAAAAGGAAATAAACTTTTATAATTTCAAATAGTTTCCTTCTACGGCTAACTACACTAATCACTTTTATTTCCGCCATTTTTATCCTTTTGAGTATTTGATAAGGCTAGACTCAAAGGCACGACCCAGTTATTGAACAATATGGCAAAATCCCAGAAATCGAAAATTTCGAGTTAAATCCCTATTGCATAAAACGAGCGATATATGTATGTATAAAAATGATTTGGTGTTTAATTGTAACGTTAAAACTTCAAAACGGCTGAACCAAATCAAATACTTCCTTAAGGGGGTTTATGTGTTGTTACCCCGCGAAGGTTTAGGCGAAGAAAAAATTAACCAAGTAAGGAAGCCTAAGTTCGAGTGGAATCGAACATTAGATACTCAGCTGTATGCTTTCATTGTTTGTTTGCGTTTGTTCGATATAGGGTGTATTTTATATGAAACGAGTGCTGCATATACAGGGCGCAGCCACGCCCATTTTCAAAATTTGTATCAATCATCCAAATAAGCATATAAATATTATTGTTAGTGCAAAATTGCATCCCTCTATGACTTTTAGTTACAAAGACTTCACGTTACAAATTCCAAAAGGGTGTTCCAGAAATATCTTTGTTAAAAAGTAGGCGTGGTCATAAACCGATTTCAATACATTTTTGCGTGTCTATTAACACAAGTTATAAAAGTGAATAAACCAAGTTTCGTCATAATATCTCAGTTATTTGTCGAGTAATAGGCTCGTAGATTTCTTTGCATAAAAAGAGGCGGTGCCACGCCCATTTTATAAACTTTTTTTATTTTTTGTTTCCGGTCTATTGTAGAACTCATATCACAAAATTTCAATGAATTATCTTTATATTTCACAGAGATATCGCTAAAAATGATTTCATTAGGTCACTTTATAATACCCATATATAAAAGTGGGCGTGGTCGTCAACAGATTTTGGTAATTTTTCGTCCACACATTTGGCTAAGTAAATATATTACGCGTACCAAATTTCATCGATATATCTTTAACGGTTTCTGAGTTATGACATATAAAACTTTCAATGTTTGACCCTTAATAAGTGGGCGTGGCACCGCCCATTTTCAAAAATTTTTGTATTTTTTGTTTTATGTCCGTAGTTGGACTCCTGCCACAAAATTTCAGTGATAGATCTTTATATTTGACAGAGATATCGCTTAAAATGTTTTTATTAGGCCCCTTTATAGTTCCCATATATAAAAGTGGGCGTGGCCGTCAACCGATTTTGATAATTTTTCGTCAAAACATTTGCCTAAGTAAGCATATTACGCATACCAAATTTCATCGATATATCTTCAACGGTTTCTGAGTTATGACATATAAAACTTTCAATGTTTGACCCTTAATAAGTGGGCGTGGCACCGCCCATTTTCCAGAACTTCATCAAATTTCTTCATAAGGGCCTGAGCTCAATACGTGGGTAAAATTTTATCACTCTAGCTATATTAGTGGCTGAGATACCAAATATCCGATTTTTTCTATATAGGAAAAGTGGGCGTGGTCATGGTCCGATTTCGCCCATTTTCAATACCAACCGTCCCAGTCTCGATACCAACTTGCATTTCAAATTTCATCAAAATATCTCAATTTTTACGCGAGTTATCGTGCGTACGGACGGACGGACGGACGGACGGACGGACATGGCTCAATCGATTTCTCTTTTCACCCTGATCATTTTGATATATATAAGTCCATATCTATCTCGATTATTTCATTATGTTACAATCCACCGTTATGAAATCAAAATTATAATACTCTGTGTACTAGTACAGCTGAGTATAAAAATATTAGAGGGGCGTGGCACTTAATTTTTAAAGCTGATTATCTCTAAAAGAGTTCAAGGTAGGAAGCTGAAAATTGGTATAGATGTAAGTGATATCAAAACCCTTCTCACGCAGAAAAGTGGGGGTTATCAGAAAGGGGGGCGTGGCACCTCCCATAAAAACTTAATTTTTCATGCTGAATATCTCTAAAATTGTTTAAGGTAGGGATTTGGAAATTGGTGTGGAGATAAACGAAAACAATTCCATATTAACGCAAAATAATTGGAATTATACAAAAAGGGGGCGTGGCACCTCCCATACATACGTAGCTTTGGAAGCTGAATATATCAGAAAGACTAAATGGCAGGATCCTGAAATTAAAACCACTCTAACGCATAAAAGTGGGGGTTATCAAAAAAGGGGGCGTGGTACCACGCATACACACTTAATTTTTTAAGCTAAATATCTAAAAGGATTTAACGCAGGGACCTGGAAATTGGTACAGAGCTATATGATATAAAAACAATTTTTGCGCATAAAAGTGTAGGTTATCGGAAAAGGGGGTGTGGCACCTGCCATATAATCTTAATTTTTCAAGCTGATTATCTCTAAAGGAGTTCAAGGTGCTGAGCTGAAAATTGGTATAGAGCTAAATGATATTATAACGCGCCGTTCCTATTGGGCACGTTTGCATGTCACACACACACATGTACCGGTTTTACCTTTTTATTTGTCCTCGTTTTAGTTAAACAAAATCTATTTATTTCTTTTATATAATTTCGTCCAATAATTTATTTGTTAAAACTTTATGTTCACAATAAAAAGATAGTTTATTTAATGTTCTTTATTTGTCTATTTTAACTTCTTATTTTACGTGACACTCCGACTTAACTTCTTTTTATTTCAACAAGCAAAACTAGAATGGCGTGATGGCGGCACACGGCTTGTCCTAAAGGCCGTATTCGCCCGCTGCACTTATGCACTCGTTGCTTTTATGAAAGCTTGAGCTTTTGAGTACATAAGTGCAGGGTTGTATTTTAGGTATGTTTCTATACCATTACACCATCCCCCTATTGCAAAAAAAGGCAGGGCCTGGTAAATTGATCAGGTTTACCAGGTCCTGTCCTTTTTTGCATTACAATGTAGTTGATGCTAAAGGAAATATTAAATTAATTATTATATGAAATATAATTAAAATTAATTAAATGATATATTCGCTTATATTAATTGTTGTATTTATTTTTGCATACGTATATAATTTTACTTCATGCATTTGTATGAATAGTGCGATACTATTTTTTTTTAAAAGGAACTATAATTATTTACTTAAAAATATTGCTTTTATAAATTTCAATTTACTTTTGTTATACGGTTTTTATGAACCGTTTTACGCTTATTGTTAGTTTTATCTAAAATAATTACATTTGGTTCTTCTAACATTTCTACTACATACGGGCCATGATATATATTTTTATGTTTTTCCCGTGGTTCTTTTTGTATTAATACCCTATCTCCTATTTTAATACTTAAAGGTCGCGCCGTTCTATCATAATAAATTTTATTTTCTAATTTATGTTTATTAATTAAATTTTTTGCTATTTGATGCGATTTCTGCATCCTAAATTTTATTTCCTTAACGTAATTCTCTACATTATAAAGTGGATCAATTTTGTCTTTCTTTAATTCATTAGGCAAAATTGCATTTTTACCAAATATTAATTCATATGGAGTAAACTTATTATTAAACACTGTATTTGGTGTTGTATTATATAGAAAAGTAAAGTATTTTAAATATACATCCCAATCTGGAGATGTCTCATCAAGATATGAACGTAAGTATTCATTGAATACCCTATGGTTACGTTCAATGGTACCAACAGTCTCGTGGTGATATGAAGTAGAAAAATCATGCTTTATATGTAATAGTTGTGATAGTTCAGAAAATATTTCATTTTTAAATTCTGTACCTAAGTCTGATTTAATGGCATTCATTACGCCGTAAGTTAAAATGAAACCTTCAAAAATTGCTGCTGCTATTGTTTTTGCTGATTTATCTGGTACAGGTACTGTAACGAGATATTTAGACATGTCACAAATCATAGTAATAGCGAACTTATTACCGTATTTGGTCTCTGGAAGTGGTCCTATTGTGTCGATTACTAATAAATCGAAGGGTTTACATGGTGTTGGGGTAATTACGAGATTTTCTTTTGTTTTTGGTTTTGGTTTGTTCAGAAGGCATTTATTACAATTTTTGACGAATCTGGCTATATCGCGAGTCATGTTTTTCCAGAAAAATTTTGTTCTAAGCTTCGCGTAAAGCTTTTTCATACCAGAATGTCCTCCTACAACTGGGTCTTCATGGTAAATTTTCATTAATTTTTGTTTTTTGTCTTCATCTGTTATTGTCTCTATTGGATCTGTCAAAATAATTTCTAATGATTTTAAAGTTTTATTTCCGCATTCTTTTAAATTTGTAATAGTATAATGATTAAAAAATATATCATCTTTTGGCAATTCTATCTGAGAAATTTTGTGTTTGCTGGCTCCTATCTCTAGCCTCGAAAGTAATTCCTCTAATGGCATTATTTCGTTAGCAATCTCAAAACTAATCAACTCGAGTTTCTTATGTTTAATATGTGCGCAAATTTTCAAACTTGTTAATTTTTTATTTTCGTTGTATATAATTTCTGATCTAATTCGCGGTATTTTCTTTGAAAAGTTAAAAGAGAATTTATCATAAATCTTTAAATTATGGAAATTTTGTGTTGGTTCTTTTTCGTTACTATTTTCGGTTATTTTACTATTTGTATATTTTGTCATAGAGCGTGTTTGGACTGCTAGGATTTGTTTATTTGATTCCTTAATTTCGTCAATCGTAATTCTTGATAACGCATCTGCGCCTACATTCGTTTTACCCTTTATATAAACAATAGTGAAATTATACTCCGCTAATTCTAACCTTATTCGTGCTAGTTTCGATGATGGATCTTTCATGTTAAAAAGGTACACCAGTGGTCGGTGATCTGATTTTACTACAAAATTGGTGCCGTATACATAAGGTCGGAATTGCTTTATAGCGAAATAAATGGCTAATAGCTCAAGTTCAATTATTGGCTTTTTCTGTTCGCATTTATTGAATGATTTAGAAGCAAAACAAATTGGCAAATCGCATCCTTCGTGCTCTTGACTCAAAATAGCGCCACAGCCGGTAACTGAGGCATCTACCGTGATAATGAATTGTTTTGTAAAATCAGGATATTGTAATAATTTTGGCGAAAGTAATGATGCTTTTAACTTCTTATTTTACGTGACACTCCGACTTAACTTCTTTTTATGCGTGGATGTACATATGTCGAAATGCCGTATATGTATAATGCCGTTGATTTATATGTATGTACAATGCCGTTGATTTATTTGTATGTGCCATAAAAATTCCATGGCATTCTGTGGCTTGGCATAACGGAACAATTTCATCAAAAACGGAATATGATTTCGTGGCGTGAGCCAACTGTACAGTTTCGTACTTTTTATTTAAAAAAATTTTACAGTTTTGTATCGGTACATACCAGGGCTCGGTGATTAATGATGATTAAAAAATTTTTTTTTTGGAGATTTTTTTTTCGTTTTAAACTTTTTTTTTCCATTTTTACGATTATTTAATTTTTTTTTGGGAAATTTTTGTAATTTTATATTTTTTGTTGGGTTTTTGAATTTTTTTTTTTTTTTTTTTTTTTTTTTTTTTTGTTCGGATTTTTTGGTTTTGTTTTTTTTTTTTTTTTTGAAAAATTATTTATACTTCATTTTCATTAAATTGGGTTATTTTATTTTGATTAAATTAATTTAAATTAATTTTGAATCATTTTTTTTTTTTTTGTGCCATCGTGTACATTTTACGCCACTTCAGGTGGATTCTACCACCGGCCCAGGCGGCTTCTACCAGCACGGTCGCCATATAACGCGCCGTTCCTATTGGGCACGTTTGCATGTCACACACACACATGTACCGGTTTTACCTTTTTATTTGTCCTCGTTTTAGTTAAACAAAATCTATTTATTTCTTTTATATAATTTCGTCCAATAATTTATTTGTTAAAACTTTATGTTCACAATAAAAAGATAGTTTATTTAATGTTCTTTATTTGTCTATTTTAACTTCTTATTTTACGTGACACTCCGACTTAACTTCTTTTTATTTCAACAAGCAAAACTAGAATGGCGTGATGGCGGCACACGGCTTGTCCTAAAGGCCGTATTCGCCCGCTGCACTTATGCACTCGTTGCTTTTATGAAAGCTTGAGCTTTTGAGTACATAAGTGCAGGGTTGTATTTTAGGTATGTTTCTATACCATTACAATATCAAAATCATTCCACGCATAAAAGTGGAGGTTATCGGAAAAGGGGGCGTGGCACCTCCCATAAAAACTTAATTTTTCAAACTGAAATCTATAAAAGCGTTTAAGGTTGGGACCTGAAAATTTATCAGGGTATTAACGATATCAATAGCATGCTTATGAAAAAAACAGTAGTTTTGGGAAAATGGGGTGTGGCACCTCCCATGCGTTATTAATTTTTAAGGCTAATTATCCCTAAAAGTGTTCATGGCATGTACATAGAAATCACTATGCAGATATACGATATCAATACCATGTTCACCAAAAAAAAAAAAAAGATTTATCGAAAAATGGGGCATTGCACCTCCCATACGTACTAAACTTTTGAGGCTGAATATATCAAAAAGGGGTCGAGGAGGGGCCTGGCAAGCAGTTTTAAAGGAAGAGGAATGCTTACTTCCCCGGATTCCCTTATCTTCAACAGATTTGCCCTTCCAATTCAAACGTATGCAGTTCCCAGTGAAACCTGCATTTGCGATGACAATTAACAAGTCACAAGGGCAGTCGTTGGAAGTATGCGGCATAAACCTAGAAATGCCACGCTTTTCACATGGTCAGCTGTATGTGGCGTGTTCCCGTGTAGGAAAACCGTCCTCGCTATTTATTTGTTGTTGTGTATCGTGCAGCCTTTAACTGAATACTAAAATTATATATTTTTAAAGTCGTTAAACAATGAAGTAGTGAAAAATCGTTAATTTTCTATTAAAAATAATACCGGTGTAAAAAGCAATTTTTGAAATGAAATTAATAAAAAAATTTATTTTGGGCAGAACGAAGTTTGAGGGTCAGCTAGTAATATATACAATATATAATAGAGCTCTGCACAATGCCATTTGTCTCTTCTACATTTGCGAATACTCTATGCATTGTACAATAGTCACAGCACAATTTCAATGCAGCTACGAATAAAACCCATATTTTTCATTTGGAATACAAATACTTTCTATTCGCCACGATCGAGTAAAACATAAGTCCCGCACCTACGGATGTGCTCAGCGGTGAGAAAAAAATTGCGCAAGGTCACTGCCAAGGCTTCCGCACGTTTCATTCCGGCTGAACGGATCCCCGAGATCCGACCACATTTTCCGGGGAAGCCTCTGCCTTAGCCCGGGAGCGAGACCACATCCGCCAAACCGACCCGGGAGACCCCCGCATTAAGGCCTCTACCGGGAAATTCGGTCACTGGTGGATCAGCACAAACGGCAGAAGTGGACAGAGCACCTAAGAACCTGCAACATCTCTAGTGGAGTGAGCAAGCTCTGGAGCACCGTGAAAGCCTTATCCAACCCGACAAAACATAAGGACAAATTGTCCATGGCCTTTGGAGGCATTGTGGAGTCGGACCCGAAGAAATGCGGGAACTATTTCAGTCGGAAATTTCTACTGCATCCTCCGGGGGATAAGGCCAAACGTCGAATCTTCAGACGGATGCGTAAACTGCCAAACAACGACGCATCCCTTGCTCTCTCACCTAAGGAGATTCAGGAAGTCATAAAGAAGGCCAAGGCCTCAAAATCAGTCGGACCAGACGGCATATCCATGTTGATGCTAAAACACCTAGGACAGAATAGAGTAAGGTTCCTAGTAGAGGTCCTCAACTTGTCTCTGACCAGCCTTGTCATTCCCAATATTTGGAAAATGGCAAGGATGGCTCCCTTACTTAAACCGGGGAAGCCAGCCAATGCAGGAGAATCATATCGTCCGATATCTCTCCTCTCCCTGGTTGTAAAGACACTTGAGGCCGCCTTACTACCATATATTAACGGACATTTACAACTTGCCACACATCAACATGGATTCCGGAAGAGGCACAGAACAACAACAGCTCTAAACGCCATAAACACGCAGATAGTTCGCGGCCTTAACCAGCGACGCCCCTGCGAGAGAACGGTCCTCGTGGCACTTGACTTGTCGAAAGCCTTCGACACAGTCAATCATGCCACCCTAATGGAGTATCTAGACCAGTTATCGGCATTCCAATACATACAAAGAAATTATTAGTTGCATGTGTATTAGTGAGAGAGCGTTGTCGGGCAATATCGGCAGCCGCTTGCATTCGATTAGTTAATGTCAGATTGTTGTTGACAACAGACGTTTGTCCAATGATGTGCGGGCGTTTACATACCTACAAACAAACATATATACGTATGTAGAAAACATACACGCATTGCTTGATCCGCCATCGACCTGCTAGAATGGCAAACCGAATGACACTAAGCACTTTGTTCGGTTTTAATTATTGCACTCGCATGAAACTCACGTATTAAATACGTGTGAGAAGCTTGTTCTCAGCCCCAGCTCAGTGAGCAAGGCCGTGCCGATAATTGATCTAGACGTCTCGAACCTCCCGCCGAGGCTGAAAAGGTGGATGGCGAACTATCTGAGTGGTCGACAGACATCGGTTGAGTTCAGGAATGGTACCTCAAAACCAAGGAGAATAAAACAGGGAGTTGTTGTTGTTTTTGTAGCCACCAAGACACTCCCCGAAGGTTTTGGGTACGCCCGGGTACTAGTCCCTTATGACATTAGCCCGACTGTCGTGCGAACGATTTTTTTTGGCCATAATCAACCTTCTAGGCCGGTGGATTTTAGTCGCCTCTTACGACAGGTGTTCCTTACCACGGGTATATTCTAGGCCCCTAACCCGCTGGGGATAAAACAGGGAGTTCCACAGGGCGGTGTCCTGCCCCCATTGCTATTCAACTTATACATCTCCACACTCCCACCTCCACCTGAAGGAGTTCGTATCATATCCTACGCCGATGACTGTTCGATAATGGCGTCAGGCACCGACATAAATGACTTATGCTCGAAAATAAACGGTTATCTCTCCGACCTTTCCCACTTCTTTACATCACGCTCCCTCGACCTGCAGCCCTCCAAGTCCTCCGCGACCCTGTTTACGACATGGACGAAAGAGGTTAGGCTAGAGCTTGGCATACGGATAGGGAATATACCCATCCCCACCGTAAACAACCCAAAAATCTTGGGTGTCACCTTCGACAGCCTAGCTTCCTTCTCCGCGCATACGACCGCGATCGCGAATAAGGTTCAAAGTCGCAACAAAATCCTCAAATCGCTAGCCGGCAGCACTTGGGGAAAAGACAAAGAAACCCTAATCGCAACATACAAAGCAATCGGCCGGCCGGTCCTGAAGTATGCATCCCCAATATGGTCGCCGGGGACTTGCAGGACGCAGTGGAAGAAACGGCATAAGTACAGAATAGCTACATTTTGCAAATCGACAAAATTTATATTGGGATCGATAAAGCTTCTCAAGGCGAGTTTAGGCTCACATTTCCTTCTGTCTACCAAAAGCTATATCTCAAAAGTATTAATGTTTTTCAAATGAATCTTTCAGGGGGTGTTAGGCGAGACTTTTCATTTAAATTTATTACTTTCATAAATATTTTACTATTATTAATAATAGCAAATTGTTGTTAAATAAACTAATACCTTTATCACCAATTTCTAAATTAAACACATACCTAATCCTTACTATATTTTCACACGTAGCTTTATTCAAGGCTGCAAAATAACGTTATTTTTAACAATAAACAAAAAAAAATTTTTGTTTCTGTTGAAATATTCGATTTTATAAACGTAAAAAGCATAACAAAATCTATTTTGTTTCAACTGTTATTAAAAAAAATTAACAAAATTTTTTTTGTTTTGATAATTATCAAAACAATTATTTCAAAAAAATATAGTTTCAAATTTAAATGAAAAAATTGACTTTTCAAAATTTCGTTTTCTATGAAGAAAAGAAATTTTACATATGTTTGTATGTATGTACTTACGTACATAAATAAAAACAAATACAATTTTTGTTAATTTTTTTGATATCAACGAAACAAAATTATTCTGATTAAAGGTTTATTGATAATTTTTGAAACGAAAAAATTGTTTCTGATAATTAGCAAAACAAAATAATTTTTGGATATTTTTTATTGATATTTTTTGAAACAAAATTATTTTGTTCATTTCGTTGAGCAGCCTTGGCTTTATTAAGCTGTTCGAAGCACTTTCGGGGAACAAGTAAAGAATACCGTCCGGTGAGCTAAAAAAAAACAAAAGTGGGCGTGGTCCGCCCTTTTGGCCTGATTTCAGTGATATACTTCTTTTTTGGCGCAAACGATTTTTGATGGAGCTAGAGGGGGATGAAGTTTAAAAAACCCTTTTTTTATACTCAGCTGTACTAGTACACAGAGTATTATAGTTTTAATCACATAACGGTGGATTGTAACAGAATGAAATAATCGAGATAGATATAGACTTATATATATCAAAATGATCAGGGTGAAAAGAGAAATCGATTGAGCCATGTACGTCCGTCCGTCCGTCCGTCCGTCCGTCTGTAAACACTCTAACTCGCGCAAAAATTGAGATATTTTGATGAAATTTGGAATGCAAGTTGGTATCGAGACAGGAACGGATGGTATTGAAAATAGGCGAAATCGGACCATGACCACGCCCACTTTTCCTATATAAAAAAAATCGGAAATTTGGTATCTCAGTCCCTAATATAGCTGGAGCGATAAAATTTTACCCACATGTTGAGCTCAGGCCCCTATGAAGAAATTTTATGAAATTTTGGAAAATGGGCGGTGCCACGCCCACTTATTAAGGGTCAAACATTGAAAGTTTTATGAGTCATAACTCAGAAACCGTTGAAGATATATCGATGAAATTTGGTACGCGTGATTTACTTACTTAGGCAAATGTTTTGACGGAAAATTGTCAAAATCGGTTGACGGCCACGCCCACTTTTATATATGTGTATTATAAAGTGACCTAATAAAAACATTTTAAGCGATATCTCTGTCAAATATAAAGATCTATCACTGAAATTTTGTGGCATGAGTCCAACTATGAACATAAAACGAAAACCACAAAAATTTTGGAAAATGGGCGGAGCCACGCCCACTTATTAAGGGGCAAACATTGAAAGTTTTATGAGTCATAACTCAGAAACCGTTGAAGATATATAGATGAAATTTGGTACGCGTGATTTACTTAGTTAGGCAAATGTTTTGACGGAAAATTGTCAAAATCGGTTGACGGCCACGCCCACTTTTATATATGTGTATTATAAAGTGACCTAATAAAAACATTGTAAGCGATATCTTTGTCAAATATAAAGATAATTCATTGAAATTTTGTGACATGAGTTCCACAATAGACCGGAAACATAAAATAGACAAATTTTGGAAAATGGGCGTGGCACCGCCTCCTTTTGGACAAAGGGATATACGAGATTTCTTAGCCTTTAACTCGACAAATAATTGAGATATTATGACGAAACTTGGTTTATACACTTTTATAACTTGTGTTAATAGACACGCAAAAATTTATTGAAATCGATTTATGACCACGCCTACTTTTTAACAGATATTTCTGGAATACCCTTTGGGAATTTGTAGGCTTCCTTACTTGTTAAAAGCCAATATCTTCCAAAATATTCACTCAATTTTTAAAATTAAGGCATCGTTGGAAAGCTTACTTAAATGCCTTTCATATGATATTTCCCCAAATTCCACACAAATTTTGTAACAAAGCAAAAAACTTTAATTTTGGTAATTTTTTTTTGTTTTTTTCTTTTTTTTTTTGTTGAAATGACCTTATTAACACTATACAAAGTTATTTATATTAAAAAGAACGTTAAATTACCTTTCATTTGATATATAATTTGTTACGAAAATTTTGTTAAAAACGTGCAAAACAATTCTTGTTAGTTATGTATAATATCAAGAAAGCATCTATAGCGCGGACAACAGTACTTTTATACAAAACCCCGAATAGCGATAGATAAAGAAAAAACTTTTGCGGAGAACAGATTTTGCGTTGGGGCCTTCGGCCGCGCTTATAAAAAAATAACCCTCAGCCTCCAGAATTCTCTTTCCGGAGTAATATCTATAACCCTGGGCTACGCCATCCGTCCGGACGTGTGCCCTAACCGTGGCTACCGCCACGGTGATGTCCTTCTGCGTAGTACACCCTTCGTGTGTCAGAAAAGCCTACTGTACAACTTTTTTCATGGTTCTCTGTATACCTAAAACTACTAAAACATCTTTTCATTTCACGATAGCTAATTATATAGAAGTCTTGCTATAGAGCATAGTATATGAAATGAAAGATATTTTTATGCTCTTTTAAATGAATATAATTTTTAATATACTTAATAACAAAAAAAAAAAAAAAATCAGTTTTTCCCTAAAAAAAAATACCAAAATTTGAGTTTTTGGTTTTTTAACAAAATTTGTAAGGAATTTACGAAAATTTTGATACGTCATATGAAAGGCCTTAAATAAGCTTTCCAACGATACCTTAGTTTTAAAAATTGAGTGAATATTTTGGAAGATATAGGCTTTTTAAAAAAAGTTTTTTTTAACTTCATCCCCCTCTAACTCCCTAAAAAATCGTTTGCGCCAAAAAAGAAGTATATCACTGAGCTCAGGACAAAAAGGCGGACCACGCCCACTTTTTGTTTGTTTGTAGCTCACCGGACGGTATCCTTTACTTATGCCGAATATTTTTTGCAACTTTAAATGCCTAAGTGTGAATGCGCTGTAAATTACACCTAATTGAGTGGCAACGCTACTCATTTTGACAGTTCAATAATCGGTCGGAAAAAAGAAAAAAAGGCAAATTGTTTACTTCGATTTTATTAAAATATAGTATTTAATTGTAAAATATTGCAACTTTTTGTGTGTTATTTAGTAAATATAAGGTATGTGTGATACCTACTATGATAAATAAATAAGTTGAATTTATGTGTTGGTGTGTGTATAATGACCAAGCAAAAAGTTAGATCGTTTTTTGTTTATAATTTTTTATTAAAATAAAAAAGTTAAGCTCCGCCTTCGGATTTGTGTTCCTGAGATCGAAACGCGTCGATTGGTACCCCATTTGTAAAAATTGGAGCAGTTTTATTCTATGCACCGTAAACTAGATAATTACCGCTCTTTCACACTTTTATTAATTTTATTTGCCGAATTTTACATTTTAATTGTTCGACCAAATGCTTTTGTACCTTTTCAATAATAATAATGGCCACCAACATATAATGGTGATGCCACACCTACCAAAAGTTAAGTCACATGATAAGGTCGCATGCACAGTGCGCGACACGTCCGGACGGATGGCGTAGCCCTGGGTTATTTTTTAAAAGCGCGGCCGAAGGCCGCCAACGCAGAACCCCAACTCGTTTATCACTGTGACGACGGCCTTATGAAATAGTCGACTGCGTGTGGCAACACCGGTGTTTCTATTTCATTGTTTCGCAGAGAAAAGTGAGGTAAAATATGACTTTTTCGCAACTTTAACTACAAATTACTTAAAAACTATACATCTCCGGAAGCCAGGACTTTTACATTTAGAATCAGGAGGATCTCTTCTATAACGCCCAATCACTCTTTTTTTCCAACGCATGGTAGACGGTTGTAAAATTTTCCCGAAACTCAAAGCCTGTCAAAATTCGGCGTTACGTACCGCCACGGGAAGTCTACTCATGTCGCCAGAACACCATTTACATCACGAGGCATAGGTGCTCCCAGTTGAGAATCACAACATCATGCTCCGCAAACAGTTCCATCTACTGGAGCGTGAACTTCCCCCCGGCACATCAAAAAACACCTTTTCAATCTCAACCCAGAAATTGAAAAATACATAGTTCAACCGTTAGGAAAATTTTCCCGAAAATGTACCTTGACAATAACCGGAAGAATTAAGCATTGCCAAAAGGCCAAAGATGACCAAAAGGCTTAATAATGGCAACAATCCTCTTATTGCTGATTTCATATTTGTACTTTCCTATAGGCTAGGGTAACTCAGCACTGAGTTGTGACTCAGTGTCAACTCCGATCAGTGAGCTGCACGCTCAAGCAGGGATGCCACTTTTGGGCTTTTCCTACCAAAACTGGTAGTTTTTATTCCTTTTGGTAGGTTGGTAGGACGATTTGAATTTTGGTAGGTTTTTGCCTTGGTTCAACTAACATCACTGATTTGGTACATTTGGTCACTTTGCCACAACACTAAGGTTGTTCTCTGTGTCTAATATTTTTGCCGAGATATCATGATATCTTGAGAAATTTGCCACACAGAGAGAGCGCACCTTTAAGAAAATAAAATTCTAACTGACTTCATTGTGAACTAGCATGTTAGTCATATTCTTTCCACTCTTTATACAACTGTTGTCGCTTTGCTTTGCTTCCTTCAATTTCGAATTAATTAATTTTTTATCTGAATAAAATAAAATACTTAAAAAAAAAGAACTAGAAACATAAATTCAAACTCACTTCTCATAGAAGACCATTGTGAATGTAATAACATGGTTGCATTTCCCGTGATATTTTTCTCATGATATCACATATCACGGGTTGGGGTATGAGAAATTTGCCGAAGCTCCAAATTTGACAAGACGTGTATTTTGTTGTTGTGCTCGGCAAATTTATCACACTTATGTCATCTCGGCAAATTTGCCAGGCCAAAACCGCAGAGAGAGAACAACCTTACTGTTGAGAAACCGTGTCTCCTCAGTCAAGGTAGGCTCGGTGGCGAATTCAGAAACTACTTTTTTTATTTCCAAAGGTAAGGCTGGTATCGACCTCTCAAGAAACAGCTCAAGAAATTTTTGGATTTATTTCTTGAGTAAAAAATAGTGGTAGGTAAGAAATTTTGACGTTTAGTAATCCACCGTGAATACCAAGTGAAATGAAGAAGAGTATCAAAAACGTAAACAAAATAAACCTTTTTGTAAACATAAGCAATTAGTATGTTCTTAAAAAATATTAAATAAAAGCTTTAAATATATGTTTTCAATAGTTTTATTTTGTTGTTATTTTAGGAAATCATCGAAAGCGATGTGGATGACCCCCAGCGGGTTAGGGGCTTAGAATATACCCGTGGTAAGGAATGCCTGTCGTAAGAGGCGACTAAAATCCACCGGCCTAGAAGGTTGATTATGGCCAAAAAAATCGTTCGCACGACAGTCGGGCTAGTGTCAGAAGGGACTAGTACCCGAGCGTACCGGATTTATCCGGCAAAGGACTGTCACATCCCCTACACTCCCCAAAACCTTCGGGGAGTGTCTTGGTGGCTACAACAACAACAACAACAACAACCTTATATTATTGGTAAACTGTGGTATATTGATGGCCGGAATGGAAGAAAATATGAGAAATCGATGCCAACTATGCCCTTGCATCATTAGAAAAATTGTACATTCTATTTTTCGTTTATTTTTTGCCATTTTCACTAACGATTTTCACGACTTTTTTTCAACACGCAACAAACGTCAAAATTTCTTTAAGAAATAAATGCTCGATGATATATTTCTTGGCAAAACCTGTGTTGCTGTGTTCGCATAACGTTGAAAAGTAGTATTAAAAAAGTGTACTAAATTACTTGAGAGGTCGATACTCGCTCAAGAAAGTTTCACAAGAAAAATTTCTTGAGCATTTCTTGTACGTCATTTTATATGAAACTTTTGCGTTTCTTCAGAGGTCGATACTAAGCTGTAGAGTGTAATGTCAAAATCCAAGCGAATTCTAAGCATGGCCAATAGGAATGGGCGAGTCCCAAGCGAATTCAGATTTTAACCACGGCGAAACATAATTTTGACTCTACCAATTACAAAAACAAAATACATGGGGATTTTCTGAATTCGCCCCTGCGCCTACCTGGTATATCTACCTTGACCTCAGTAAAGTTTTGTCACAAAACTCTGCTAAATAGAAGCGCTTTCTTTGAGATTCAGAGACAACTGGAGGAGATTGAAAATAGAAAGGCATCTAATATTTTACGCAATATGAAGCAAACAAGGTTGTTTGTCTAATAAAGAGCTCTGTGTGGTATCACAACAGGCCATCAGGCCTACCTAGGTAGTAAATGTGTTTGCTGTACCAAGTGGAAACAATATCCGCTATTTCCCTCGATAAATCTTCTTACGCTTCCTTCAGGATCAGTTGCTTGCCCTCATTATTCCTCAAATGTTATTCCAAAAAATGTAAATCCTGATTTCCTCCGCACTGGACGAGCGGTGGCAGCCACTAATACCCAATCCAACCTTTATCTGAAAACTGCTGCTTCCTCCTCTTTTCCTTCACATTTTTATCAAATTAATTGAAATTTGTTCAAATAATATTAAATTTAATACTAAAGTTTTCGAAATCTAAAAAAAAAACAGCTTTTTTTATTTTAAGCGGTAAAAAAACAAAAGTGTCCGGTTACTACGGGGTGGTCGGTTACTGGCACAGTTACCCTAAATGAATTTGGTGAATATGTTTAAATCTCACATTAAGAGCCTATACACACTTGCGACTCAATCGATTTAGTCGAATGTTGATTTGCATGGGAATGTATGGAAGCATTCACACTACATTCAATTAGTTGTACAACTGAAACAGTTGGATTTGCAGCCCAATTTCATTCCAACTGAAACAGTTGTACAACTGCTTGATCAGCAAGGCGCCCTTCTACGTATTCACACTTGAGACAATTTAGTCGAACGACTACAACAACAACAGTGATATTCGTAGTGGAAAGAGTTGCCATGCTGACAGCACTACTTTTATTTCACTTTTGGTAAATTGTAGAGATTGAATATTTCAATTAATATTTTCAAAATGTTTAAAAACAAAAGGTTCGTTTCTTATTAACTACACCATTTCCAGATGGATTTTAGAAAGCGTTAACTGGATTTTAGAAAGGGGAAATTGGATTTTAGAAATGTCAATTGGATTTTAGAAAGGGGAAATTGGATTTTAGAAATGTCAATTGGATTTTAGAAAGCGTTAAAAGGATTTTAGAAAACAAAATTGGATTTTTGAAAGCGTGAATTGGATTTCAGAATGTGCGTTTAAAATAAATTTTAGAAAATTCTTTATTGCGTATGAAAGTATCAATTAATAATTATATAAATTTTCGAAAATCCAATTGACATTTCTAAGATCCAATTTCCCCTTTCTAAAATCCAGTTGACACTTTCTAAAATCCATCTGGAAATGGTGTAGTTATAGACAAGAATTATCTAACTAAGGATATTTACTTCCGTTTTCATATGTTTCTTGATATTGTTGTCCTCTTCAAATGTCATTAATCGCATTTTAAAATAGAAATAATGAAAATGAAATTTCATGAAAATTATTAATGGCTGATTTTTACTATTTTTCCGTTTCTTGTACTTCTGTTCGTTTCGCCTTTATGAGCGTAATTCCTTCCGTTTTTCTCTTTTCATTTACTTGACAGCTAGTTGCTAGTTTAATAAGAAACAAAGCCAAACAATGTATGCACTTTTTGTTTATTTTATTGTTTTTTATTTATTAATCAAGTTGACAGCTGACAAGAAGGTGCTTTCATGTAAGAATGCAGATAAACTTTAACAATTTAATACTTCATCACTTTATATGAAGACCACTAATGTAAAATTTGCTGAGTAAAATGTGAACATTGGCAACACTATATCATTGTCAATCGCACGACTATTTAGTCTCAAGTGTGAATAGCTGCCACCGATTCGACTAAATAGTTGGAGTAGTGTGAATACAACAGTCCAATTCGACCAAATCGATTGAGTCGCAAGTGTGTATAGGCTCTAAAAAAAAAAAAAATTGGTAGGCTCGAAGCCATTTTGGTAGGTTTTTGGTAGGAAAAAAATTTTCTTAGTGGCATCCCTGCGCTCAAGCTCACCTCACGATTATGGTGCTAACAGTCAACAACGAGTTGCCGCAACCCGTGTCAGCTGACACGATCTACCTTATGAGAGTGCCATATAAATGAAAACTCACCAACGACCGAAACATACGAGTACGCAGCCCGTACCGCAGAAATCAACGAGCATTTTGATTTTTGCCGGAAAACGTGTCAGCTGATTGCTTTTGCTCAACGCGGTGTTGCCGAACGAACTTTTTTAGTCACTAAAACATTTGAACGGTATTTTTCATTGTATTATTAAACGAAATCAATGCGAGTGCAAAATGTAATGGAATATATCTTTCTTCATAGGAAAAACAGCTTAAGTTTACTTAAGCGAAATATGGGTTATTAGATAATTGTTTAGCTCATTTATTGAAAATAATTATCATTTATGTATATGTTATTAATTCACATGAAACCATTTTTAATACGTTTATTTCAGTTTCAAATAAACTTAAAATCGAGATTATCCAGTTATAACTTTTTTCGGAGCATAAATTCGCACAGGATGAAATAAAAAAGTTACATAAATGATGTTAGTAACTAGTAATTTACGATAAATAAAAGTAATTTTTATTTCAAAATTATCCCTTTTTACCATTTTTGAATGGGTCAACGGATAGCGGGCCAGCGGATAGTGAACAACTGATATTTTCCGTCATAAAATTCACACAGGCAAACAAAATTGCGACAATGGCAGCTTTTAGAAATTTTTTTGTGTAAGCACGAAATAAAAATTGCGTATGGTTATTCCTTTATTCATTGCCAAAAATGTGTATTTTCTTTTACTTATTTTTCACTTTTCAACAAGAAAATAACAAAATACATCAGAAATGTAACTCTGACTCCTGAGGAGGGATAGGACCCGCCACTCAAAAACCCGTTTTTACACCGCCGTCATTTGTTGTTGCGATAAAAAATTAAGTTCCGCTTCGTATTCGTGTTCATGTGATCAAAACGCGTCGATTGACACCTCACTTCTTGAAAATTTACCAATTTTCACCGTTGTCACCTAAACTAGATAATTACCAAAACTTGGAATACAAAATCGCGCATTTTTTTATTAAAAATTTTCGCCTGTGTCGCTTTTTTCTTAAAGAAAACAATATATTTAAAAATTTAAATTGAGAGTAAACATCGGTACTAAGTTTGGGTATTTCATGCGAAATTTTTGTGTCTTCCGATTATTTCAAATACGGCAACACTCACACGGCTGTTCAAAATAGAAAACAGCTGATAATACTGACAATCTCTGATTTTTTTACTAACACACTCACACTGTAAATGTCAGTGCTGATTACGTACTGACGAAAACTGTGTAAGAATAGTTTATCCCACATTAATTAATTGTCAGCACTGACTGCCTGATGAAGCAGAAGTGATAGCAGTACCGTTAGCTCTTTGAAATTCCAAAAAAATCAAACTGACGCTGAGGAAAAATTTAAAAGCGCTACATTTTTGCTAATTATACCTATCAAAAAATCAAAAAGATAAGTATAAAAACCGACAGTTTAAATAAAAAAAAAATAACATATATATTATTACACATGAGTTCAAACGAATCGTTTAATTTCGACGACTGGATCGAGGAAGACGCTCAACCTGAAATTGGTAAGTGAAAAACAACTCATAATAAATTTGTATTAGTAATAGGCCATAGATTTCAATAATTATTTAAATTTTGAAAAGAGCTTTTCGGCCGATGAAAATTAAAAGGCAAATTTACATTCCCTTCATTCTCCTACGCGTTTCGGCGGTGTTCTCGTCTTCATCAGGGAGTCTAATTTTTTATTTGGAAAGACATTAAAAAATATACATACACAACATATTATTATAACGAAATTAACAATCACATTATGAGTTATACATAAATTACATACTTAAATTGTATAAAATTTATAAAAACTGTTCACTTACAGACATTCAAAGATTTTAAACGAAAAATTTATCACAACACATCTATCTTTTTACATTATTTTCGCGCAACTACATATTTCCACACAACCACACACAAATTAATATTCCCCGGGAGTCCCGATGGCTCCTCTCCCTAGGGAACAAATTTGCTCTGCCAACAACAAAGAACACCATAGAACCAGTGAAATTGATAGCGGAAATCGAACAGGGGATCCAGACAATAAACGAGGATAAGGACAAGGATAACGCGAGATGTAATATAGCTGGTAGAATTAAGTCATTTAGCAATAAGTTTAAAAACAATAGCAAAGAAAAATTTATTTTGAAGATTTTCGACGACACAAAAAAACTTCTACAACAACACAAAGACTCAATAATAATCACAAGTGCAGACAAAGGTAACAAGACCGTATTAATGGACAAACATGAATACAAGGAAAAAATGATGGGACTACTAAACGATAGAGAAACATATAAAACTATGCGCTTGGACCCGACACAAAAATTACAAAGGAAAAATAACACAATAGTAAATGATCTATACAAGCAAGGGAAAATCGACAATATATTAAAACACAAATTGACTTGTAATGCAGCTATCTCCCCAAGACTCTATGGACTCCCAAAAATACACAAAGAAAACACACCTCTTAGACCCATCTCTGCCTCTACAAACATACCTTGCCTCGAATTATCCAAATATATAGGACAAATACTTAAGGAACTAATTTCTACCGACTATAACATTAAAAATTCCTCACAACTCAAAGAGAAGTTAAACACATTGACAATTGAAAATGACGAAATCTTAATATCTTTTGACGTAATTTCCCTATTTACGAACATCCCAGTGAGTCTAGCAATTCGAACAATTATGCAAAAATGGACACCCCTTCAAAACCATACCAACTTGACTAAAAACCAGTTTTTAGACATCATAAATTTTTGTTTAAGGGACAATAATTATTTTATGTTTGACGGAACGGTGTACCAACAAATTTATGGTATGCCAATGGGAAATCCATTATCACCCACTATAGCTGACATTGTTCTGGACAAAATACTTGACGACGCTATAACCGATCTCAAAACAAAAGACATATACATCAAATACATAACTAAGTATGTAGATGATGTATTCGCTATTGTTAAGATTAAGGACGTGGAAGACATTTTGACTACATTAAATTCGCAACACAAGAAAATACAATTTACGACTGAAAGAGAAAAGGACAGTAAGGCACTCTGCACACGGAGCGTACTGCTTTAGACGCGTATTAGATACTACAGACGAAAGCTGTACGCTTTGATGTCGCGCACGTATATTTCAATTGAGGGCTGCACACGAGTCGTCAGCTTCATGCATTCGTCAAAGTATGCTAGCTACATGTCGCTTGGCGTAAAGCAGTGCTGGTAGCTAGGCGTACTACGCTTAGAAAACAGGAAGAAGAAGATGTTTGTTTACATTTTTCCACTTGGTGGAATTTATGAAAGCAGTAAAATTTGTGTAAAAAATCGGAAAAAAATGAGTGTTTAATGAAAGAAAATTGAAGATTCCGTAAAATTTTTCATCTTTTCTATTTAAAGCTTCGAAATTTAAAGCAAATGCCGTATTATTAATTTGTTTGTTTGTTTTGTGCAGCGAAGTTTCATGTCGTTTCGTGTGCAGATATTGAGGCGTAGGGAAATCGACGCTACATAAAATGTCTCGTACGCGTCTATGACGATACGCCTCGTGTGCAGAGTGCCTTAGATAGCCCTCCTAGACATTTAAATATTTAGAAACAACAATAATATTTTGACGAATTGGTATGCGAAGCCAATAGCGTCCCTAAGAATGATTAATTATATTTCTAACCACCCCTGGACCCAAAAGAAAAACACTATGACGAATTTTATAAATAAGATCTACACATTGAGCGACCAGGCGTTCAGGAAAAACAACGACATTAGAATAAGAAATATTTTAACAAAAAACGGATACCCAAATAAGGTGATTGATAGGTGGTTAGCAACAACGAAACAGAAACAAATAGCACTCCAAAATAATGCAAAAACTACGAACGAAAATAACAACAAAATCTTTAGAGGAATTACATACATACAAGGTTTAACAGATAATACAACATTACAAAAATGCATACATAATGACAAATTAATATTCGCACATAAACCCAATCGCACACTTAACCAAATATTCAGTAAGACAAAAGACAAAGTTACCAAAGAGCAACAACACAACGTAGTTTACGAAATCAAATGTAAAGTCAACAATGACGAGCGATGCAACAAAACATATATAGGTACCACGAAACGAGCACTAGGCATTAGAATAGGAGAGCATAAAACAGACGCTAGAAACAAAAAGACAACAACAGCATTAGCACAACACTTGACAAACAATGGTCACACAGCGGACTTTGACAACGCGAAAATATTAGACATAGAGAGACGAACAAAAACAAGGCTGACACTGGAGAGTTTGCGCATACAACAACGAATACAGGACGCTATGAATTTTAAAGAAGATGTTGACAACATTAATTGCGCCTACAGAAACATAATAAAGAAACAAAATAAATGTCAAAAATAATTACATATATATGTATGTATGTATGTATGTATGTATATGTATAAATATGTAGTTGCGCGAAAATAATGTAAAAAGATAGATGTGTTGTGATAAATTTTTCGTTTAAAATCTTTGAATGTCTGTAAGTGAACAGTTTTTATAAATTTTATACAATTTAAGTATGTAATTTATGTATAACTCATAATGTGATTGTTAATTTCGTTATAATAATATGTTGTGTATGTATATTTTTTTAATGTCTTTCCAAATAAAAAATTAGACTCCCTGATGAAGACGAGAATACCGTCGAAACGCGTAGGAGAATGAAGGGAATGTAAATTTGCCTTTTAATTTTCATCGGCCGAAAAGCTCTTTTCAAAATTTAAATAACTCATAATAAAATTTTCTCTTACACATAGCACTATTAACTGATCATTTCATTATTATAGCTCCTCAATCTATTAAAAGACGGAGATTTAACGTTACTGGTTTTAATGACCCTCATAAATATCAATCCGGGGTGAATGGAAAGCAACTTCAACAGTCCGTGGTAATGCAACCACAGCAATCTTTTGCGATCCAACAACAACAGCAATCTCAGCAATCTGTGGCGATTCCACAACAACAGCAACCACAGCATCCTATGGCGCTGCAACAGCAACAATCTCAGCAATATGTGGATATCCCACAACAGCTGGGGAGTTTGACACTGATTGATCCTATATTGCGAGGTACTATTTGCCACTTACCATTGTAAACTCTTTAAACGTTCTTTTTTAGTCGTGTTCGAACAAGGTGCGCTGTGTTTCGAAAGGGAGCTGCGGGCAGCCTTATCAAAAAGCCACCACAGATCAACGCAGCAGAAGTATATGAAAAAAAAAATTTGGGTTGAAAAAAAATTTTTTTTTCGATATATGTACATAAGTAGCTTTTAAAATCAACTTTATTTTTAATGTAAAATAAGTACTTATATATTAATTTTTTTTCCATATATTTTTTATTGTGTCATTCTTAAAGAATATGACAATTTTTATAAAATCCAAACCTAAAATGTGTATAGGTTATTCGTTGTCACTGCCTCAAATAACATTCAGAATAAAATCAACTTTATTTAATGTAACATAAATACTTAAATATGAATACTTAATAATAAATAAATATTTTCGCAGTATTAAACAAAAACAGCAATGTATTATTTTTGGCATATTGAGACAATTGTCAGTCGTGATAGGTTTATGATCAGTACTGACAAATTTTCCCAAACAATCACTGATGATAATTTAACAGTCAGCACTGATCCAAAAAATAGCATTAGAGTGAACAGTACAGGTGTATACTTGATTATAAATTTGTTAGAGGGAGATAAAAACTCACACGTACACAATTCTTGATCATTTTTGTGCTATCCGCCTAATAGCCCAGTTAGTCGAGAACGTAAACCCGTGTACCGTGTCAGCTGATCCAACCTATTTAATGGGATTTGTATGTAACCGATTATTCAACGACGTAGGACGCAGAAGCCCGTACCGCAGAAATCAAAATCATTTTGATTTTTTACGTAAAAACGTGGCAGCTGATCGCTCGCATGGTTGCAAGGTAGAAGGGTTGCCAGTTGAACATTTTTAGTTATTAAATATTTAAACAGTAATTTTCACAGCATTATATAACTAACTTAACAAGATTGTAAAATGTTATCGAATATACATATATGTGTTCACATGGAAAAAATAGTATGTCTACTTAAACGAACCATTTATTATTACTTTAATTTTTGAAAAGAAAGGAAAGAAAATGTTTATAAATTTTTTTAAATCCCAAGCAAAATGTAAATATATATATATATATAATTAATAACAAGATAATAAAATAAATAAATTAATAACAAGATAATAGCTTTGTTCAACAACTTTACTTGCAAGTAAATAAAATAAATAATAAGATAATAGCTTTGTTCAACAACTTTACTTGCAAGTACTTGCAAAGAGAGCATCAATGTCAAATTAAGAGTAAAAACGAGAAAAGGAGAAAATTATCAACCAAAGTAATTGAACACAAAATCGTAAACATTCGCAAGAAAACAGCTGATACGCTGTTTTGACAATTTGATTTTTAGGTTAGGTTGTAATTGGAAATGAATGGAAATAACTGAATTAGGAAAATACAATTCTACTTTGGCTATTCCACAACATCATCAAGATTCGTTTTTGCGCTAACTTATTTAGTACACAATTAGAAATTTGCGTTTAAAATGTTTGTATATTTCCAATTGAAATTTTTGTGATCATATATTTTTGACACTTCTATTTTTTTTAAAGCTGCTAGTAGTTGCAAGTGAAAATTTTACTTGCAGCGTTTATCAACTCTCTCGAGGTCCTACTCTCTCAATTTGGCCCTCTTTTGCGAATTTTTTGGGTTATTGAACATAAATACGTAACTATTCGTAAAAATATGTAAAAAACTTTGAAATATTGAACACTCCTAATAAATGAAGATATTACTGAAAATTAAAGCAAAAACAATGGTGGCGGTATTTTCTTAATTGATAACTCTTGGTGGTCTTCTTCTGCAATTTTTCTACATTAAAAAGTTATAAATTGCCACAATAAATCTGAGTTTCTGTAACAAAATCAATTAAAGTGATGTCACACTAATACGATCCACACTTTGTCACCACCTATTTATTCTAGGAAAGATATGAGTTACAGAAACTCAGTACAGATTTCTTAATTAAACACAAATTTTTGTGAGAATCTTGTTGCTTCCCAATATAATTTTTTTTATGGATTTTCATTTGAAAATTTAATGTTCTGACTGTGTTTTTTGTTATTTTATGTTTTAGCCCTTGATAACTATGACCAAGGTGTGATGGAAATATATTGGGCAGCAACAAAATTACAAGAAAAATGTGTTTAATTACCAACTAAGGCGTAAAAAAGTAACTAAATTAATAAAAAAAAAGTCGTCAACGACAACTTTAAAAACGATTAAATTAGTATTTTCTTGTCATTTGGCAAATAATGCACAGTTGTGTATTAAAAAGTAATCCGCATAACACTTTGAAGATTATTAAAAATCTTGTTTGTTCAAAAATGACTAAATGGCAACCCTGCCAAAATGTAAACAAACTATATATATATGTAAATATGTGTGAGTAAAACAGCTGATTGCTACGGGCTCAAAAAATCCTAAAAATTGCATACGGGCGTTTGCGTCAGCGAACGGACCACACGTTCTCGACTAACTGGGCTATAATAGTCCAACTCTAATGCACCGTATGCGAATGCGTGTGCGTATGCGCATCTAAACGTTTTCTTGCGTGCGGCCCTGGCTGCTCCAGTGTATGCGTATGGTTGCGTCTGTCAATTACACTACAAACATACATATATAAAATTTCCGCCGTTGTTATTTTTGAAAATACATATTTTACCAATTCGCGAAAGATTCAATAAAATGTATAATGAATGAGGATTTAGAATTGATATTAATTACGATAGGAAGTATTATTACCGTATATACGGAATACGTTAAAATTATTAAAAAAAAAAAACGTACCATTCGGGAACGTGATTTGTATTTGGAAAGGGAAGTTAGTGTTTTTTTAATTTGTTGAAAACCCGTGATTCTCCATGGTATAAAAAATACAGGTATGTGCATTGTCATTTTGACGCTGTCTTTTTGATTAAAAAGCAGATTTTTGAAGTTTGATCTTATGTCAGTTTTGGAGTATAGCGATGCCAGACTTTTATTTTTTGAATTCGTAGATTTTTGTTTGAAAGTTTGGGTATTTCAGGAATCAAAGGACAGAAAGAGAAAGGGCACTAGTGGGCAGATTTATGGAACTTCCGGTAGCTCCTCTTCGCTCACTCCACAAATCTTCATCCACTCTCCGCGAATAAAGGGTATCGTCGGAAATTGGAAAAATTTTATATCACCGTCTTTACAGCCATATTTGGTATTATTGCACCGCGGAAATAAGCAACTCATATTGTTAAAATCTAGGGTACATATTTTTTTGTAATTGGGTTGGACATATGTACATACATACATATATAAACTGAAATGCACACCTGGTATGGTGGTGTACATACATATCGTCGTTTAAAGTGCAAAACCGCGTGACATTTTTGCCAAAAATGAGATTTCATCAAAAATACATTCCTGGTGTTATTGCTTTATAACTGTACTGTAATGTACTATAGTTGATTATACTTTCATAAACACGAAATGGATTATAACTTTGTTTTATTGAAGAAAAGTTTTCACGTACGCCTGCAAAACCGCGTATACGTCACTATTGAACAAAATAAAAGACGCAAAACCGCTTATAAATACATAAGTAAGCCAATAACTGCACATTTAACTGTTTTTCGCCAAAATGGTATTTGGATTAAGAATATAATCCAAAAATCTACCTTGGTTTGGATGTGGGTTTGCAAAATTCCGAACCGTTTTGAATTAAAAAAGTTTTTACTGTCTCCTGTAAAATTTGGGTGGTAGCGGATACGCGGTATTGCACTTTATGCGACGATATGGAGTTATAATAGATCAATCTCCAAAACTTCCCTAAACTATATACCAGAGTGATCACAAAGCCTATATTAAAAGTGATCGTAACTACTAAATTAAATTAAAAACTCACCGAGAATACCGGGAAGGGGCTACTTTGTAGTACGGCCAAACTGATATTCCGCGAAGTAAAAATCCGAAATGAATCTTTTATGAATCACTGATGAAATTCATCTATGACTGAGGAGGCATCAGTGAGTACATACTTTCAAATAAAGACTGCTGAATTTTTCATATAAATGGTTTGCTTTTTTCAAAAAAAAAAAAACAAATAATAATAATAAAAATTGTACTCAGAAGAATCATCAATGATCATTCAGCAGTGAAACAAATTTACTGCAGGATGTGTAATTTTTTCAAATTGAAAAAATTTCTTTCAATTCAAATTGAAAAAATTCGTTACTATGGTTACAATTTATTTTTAAAACAAAGCAGTGAAAAATGCCATTAATGGAGGATTTTTATCATTGAGTATGGCAGCACGAAATGTCATAATCTGCTTAATTGTCAGGTGGTTAATATGGCGACGAAAACTTGACGTTTGTTTTACCTGGTATACTTATACCATGGTGATTCTCTCCCGCTTGCTGGCATCAAAGTACGGAAACACAAAATTAGTAAAAAAATATATTACATTGGATAGTACGGAAACAGACGTAAGTTCACATCAACACTTTGAAGTTGGCTGCGATTCAAGGCAGCGGCAGCGAATTTAGAATTTGGGCTAAACGGAGCGGTGCTGCCAGCTGCCTCTGCTGTATTATGTGCCGCTTCATTACAAACCGTAGTTTCTAAAAATCAGCTGATTTCGAAAAACAGTCGCTGCCACAGCCACAGCGCTATTGTAATTCCGGCTTAACATTTCTGCTGGCAAACACATTTTCACTACTTCACTTTAAATCAATTTAACGAAGTTTTTACCAAAAAATATGTATACCGATGTAGCAACCAACCTAATATTGGCTGCGACACGCATAGAAAACGCATAGAAGTAGAAAATTTTCAACTCAGCTGCGTTCGAATGCGTGTTCGAAATCATCTTCGAAGTTTGCCTCATTTAAACACAGGTATGCAACATGGCTGTCAGTGACACGCACACGCATATGCATCTGCATACGGTTCATTAGAGTTGCACTATTAAGAAAATGATAGAAACTTTGTACTGAGCGCTGATAGTTAAACTGTCAGCACTGATCATCAGATGATCAATCAAATGACTATCAGTGTTCCGGTAGGGAATTTATAGTATGTTAACTCGGTAGCACACTCGACTCCGCTGGCACTTTCGATTTCGCCTCTTCATTGCACATTCACTTTGTGCATGCTTACTTTATATGGCACTGGGTGATTTTTGGTATTGGGTGGTCACCTATTTACGCATTTTTTCATTTGTTCCACGTGATTTAGGTGTATGTACGTGTATTCTGTATGAATTGTACTAACTTTCGGACACTAACCCGTTTTTGTATGAACACTTATTTTGGGGGGTTTTCGGTTGTTCCCCTTAATTTTTGTAAATTTGGTTATTATATTCAGAAACGAGATGATTTTTCGCAACTTTTGGATTTTAACCCATTATCGTATGTATGTGCATATATAAAAAGATACATTCATTTGAAATTTTTAATTGATCTTATCAACTAAGTTTATAATATACACTATATTGGCACATATATGTATATTTTATATATCCATCAGATAGCTCAATATTTGTACTTCATGTTAACATTTCGTCAATCACAAAATTCCTTACACCTTTTGTAGCCATTCAGACATGAACATCTCAAAAATCCCTAATGGTTGACCATAGCACGAAAGTAATAGCATTGACAGACGGCAGTGATAATCCCGATTACCGCAACACTTAATTCGATTAAAATTTTACCCTGAGAGACGGCAAGTATTGCGGATTAACAAAACAGCTGAAGGAAGGTAGGCGCAGCGGCGAATTCAAAAACTTCTTGTCTTATTTTCAAAGGTAGGGTAATGTCAAAATCAAAACGAAATCACATCATGGTCAATAGGAATGGGCGAGTCCCAAACGAGTTCAGATTTCAACCATGGTGGAATTATAATGGTGGAATCAAGGCAAATTCATTATGGTAATGGCACGGCGAATTCGGCAATATTCGATTTAAATTTTCGTCCAGCAAAATGTCAAACTCAAAGTAAAATTTTTCTTTGTTTGACATTCTCCTGTATTCTTCTATACACGGTGAACTAAAAACGAGAAGAAGAAGAAGTCAGCTGTTCACGTACCACTACCATAAGAATGAATTTGACTTGGGTGGAATCAAATGAAATTATGCTTCTTACTTATTAATCAGCTGATGCACAAATGTGCCAAATTTTCAGCCATTATTGTTTTGCTTTATGTCTTCTATACATATTTCCGAGAAAAGTAGTGAAATCGCGTATGCAACTAGTTTTTCTGAGGCTATTATTATACACTTTGTGTGATTTCTGTGTTGATAATTATACAATTATTTTACATTATTTTAAGCGGTGAACGCTTGTCAGCCATTTTGAAGAAACTTTTCGAGCCGATTCATAAATTGCACGAATTTCAATAAGTAAACAAAACAAAGAAAAACACGTGTTTTTGCATTTGACAGATCAGTACATAACAGTAAATTTCGTTGTTGCCCATTTACCACCACCATATACATATAATTTCACCATGGATTTCAACCAAGGCGAAATATCATTTTGACATTACACTCTACCAATTACACTAACAAATTACATTCAAAATTTCTGAATTCACTTATGCGCCTGCCTTCCTAGATCTGCCTTGGGTTCTTCTTTTTCTTCCCTTTCATTCACAATAGACATTTTTCACCAGGTATGTCATTTCAAAATGCTCTAATCCGCTAAAATTTTGAGGACTAATAGCATTGACAGACGGCAGCGATAATCCCGATTACCGCAACACTTAATTCGATTAAAATTTTACCCTGACAGACGACGAGTATTGCGGATTAACAAAACAGCTGAAGGAAGGTAGGCGCAGCGGCGAATTCAAAAACTTCTTGTTTTATTTCCAAAGGTAGGGTAATGTCAAAATCAAAACGAAGTCACATCATGGTCAATAGGAATGGGCGAGTCCCAAACGAATTCAGATTTCAACCAAGGCGAAATATCATTACAATCTACCAATTACAATAACAAATAACATTCGAAATTTCTGAATTCACTTATGCGCCTACCTTCCTAGATCTGCCTTGGGTTCTTCTTTTTCTTCCCTTTCATTCACAATAGACATTTTTCACCAGGGATGTTATTACAAATTGCTATAATCCGCTAAAATTTTGAGGACTAACTCAAGAGATATTCCGGATTACCTCCAGTTAATTCTCAAGTTAAGTCCGAATTAGCTAGATATTCCGGATTATCGCTGCCGTCTGTCAATGCTATAAGAGCCATACACACTTGCGATTCAATCGATTTAGTCGAATTGGGCTGTTGTATGCAAATTCAACTGTTTCAGTTGTTCGACTAATTGAATGTAGTGTGAATGCTTCCATACATTCCCATGCAAACCAAAGCCCGACTAAATCGATTGAGTCGCAAGTGTGTATAGGCTCTAACTCAAGAGATATTCAGGATTACCTCCAGTTAGAGCCTATACACACTTGCGACTCAATCGATTTAGTCGAATGTTGATTTGCATGGGAATGTATGGAAGCATTCACATTACATTCAATTAGTCGAACAACTGAAACAGTTGGATTTGCAGCCCAATTTCATTCCAACTGAAACAGTCGGACAACTGCTTGATCAGCAAGGCGCCCTTCTACGTATTCACACTAGAGACAATTTAGTCGAACGACTACAACAACAACAGTGATATTCGTAGTAGTTGCCATGCTGTATAAGTATTTTTTTTCAGGGACCGTAACGATTATCATTTTTATAAAAAAAATCATTTTTAATCGTTATAATTTGATTTTTATTTTTTCGATCAAAAAAAATTTTTATTTCTGGATTTAAATTTTTCCGATGAAACTTGATCTATATTTTATGATTTTTATTTTTTCGATCAAAAATAATTTCTATTATTGGATTTAAATTTTTCCGATGAAAATTGATCGATATTTTATAATTTTTATTTTTTCGATCAAACATAATTTTTATTATTGGAGTTCAATTTTTCCGATCAACTTTAATAAATATTTATTTATTATTTTTTCGAATCATAATAAACTTTAAAAACTTGTTTCTTTTGTACCATACGCTATATTATTAATACTCTAACAAAAATTTTGTTCTCAAAAAGAACTGCGCCAATTTTCATTAAAATTGGTTAGAAAATGCGTCCATAATCGCCGTTGGAAAATTACTGAATGGGTGTTGTATGCTTTTGAACAGTACGGAACAGAGCTATGGCAATGTGCACGCATAGGTGCGTTCGTATGTGTATTCCAAACTTCCCAGCAAAAATCTGGTCATCGTTATTACCTGTCAGGCATGACAGAAGGCCTTGCCATGGAACACCTGACGAGTTCATCACTTCTTTCACGCATTGCCAGTAATGCAGAGTGCAATGAGCTTTCATTACCCATTCCACGTAATGCAAAGTAGAATAGAGCGCGAAAAATGAAATGGAATAAATACCGTTATTTTCAGTGGAAATTTCCATCATGCCTTACATTTTACGCCTTCTTTCTCTGCTATATATATATAAGGTATTCTTTATTTGATTCGCTAGAATCCTGGCGGTATTGTATGATTTATTCGTTCGGCGGTAATGCAGTGGGCAAGTTCTTCCCTCCAATGACAAGCCCATGCTAATGTCAGACATTCTGTCAACGAATGTGGAAGAAATTGCTAGGGGTTTTCTGGATTACCCTCTTAATTCCACGGCCATCGAGTTTTTTGGTGGGCATTCCCTTGTTCGCAGAAAAACCCACTTCCAACTCTATTGAGCCGTCCGTGTAAAGGTGCAGTGTATTAGGGTCGGGATCCCCTAAGTTCTTCCACTCGCTCCTCTCCGGGATTCTTGTGGAGAATTTGTTATCCCAACAGAAGGCTGGTATTGCATAGTCCAGCTTTAGAAAATTGGCAGGGACGTTACTAAGAATTTGAGCGTGCCCGAATCTGGTGTCCCTCCAGGGTTCGGTTGCATTGAGCCTCGCCGCGTTGCAGCTGGCAATGAGTTTCCCCTGTATATCCGTGGGGAGAAGAAATAGGATGGTTTCGAGAGCTTTAGTTGGGGTGGAGGGAAGGGCTCCGCTAATAAGCATGGAAGCCATTCGCTGCACTCTAGTTAATTTGCTCTTATTGGTTTCGAGTTCCAGTGCTGGCCACCATATGGTGACTGCATAGAAGAGAATAGGTCGCACTACCGCTGTGTACAGCCAATGGACGATTTGGGGGTTAAGTCCCCATCTCTTGCCTATCGCTGATTTACATGCGTAAAGTGCTAACATGGCTTTTTGGGATCGTACTTCTACGTTCCGTTTCCAGTTTAGTTTTCTGTCTAGAATAACACCAAGGTATTTAACCTCGGTAGAGAGTTTAATCTCCTTCCCATTTATGGACGGAGGTTTGAATTCAGGTATCTTATGTTTGCGGGTAAACAGAACCATTTCCGTTTTCTCAGAGCTGACACTGAGCCCGCATTTCAGAGACCAGGTTTTTACAATGTTGAGTGCATTTTGCAAAAGGTCGCTCAGCACCGGTATATGCTTGCCAGTCGCTGTCAGGGCGATGTCATCGGCGTACGCAATGACCTGGCAGCCCGTGTGCTGAAGTTTAGAGAGCAGGGTGTTCACCGTTAGGTTCCAAAGCAGAGGAGACAAAACTCCACCCTGGGGTGTTCCCCTGTTGGCATACCTAGTTATCGATGAATTACCCATTTCAGAAATAAAGGCTCTTCTACTAAGAAGAAGTTCGACAAACCTCACGAGAGCCTCTTCTACCTCCAAGTCCCGTAGGGCGGTGGTAACGGCTCCCGGTAGAACATTGTTGAAAGCTCCTTCTATGTCGAGAAAGATGCCCAGTGTGAATTCCTTAAAGGCTAGCCCCTTTTCTATCTTGGAAGTGATAGCGTGTAGAGCAGTCTCTACGGACTTGCCTTTGGAATAAGCGTGTTGAAAAGGAGATAGAGTATTCGCACGGAGCCTGATATAGACATCCAGCAATCTCTCAAGAACTTTGAGTAGAAAAGAGGTCAGGCTTATCGGCCTGAAATCCTTTGAGCTGCTGTAGGAGGCTCTGCCCCCTTTAGGAATAAAGATCACCTTCGCCTTGGTCCATTCCAGCGGAATGTATGACAGGTTGAGGCAGGCTTTATAGATAGGAACAAGTAGAGGGGTTAGAGTATCACTTGCTGCCTGTAATTCAGCAGGAAAGATTCCATCTATTCCCGGAGATTTGAAGGATTTAATTGCCCATTTTACCCTTGTGTTAGTAATTATGTGCTCCAAGTCATTAGATGTCCTGGGGTTAGAGTAGGTTCTATAAGGTTCCGAGGTGCACCCTGGGAAGTGTGTGGTGACCAGGGTGTTCAGAATATCAGTACTAGATGTGGCCCAGTCCCCATTTTGCATTCGGATACAGCTTGGGGGAACTGGGTTAGTAGAGAGGACCTTTCGTAGACGATTGGCCTCAGAGATTTCTTCTATGTCGCTAGCGAAGTTTTTCCATGAGTCTCTTTTAGCTCTTTGGATCGACTTCTTGAAAATTTTTAAGGCATCCTTGTAGGCTTGCCAGTTGCCAGTTGTTTTCGCCTGGTTGAAGAGTTTTCTGCTGTTAAGCCGAAGCTTGGAGATCTCCGGGTTCCACCAATAAGGTTTCTTTTTACCCCGAACTTTGACCTCCGGGCAGGCACTCTTGAAAGCAGCGTTACAGGATTTAGTAACAAAGTCAACTGCTTCATCGATTTTAGACGATGTGTCCAGCACACCGAGAGAAACAGACCCGTTATTGGAGATAGGCGCTTCATCAGTTGTTAACGGTAGGCTTAACATACCGAGAGAAGCGTGCTCAAAGAGCGTAGCAGACAGTTTCTGATTAAACAGAGCCCAATCCGTATGCCTCCTGTTCCTGTATCCCGCTCTAAGCGGAGGTCTCAAGAGTAGATTAAAAGTTATATACATATGATCAGAGAAGGAGTTTTCTCCGGACACCTGCCATTCCTTGACATAGTCAGAAAGCGGGCCTGTGACCAGAGTGATATCAAGTACCTCACTCCTGTTTGCGGTGACAAAAGTAGGTTTGCCTCCAGAGTTACATATAGATAAATTATTAGATATAATAAAATCAAAAAGAGACTCACCCCTCGCGTTTACATCCGATGAGCCCCATGTTGTGTGGTGGGCATTGGCATCGGCCCCGATCAGCAGTTGGAGCCCTAAACGTTCGGCTTCCTTAACCGCACCAAGTAGCCGATCTTGCCCAGAAATGGGGCGGTCATACGCCAAATAGAAAGAGGCGATCCATATCGGTTTACCTTTCAGCTCGAGGCTGATGCAGACCATATCTTCGTCGCTGAAAAGAGATACCATAAAGTAGGAAAGAGTTTTGTGTATTAGAATACATGATCTGGTCCTACCTGTCGCAGGTGCTGCCACCACATGGTAGTCCCCAGATTTGAGGCCACAGACCCTGGATCCAACGACTCAAGGCTCCTGGACCAGAACGATCGCCTCAGCAGTCCTGCTGACACGTAAGAGTAGTGCAGCCGAAGCTGCTTTGGAGTGATGCAGGTTAATTTGCAGTACCTGCATCATTTTGGTCGTCGGAATGCATCTCGACGTCCGCCGCTACTGTACCCGCTCC
This sequence comes from Urophora cardui, assembly GCA_960531455.1. NCBI lineage: Eukaryota > Metazoa > Arthropoda > Insecta > Diptera > Tephritidae > Urophora > Urophora cardui. The sequence continues at coordinate 76,259,891 of OY482673.1, forward strand.
TTCGGAGACCTCAATGACTGTGGAGTCAAAGTCGGCCTCCTCCGGATCCGAATCCAGCAGCGTGCATTCGTCGAGCATGTTGTAGAACGGGCCTACCAACTCAGACACCGAGAACGTATCGCTCTCGGAGTCCAGAGTGCTGTCTGCCCGTTCATTAGCGGCCCCATGTCCACTCGAAATGTTGCATGGAGCCCGGACGTCCATAGTTAAGGGGGTAGTGGGTTCGCTCATGGCGTTGCCCCCTACCTCCACAGAATTGGAATTGGATACTTTCGTAGAACACCCCCCATCCCCAGAGCCCTGCGGATCGGGTGCGCTCAAGGCGCTGCCCTCAGCCCCAAGGCTCGGAAGACCAGGGTTGTCCTCGTCGGCTACCAATTCATCCTCCTTCTGCGGATCATCCCTTCTGATTTTCGGCGTGATGGTAAAAAGGCCGTAGCGGATTGTACCACCTCGCTTCTCAATCCACGGGAGAGACGCCTCGCTTATGACAAGCCCAACCTGGCGTTGCATCTCCCTCACGTCACCAACACGTACTACCCTCCAATCGCTTGTGGGCATTTCCGCGTTGGAGCGAGAGATGATCCTCAGAATTCTATCCGGATCAGATGGCTCAGCCGGGACCCAGGCCCAGGCTCTCGGTCTGTTCGGAATTTCTTCCTTACTGACCGCAACCAAGTCAGACCCGGGCCACAGCTCACCCACCTCGGACATAGCCAGTTTATAAAGCTCGTACGAGCGCTCCTCTGCGCATGTTACGAGCTTTATTCTGCCCTGATGCCATCCGCCATCCCGGATATCAGGAGGAGGCCCCGGAAAACGGTCCAGAAGCTCCTCATAGTTCCTGAGAAGACCTATGAGGATCATCTTCCACTTTTCCGGGGACAGGTTCCCGTCCGGGTGGCCGCGGTCCATAACTGCCAGCGTTAAGGTGGCTTTCGCCGCCTCGCTGAAAGTTTTGGTCAGGGCAGGAGGTGTGTTCGAAGGCCTGTGCCTCTTTGGAACGTTCGAAGCGTTCTCTAGAGATCGGGGTCTCTTTGAGGTCAGTGCCTGGTTGGTGATATCGTATATCTGCATAGTGATTTCAATGTACATGCCATGAACGCTTTTAAGGATATTTAGCCTTAAAAATTAAGAACGCATGGGAGGTGCCAGCTTTTCAGCTTGAAAAATTAAGTTTGTATGGGAGGTGCCACGCCCCCTTTTCCGATAACCTACACTTTTATGCGCAAAAATTGTTTTGATATCATATAGCTCTGTACCAATTTCCAGGTCCCTGACTTAAATCCTTTTAAAGATATTCAGCTTAAAAAATTAAGTGTTGTTGGGAAGTGCCACGCCCCCTTTTCGTATAACTCCTTTTATTTTGCGTTTTTTAATAATAATAATAATAACCCCAACGTTTGCCCTCCACCCGCCCTACCGCACGAGGGGCGCATCCGCATGACGTGCGGATTTTTTTTTTTTTTTTTTTTTTTTTTTTTTTGCCGACCCGTGTTGAAAGGCAGGAGTTTTTAAGCGTCGAGATCTAAAACTGCTCAGCTACAGAATAAAATCATCAGCTGAGTAAATAGAAAAGAAAGATAGTTACAGAGTTAGTTATCAGTTATTCAGGGAGGATAGGATAACATTCCTTATAGTGTAGAGGGAATCGGAAATGTCAAACGAATTATAGTGAGAGTTGTAATTATTACATAGACATCTTAGAGACTCATTTAATTGAAAGTTAGTTCTACAATGTTTTAAAAACAGCGGTTTGTAATGTCTTGATATTCGAGATGGGATGTTAAAATTAATTTCTGCAAGAAGATACGGGCTTGAAATTGAACCTCTTAATAGTTTAGTAATAAATATCACTCCCAACATCTCCCTACGACTAGCTAGTGTGGGAAGATTGATGAGTTTTAAACGACTAGTATAAGATGGCAGATTAAAATGATCGTCCCACTGAAAATGTCTTAAAGCAAAAAGTAAAAACTGCTTTTGTACGGATTCAATACGGTCTGCATGAATTTTGTACTGAGGGTTCCATATTATGGAGCCGTATTCTAAAATAGGCCGAACTAACGTTGTAAAAAGAGTTTTTGTCACGTAAGGGTCATTGAATTCCTTCGACCATCTCTTAACAAACGCAAAAATACCTCTAGCTTTATTTACAGTAATATTGATGTGAAGATTGAAGTTAAGTTTGCAATCCATTGTAATACCCAAATCCGAGAAATCGTCGACCTGCTCAAGACAGTAGTTAAGAACATTATAAGAAGCTGGTTGAATGTTTTTACGCGAAAAAGACATACATTTACATTTATTCAAATTAAGTGGCATCTTATTTACGTCACACCAAGTTACTAAGCTGTTTAAATCTTCTTGAAGCAAAAATCTATCTTCGATTGATGACAATGACTTGAAAAGTTTTATATCATCCGCGTACATAAGAATTTTTGAGTTTTTTATTACAGTTGAAATATCATTAATAAAAAGCAAAAACAGAATCGGTCCAAGATGGCTACCCTGTGGCACACCTGACGAAACATTGATCACTTCGGAGAAAGTATTTTTAAAAATCACCCTTTGTGTTCTACATACAAGGTAGGAGGTAATCCAACGAAGTAGGCCAGGCTGAAAACCGAGCATATCCAGCTTTTGAATGAGTAAATGGTGACAAACTTTGTCAAACGCCTTACTAAAATCTGTATAAATAACATCTGTAAAGTTATTGTGTCTAAATCCATTTGATACATAGGTGGAAAACTCCAGCAAATTCGTGGCGGTTGATTTACCCTTACAAAACCCGTGCTGGGAAACACAGATCAATGGAGAAATTGAGTGGGTCAGTTCAACAGAAATTATTGATTCAAATAATTTAGGAATAGCCGACAATTTTGAAATGCCACGATAATTATCTATAGAGGATCTACAACCTTTTTTATGTAAAGGTAAAATAAATGATTCTTTCCATGACGAAGGGAAAATTCCTTGTTTTAATGAGCAGTTAAACAATTGAGCTAAAGGTTTATAAATATTCTTAGCACATCTCTTAAGGAAGCAAGTTGGAATCATATCAGGTCCATAATTGAATGATTCTTTAAGGTTCACTAAAGAAAACAACACATCCTCAGGGGATATTGTTGGCACAAAAACGGGGTAACCAGAAGAAATAGGAAACGGATATTTAGACAAACCAACTGCGGTATTAGAAGAGTAATTAGACATGAAAAATTTTGCGAAGAAGTTAGCTATTTCTTTTGAATCGCTTGAAATATAGTCATTATACCTGAAAGCAGAAGGAAAACCTTTCACCCTCCGCTTAGAGTTCACAAAGCCATAAAACGATTTCGGGTTACAAATAATATTGCGTTTCATTTTTTTAACGTACATTTTGTAACATTTCTTATTTAAGTCAAAATACCTGTGACGCGCACAAGCATACTTTACATAGTCATTATGAGAGCCTGTTCTCTTATGGAATATATGGAATTTTTATCTTTTATCTCCACACCAATTTCCAAACCCCTAGCGTAAACAATTTTAGAGATATTCAGCATGAAAAATTAAGTTTATATGGGAGGTGCCACGCCCCTTTTTCCGATAACACCCACTTTTATGCGTGGGAATGGTTTTGATATCATTTAGCTCTATACCAATTTTTAGCTCCCTACCTTGAACTGTTTTAGAGATAATCAGCTTTAAAAATTAAGGTTGTATGGGAGGTGCCACGCCCCCTTTTCTGACAATCCCCACTTTTCTGAGTGAGAAGGGTTTTGATATCACCTACCTCTATACCAATTTTCAGCTCCCTACCTTAAACTGTTTTAGACATAATCAGCTTTAAAAATTAAGGTTGTATGGGAGGTGCCACGCCCCCTTTTCTGATAACCCCCAATTTTCTGAATGAGAAGGGTTTTGATATCACCTACCTCTATACCAATTTTCAGATCCCTACCTTGAACTGTTTTAGACATAATCAGCTTTAAAAATTAAGGTTGTATGGGAGGCGCCACGCCCCCTTTTCTGATAACCCCACTTTTCTGAGTGAAAAGGGTTTTGATATCACCTACCTCTATACCAATATTCAGATCCCTACCTTGAACTGTTTTAGACATAATCAGCTTTAAAAATTAAGGTTGTATGTGAGGTGCCACGCCCCTTTTCCGGCAATCCCCACTTTTCTGAGTGAGAAGGGTTTTGATATCACCTACCTCTATACCAATTTTCAGCTCCCTACCTTAAACTGTTTTAGAGATATTCAGCTTTAAAAATTAAGGTTGTATGGGAGGTGCCACGCCCCCTTTTCTGACAATCCCCACTTTTCTGAGTGAGAAGGGTTTTGATATCACCTACCCCTATACCAATTTTCAGCTCCCTACCTTAAACTGTTTTAGAGATAATCGGCTTTAAAAATTAAGTTTGTATGGGAGGTGCCACGCCCCCTTTTCTGACAATCCCCACTTTTCTGAGTGAGAAGGGTTTTGATATCACCTACCTCTATACCAATTTTCAGCTCCCTACCTTAAACTGTTTTAGAGATAATCAGCTTTAAAAATTAAGGTTGTATGGGAGGTGTCACGCCCCCTTTTCTTATAACCCCCACTTTTCTGAGTGAGAAGGGTTTTGGTATCACCTACCTCTATACCAATTTTCAGCTCCCTACCTTGAACTGTTTTAGAGATAATCAGCTTTAAAAATTAAGGTTGTATGGGAGGTGCCACGCCCCCTTTTCTGATAACCCCCACTTTTCTGAGTGAGAAGGGTTTGGATATCACCTACCTCTATACCAATTTTCAGCTCCCTACCTTGAACTGTTTTAGAGATAATCAGCTTTAAAAATTAAGGTTGTATGGGAGGTGCCACGCCCCCTTTTCTGATAACCCCCACTTTTCTGAGTGAAAAGGGTTTTGATATCACCTACCTCTATACCAATTTTCAGATCCCTACCTTGATCTGTTTTAGATATAATCAGCTTTAAAAATTAAGGTTGTATGGGAGGTGCCACGCCCCCTTTTCTGATAACCCCCACTTTTCTGAGTGAGAAGGGTTTGGATATCACCTACCTCTAGACCAATTTTCAGCTCCCTACCTTGAACTGTTTTAGAGATAATCAGCTTTAAAAATTAAGGTTGTATGGGAGCTGCCACGCCCCCCTAACATTTTTAAATTGTTTCTTCTACTAAACCTTCGCGAGGTAACAACAAACAAACCCCCCTAAGGAAGTATTTGATTTTGTTCAGCCGTTTTCAAGTTTTAGCGTTTCAATTAAATACCAAATCATTTTTATATATATAGATTTGTAAAAGAAAGTGGAAAAAAATAAGCAAAGAAATTAAATTCTGTAAAAATAAAAGAAAAAACTAGCAACTAAAGCCAGCGAAGTGCGTGATACAGTGGTAAATTCAGGTTAGTCATTTCTTTCTTTTTGGAAAAAACTAGAAAAAACCATTCTTGCATAGTTGGGTGACGGCGCTCGAAAATGGTCGACGCCATGGCGTCTAAGGCCCTGATGAATCTTCAGACAGCGAATCAAATTTTAATTGGTTTGATGAAGGCCGAAAGCATAGAAAAAGACAAAGTAAAGGAAATAAAGAATGAACAAGATGACGAACTAGGACGCACTAAGCTAGGGAAAATTACGAGAAACAGACCTAACCAAACAATTATCACATTACAAGGCATGCTTGTACGGAGAGGAACATTCTCGAAGGTTACACAAAACCACTGTAGAACCAAGGCTAATTTATAGAAGGTTAACCTACTAAACAGCTGATTGCAAACTTTTTTCTATTTTTTTTATTCATATTGTGATTCTTATGTCAAACTTATGTCAATTTTGATCTTGACGCAATATGATTTCTACAATGGCGGGCTATGATTTTGACAGAAGCATCACAGAATACACAAACAATTTACATGGAGTGTGTATGTATGTATGTCCGTATATAGTACTGCAAAAACCTTCTATAATTGAACCATGTGTAGAACTGTAGGCAAGGTTAGGTGAAAAAGAAAAATGAAAGTCAGTCTGGAGGTGGATATAGCGGACAGTAGCAGCACAGATAATATCAGAGTTGCGCACAAATTTACCAGCAAAAGAATATACAAATAACGAAAAAAAGAGTGAGACAGAAATAATGGATACAGACAACAGTGATGCCGAAATTGGGCCTTTCCGACCAAAACTGGTCCGATAAATTTACTTTGGGCTGTTGGGCGGCTAAAATCAATTTTGGTCCGATTTGTAATATGAATATTTTTAGTGGAGACAATTTCTCTGACGCTAAACATTTTATCTTTCCCGTGTAAAGTTCTTTTATTTTTTGTGAAACACACTATTCGCATATCTATTAGAGTTGGGAAATTTAGTTCACTTTGTTCAGCACTCAATTGGTGAGCGCTCTCTACTGGAACTAGTTCACTTTAGTTCAGTAGATCACTTTAGTTCGCCATTAACTATGTAGGTATTTACTGTTTTTTTTTTAATTTTCATATTTTGTTATTGGAATTGGTAGAGTGTGATATCAAAATGATGATGCCGAGAAGTGGCAGATGAAGTGTTCGATTGTCTCCTCGCTTCAAGCTTATGCAGCATCTGCGGTAGGGTGCACCTAGCCTCTCTGCGTATTTCCCGATGAGGCAGTGGGGTGCGAGTACCCCCACAAGGTTCGAGATGTCATCTCTCCTTAGATTACTGCTGAGATCACTTGTGAACCCATTTCTGCCAGGTTTGCCTTGATGTTCGACATACTGGCTTCTGTTGCCATCTATCGCTTGCTAGTTTATAGATATGCTGTTTAAGAATTAGCTTGTTTATGGCTAACGGCATACCAACGCGTTCTGTCAGGAAGAACCTGCTCCGTAGTGCCCTGCCTCGCTAGTTCATCCACCCTACAATTGCCACTGATATTCCTATGTCCAGGGACCTACACGAGGTACATAAAGGTCTGTTTGGCCATCTCCTTTAGAGATCGGCGACAGTCTAATGTTACTTCTGAATTGAATGAGTGGTAGCCAAGATTACTTAGTATGTACATATGTATTTAAAAATAAATATGTAATTCCATTTTAAGTTGACTTCTGATTTTTGGGCGTTTTTTGGCGGAATTGGGCGGTAATTTGGTCGGTAAAATTTTTTGTCAGTGGGGTATGCCGCCCACTGCCGAGAGGTGATCGCTATTTCTAAAAACCCAATAATTGGGTTTTAATTAATTAGAAAAAATTTTTGTGGTGTTTGTCCGGAATGGGATTAGAACCCGAGACCTCTGGTATAGCAGCCGAGCACTCTACCCACTGTACCACTGCAGCCACATTGCCAAATTGCTATCCATATATTTATATTTTTTATTTTTATGTATTGTAAGAATTACAATTGCTTTGCCTTAAAATACCAGACTTTTACAATTTTGGTTTATACAAATATATGAACAACTCTGAAATCTGGGGCCTCATCGTTCGCTTTCGAGTTCTTTTCCATATATTCTATACAACACGAATGTGCTTTCGAATCGAACTACAGAGTGAGGGCCCTGGTGTTCTGTTATACCAAGTCGAAAACTCCCTATTCAAAAGAATACTCATTTCACTTAATTATTTTTGAAGTTAACTTCTTAGGCGGCGATACAGAGTTTTTATGGAGAGTGAAATTTGAAATTTGATGCAACAGAAGTTGCCCCCGGAAATAGCAGCCATTTTAGTTGATTTTTAATTTTTAAAAAAATTAACAATCGCTCGCTTCCAGACCAGACGCAAAACTTCTGCGCCACCACACCACTTGCGTTGAGTATGTCAAATGCTGCACTTAAATTGAACTAACAAGTACAACTCACTCACCTATTGAAAGCAACAAGTAACAAGTTTGATATTTGCAAATACACATGTACATATTACAATTACAACCACCCGTTTTTTATTTATTTTTTTTTTTATTTTAATAATAAATAATAAAAAAAAACTAAAAAGCACGCTTTAATCTTAAAATCGCACTAAAAATTGAGAAATAATTTAATATAAAAACAAAACGATGAACGAAAATATAAGTACCTATTTAAGGAAAAGTATTAGGTGCTCAGTATGTCAAAAAAATTTAAAATCGGTATGTTTTACTAATACATATTTTTATTTTAAATTCTTTTGGAGATTTGTATGTACATGTATGTATGTACATATGTATACGTGTTAGTACAAAAGAAATTCTAACCAGAACAGCGCTGTGGTGAAATAAGCGAGGTGAGAATGTTAATAACACAAGAAGAAATTAGAGTACACCGTTTGACACAACTCACGTAACTAGCGCGGTAGCTTAGCTGTAATGTTATGTTCAGACACAACCTTAGAGCCTATACACACTTGCGACTCAATCGATTTAGTCGAATGTTGATTTGCATGGGAATGTATGGAAGCATTCACACTACATTCAATTAGTTGTACAACTGAAACAGTTGGATTTGCAGCCCAATTTCATTCCAACTGAAACAGTTGTACAACTGCTTGATCAGCAAGGCGCCCTTCTACGTATTCACACTTGAGACAATTTAGTCGAACGACTACAACAACAACAGTGATATTCGTAGTGGAAAGAGTTGCCATGCTGACAGCACTACTTTTATTTCACTTTTGGTAAATTGTAGAGATTGAATATTTCAATTAATATTTTCAAAATGTTTAAAAACAAAAGGTTCGTTTCTTATTAACTACACCATTTTCAGATGGATTTTAGAAAGCGTTAACTGGATTTTAGAAAGGGGAAATTGGATTTTAGAAATGTCAATTGGATTTTAGAAAGGGGAAATTGGATTTTAGAAATGTCAATTGGATTTTAGAAAGCGTTAAAAGGATTTTAGAAAACAAAATTGGATTTTTGAAAGCTTGAATTGGATTTCAGGATGTGCGTTTAAAATAAATTTTACACAGAATTTTTCGAATAGAAATTCTTTATTGCGTATGAAAGTATAAATTAATAATTATATAAATTTTCGAAAATCCAATTTACAGTTTCTAAAGTCCTATTTCCCTTTTCTAAAATCAAATCGACATTTCTAAAATCCAATTTTCCCTTTCTAAAATCCATTTGGCTATTCTAAAATCTAATTTCCCCTTTCTAAAATCCAATTGACATTTCTAAAATCTAATTTCCCCTTTCTAAAATCCAATTGACATTTCTAAAATCCAATTTCCCCTTTCTAAAATCCAATTGACATTTCTAAGATCCAATTTTCCCTTTCTAAAATCCAGTTGACGCTTTCTAAAATCCATCTGGAAATGGTGTAGTTATAGACAAGAATTATCTAACTAAGGATATTTACTTCCGTTTTCATATGTTTCTTGATATTGTTGTTCTCTTCAAATGTCATTAATCGCATTTTAAAATAGAAATAATGAAAATGAAATTTCATGAAAATTATTAATGGCTGATTTTTACTATTTTTCCGTTTCTTGTACTTCTGTTCGTTTCGCCTTTATGAGCGTAATTCCTTCCGTTTTTCTCTTTTCATTTACTTGACAGCTAGTTGCTAGTTTAATAAGAAACAAAGCCAAACAATGTATGCACTTTTTGTTTATTTTATTGTTTTTTATTTATTAATCAAGTTGACAGCTGACAAGAAGGTGCTTTCATGTAAGAATGCAGATAAACTTTAACAATTTAATACTTCATCACTTTATATGAAGACCACTAATGTAAAATTTGCTGAGTAAAATGTGAACATTGGCAACACTATGTCATTGTCAATCGCACGACTATTTAGTCTCAAGTGTGAATAGCTGCCACCGATTCGACTAAATAGTTGGAGTAGTGTGAATACAACAGTCCAATTCGACCAAATCGATTGAGTCGCAAGTGTGTATAGGCTCTTAATTGAACATTAAGAGCCTTCATTCAATTTTCAAGCCCAATGATTCTCAATTTACCATACAAAAATTGACCAAGTTAATGCTTCATTAGAAATTAATGAGTTGTTAATGAAGAACAATTCTGCATGCAACCCTGTTAAAAGGTTTGTTTCATAAGTAAAATGAAATGTCATGAAAAGAGAAATGTGATTAGCGTCAGTGTCCACTAAACAGGTTGGTTCGTCAGATCAGCTGCATTCTTCTTCTTCTTCATCACCTACCAAATTTGTTTTTATTTCTGCTTATTTAATACATGCATTCGTGTTTACGATTGGTAAAAATTGTGAGATGAATGTGAAATTATTTCGTCCTCCTTGCAATTTTGACATTTAGGTCACGAGAGTTTGATATTCAGCTCACGGCGTGTATGTGTGTATGTATCGTGAGCCGAACTGTTAAATGGGCCAAGTAAATTAAATATGTCTGAACACCAAATCTAGAGATGTTCAATCAACCCCAATTGACTTAATTAATTTTTATGTCTGAACATGATATAAGATGCTAGGCTTCCGATTCAAATGAAGCTGGTTCAAGTCCAGGTCGAGTCAGTTTTTTTGTTGGTTTTTTTATTAAACAATTTTCTTTGTTATTTTTTATTAAATAAAAGTGCCACCCGAATATCGGGGATTACATACTAGTTATCTTTTAAAATAAAAACGATCAAACAACCAATATAAAAACCAATCGGATGGGTTTGCCGATAAACAAAATCTAATAAAAAGAACAAGCATCGCCTTTTCTATAAATAGAATTTATACAAACAAAAACACACAACCACATGTATGTACATGCGATAGTTTTCATTGTAATATCCCTGCAAAAAAATGTGCGATTAATCCCGATATACATAGATTTGTCCCTGATTAATCGAATTTTTTGCAGGGATGTATTTGCAAATTCTTTTCTCATATGATATATGAAACTTGTTACTTGTTGCTTTCGAGTGAATATAAATTGATGTAAGAAGTTAACTTCTATCACGTGTACTGTGCTACACGCGGGTTTTTTTTTTACAGTTAAACTTATTTAAGTTTCAAATATGTATTTGCAAACGAGTTACTACATATATGTAATTTAAAATCATGTACTATGTACAGTGCGTTTAATTTGTATGAAAAAATTAAAAGTTCATAAAAAGACTGTATCGCCCCCTCAATCGGTAGTAACATGGTCAAAGATATCACATATATATTTTGGTCCCGATTGGTGGTGGTTAAGGCGTGGCGCATTGAGGTCAAAGTTCAGAAAATTCTATGAAGGGTCAAAAATCAAAATACCCAAAATCAATACTTCTATACCCAAGGATAACATATATAAATTTTGGTCCCGATTGATGACGGTTTAGTGGTGTTTTAATGGGGTCAAATTTCGGATTACCATCATCAATCTGAATTTTGACCCCCGTGAAACACCACTAAACCGTTATCAATCGGGATCAAATTATATATTTGTTATCCTTGGGTATATAAGTACTGATTATGAGTGTTAGATAATTAAAAAAAATATTTTGATCTTTTGACCCTTCATAGAGTTTTCTGAACTTCGACCTCAATGCGCCACGTCTTAACCGCCACCAATCGGGACCAAATTATATGTGTGATATCTTTGACCATGTTACTACCGATTGAGGGGGCGATACATTAAAATATCGTTAATTTGAATTTTAAACGCACTCTAATGTATATAGTATGCAGGTAGTAATTGACATAAAATTAATAATTATAAACCACATACCATTAGAAAGGTATTGAAATTGGTTTTCAAAAATATGCACTGTAAAATAAAATTTGAAACTGAAAAAACGCTTCAAAGATCAAGAGATTTTGAAAAATAAGAATTTTTGTTAGAAAGGTCTATTTAATATATATAACATATCTGAAAACTAATATAGCCAATTTTTTATTTTTGTTTTAAATTTATTTAAGTAAATGCATTTCTTGGCTTTCTTATATTTTGATATCACGTGTAAACTAATCAACCGATTTCAAAAATTTTTGTACCGTTAGAAAGGTATTAAAATCACCCTTTGAAAACATACACTGTAAAAATTCTATATTACATATTACACTGAAAAAAAAAATTTTTAATTTTTTTTCAAACTGGGAAAACACTTCAGCAATATGAGCTGCGCAAAGTTGTATATTAAATCTAAATAAATAAAAATAAAAAATTAACTTGCTTCAAAGCGATATTCTAGGAATTTGTGTCAGTTATTGTGGTAAACAACACAATAAACAGGTAGAGGTGTTTTCCCAGTTTGAAGTGTTTTCCAGCTTTTTTTTTCAGTGTAATATGTAATATAGAATTTTTACAGTGTATGTTTTTACAATTGCATGTAAAATGCAAGCATTACCCGAGAGTATCTTGCTTTATTAATTTAAATTTTTTTTTCAAAAATTTTTCGGTGATACGAAAAAGTCATGAAAGTATCAATTTTTGATACCAAATTTTTTGAGGCTGCGGGAACACTGAATATGACACTAGAATTCACCACGAATACTGCAAAAAATTTTACTCCCTTATGTCAAAATTTCATTTTTTCTACCGATTGGCACACAGCCTTATGCCGCCCATTAACCATACAATTTTTCGTACTACACCGTCGTACGATAAATCGCATGTTTCGCAACCAACATTCCAACTTCAACGCCCGATTTATCGTCAAACATCATTTTTACCGACGCTTTGTAGAGTAAACAACAAGTCAAAGCATACGGATTGAGCTGGCTCCTCATGTAATAATTGAAAAAATGCTAATTTTAGTATTATAAAAATATATAAGATAAATTTTTATATTTTTCGCACTTCATATTGCACAAATTTGGCAATATTTTTGTAGGAATTTAATAAAATTTGCCATTTTTGTTTATTATTTTCAACACAATTCGCGCGATGCTTTCACTTCAGCGAGCAAAAAATAATGAAGTTTGTCAAACATATCCACTAACCTTCCAATTTGATGTACAATGGGACAAAATATCAAAATCGTTTCGTCGGTCTCCTGCCAGAAAAACGAATGTGAAATTTTTTTTAAGTGCGATATCTGCTCTTTATCGGGTATATATTGATGTAATAACAATTAATATTTGTATAATTGCTTGTTTAAACATACATACATAATATGTAGGTGTGTGTACATAAGTATATATACAAATATTAATTGTTATTATATCAATATATACCCGATAAAGAGCAGACATCGCACTTAAAAAAATTTTCGGTAATTATCTAGTTTACGGTGCAACGGCTAAAACTCGTCAATTTTTAGCAAGCGGCATATTAATGGACACGTTTTGATCTCAGGAGCACGAATCAGAAGACGGAGTGTGTAATGAGCAAGCAAAAAATGATAATATTTTTTGTTAATAACTTCTTATTGAAATAAAAAAGTTAAGCTCCGCCTTCTGATTCGTGTTCCTGAGATCGAAATGCGTCGATTGATACCCCTCTTTTCAAAGCAGGAACTATTTGAGTCGTTGCACCGTAAACTAGATAATTACCAAATTTTCACATTCGTGTTTCTGGCAGCAGGCCGACGGTTTGATCTTCATCCAACAGTCTGGCCAACTTGTACAACAGGCCCACTAATGTGACGATGTGTTGTATAACGAGCCCAAGTCGTACAATAAATTGTATGGTTAGTGGGCCCTATTATAGTCGAAACAACGATTTTTGCCTAAATAATCCTTAAATTACGCCAATCTGAACATGCTTAAAAACAAAATTTTCTTTGACTAGAATAATAATAGTGAAAATGACCATATTACAAAATATTCAGGAGTATTTCACTTCAGAAGCAGCGCGCAACAAAAATGCATCCCTAATTGCAGGAGTATTGGTATGTAAATCATAAAATCCCAGCAAGCAAAATTAGCTTAAAGGTCCCCTCAAACAGAAGCGATACGATACAGAGCTTAAGTGCAGAATACCGACCGTTTAGCTAGAAAAAAGCAAAAAAAGTGGGCGTGGTCCGCCTTTTGGGTCGGCTTTCCAATAATGCCGCACGCCCCCAAAAAAATGACTTTTACTGGATGGTAGGGGAGGGGAAGTAGGTTCTGAATTTGTTAAATTTGGGCGCCGGACGTACCTGGTTTTCCCGGAATTTGTTAAAGTTGTTAAATTTTTACCTATTTTTACACACACACACAACTGACATAGGTACAAGGTAAGTATTTGTACAATTTTGCGAGTTGAAATGGCCGCAAAAGTACTGTTGACCGGGCCATAGATATTACGCTGAAGGGTGTACTACGCAGAAGGACATCACCGTGGCGCTAGCCACGGTTAGGTTGTATATCCGGACTTTGGTGGCGTAGCCCAGGGTTATTTTAAATAAGCGCGGCCGAAGGCCGCCAACGCAGAAAAGTGTTCTGCGCAAAAGCACTGTGTTTTTTCTTTTTCTATCGAATTTATATGGAGTTACTAAACTTTAACCATAAATTCCTCGAAAACGAGGTACGTCCGGCGCCTAAATTTTACGGATTCAGAACACCCTTCCCCTCCCCTAACCCACGGCACAAATCGTTTTTTTGGGGGCGTGCGGCATTATTGGAAAATTTCCCCCGCCTTTTTTTTTCCTGATTTCAATGGTATAATTTTCTCTCGAAAAGTATTGCAGCGATTTTTAAAATTAGTACGTTGTTGAAAAGGTCACTTTAAGACCTTTCATATGATATATATATTTGAAAAAAAAAAATTATAATTTTTGCAAAAAAAAAGAAAAGAAATTTTTTTTTTTTAACAAAATCTGTTTTTTTTTTTTAAATTACGTTAATAACCACTTGCTAAGGTAGGTTCATAAGAAAGCCCATAAAATTACCTTTAATTTGATGTATAGATGTTTAAAGTTAAATTCAGGAACAATTGACAATTACTCGATAAGTGTTTACACCAAAGTACTGTTGAATGATTAAATTATTTCTACACTATATTCATCGTCGTTTTCAATTTCTTCTGGCCTTTGGGGCACAAGCGGATTGTATAGCTCGCCAGCATACATTAGAAATTTTTGGAAGGCGTCCAGCTCATTTGATCTGCAATGACGCAGGAATACAAATTTCGCCAAGTACCCCGCAAACATCTTCTTACTCCTATGGTATTGCGGCAAGGAAACCTTGGCATGTCGCCACAATTCTTCTATGGTGTTGGTATGTTGTGTTTCCGGGTCTTTAAAATTTATCGAATGGTTTACTTTAAAATGTATGTAGCCTTCGTCTTCAAGGCAATCATACGCCTGGAAAGTATTAACGATATTTAGCAAACGTATTCTGTCTAAAAACATTTTATTATACCTTCCAGAAATCAGAAACTATCGTTGTTCCTGGAAGAATCCATTCTTGAATTATTTGGAGTAAGGTGGTTTTGTCTCGTGTTTCGACAGGTACTAGGAAGCACTTATTAGTGCCCCGTTCCACACCACCAAATACCCACTGACCCTCAACAGCATGCCCTTTGTTGTACTTTCGACGACCAAACTTGCTCTCGTCGATTTCCACGGTAGATCCAACTCCGCCTATTTGAACCTTTTTTATATAGAATTGGTCATACACAACTTCACGGCAGAAGTTGGACCAGGCGACTGCTGTATGACGACTTCCCAGTTCTGCCTCCGCAATTATGTGGTCTTGGCTCATGTTTTGTGTCCACATATAGACAAAGACCAGAACATGCATTATGCTTAGTTTCGACTTGTCGAAAAAAGTTTTGGCTCGAAAAGACATTTTTACGTTACAGACCCCTCCTTTTTTTGATGCAATTTTTTTACGGCATCTAAAATATTTTTTTGTATGGTATAAACATATTTTACACGAATGTATGTTTTTTTAAATTAATAGTTACCGCCAAATATAACCATCAATTGACTCCATGTCTTCAACTAATTGTAACGGATGGCCATTTGGGCACATATAATCACCTTCTTTAGGTACTAACTTCCAATCAACCAATTTTTTTATAATTTCTTCGTTTAATTTTTCTGTTTCGCCAATATAAGTAAATTTATTATAATTTGATGTTTCTTATGTAATATGTTATACACCAAATTAAAGATAATCTTATTCTCCAGTTAGTTTTTATAAAGGGAGATTAAATATCTCGGGAAAATACTACGCAGAAGGACATCACCGTGGCGGTAGCCACGGTTAGGTTGTATATCTGGACTTTGGTGGCGTAGCCCAGGGTTATTTTAAATAAGCGCGGCCGAAGGCCGCCAACGCAGAAAAGTTTTTGACAACTTTTATTTAAAAATACCAAAATTTAATAACAAATCGCGCGGTGTACTACGCAGAAGGACATCACCGTGGCGGTAGCCACGGTTGGGCAGTATGTCCGGACTTTGGTGGCGTAGCCCAGGGTTATTTTAAATAAGCGCGGCCGAAGGCCGCCAACGCAGAAAAGTGTTTGACAATTTTTATTTAAAAATACCTAAACTTAATAAAAATCGCGCGGTGTACTACGCAGAAGGACATCACCGTGGCGGTAGCCACGGTTGGGCAGTATATCCGGACTTTGGTGGCGTAGCCCAGGGTTATTTTAAATAAGCGCGGCCGTAGGCTGCCAACGCAGAAAAGTTTTTGACAACTTTTATTTAAAAATACCAAAATTTAATAACAAATCGCGCGGTGTACTACGCAGAAGGACATCACCGTGGCGGTAGCCACGGTTGGGCAGTATGTCCGGACTTTGGTGGCGTAGCCCAGGGTTATTTTAAATAAGCGCGGCCGAAGGCCGCCAACGCAGAAAAGTGTTTGACAATTTTTATTTAAATTTGGTGTTACACCATTTTATTCCCCAAACGGCAACACCCAACCCAACACCCAACGGCAATCCTGGCGAGTGTTCGGTGAAATTTGTATTGGAAATATCGGAACTTTAACGACGTATATCTCGGGAACCATAGGCCTCCGGAGGGTGGGGTCTTCAGTTTTGTGATCCCCTCCGCCCCCCTACCCCCTAAAAAAACGTTTTTTTCTAGCCGCAGTATCGTCGGCTAAAATTTTAACGTGAAATATACCATTTTTTCCATATGCCGCTCGTATGAGCATATACGTGGTTTCCAATTCACACAAATTTTCTTATTAATTATACACATTTATATAACATTTTATATATCAAATTAAAGGTAATAGAATTCTCTTTTTGATTTCAGTAACAAAAATATATGTTTATAATATTTTTTTTTTAAATAAAATATGTTTTTTACAAAAAAACTATTTTTTTTTAGTTTCTCAATTTTCTAACAAACTATTTACTATAAGCATATACAAATGCATATCATAAAAAAGTGTTTTAATTACCTTTCCAACAGTGCTTTGCATTTTAAAATCGGTAAAGAACTTTTCGAGATATTCGCATTTAAAAATTTCGAAAATTTTACCTTCAACCCCCTCTAACTCCCCTCATATCGCCGAGCCCCAAAAAAAATTATACCATTGAAATCAGGAAAAAAAGGCGGACCACGCCCACTATTTTGTTTTTTTCTAGCTAAACGGTCGGTATTCTGCACTTGTTCCGAGAACAGCTCAAGTGCTGAAGAGTTTAAGAGATAATTAAGTTCTTTTAAAGCTTTTAAAGCCGCATAATTAGAACACACATGTGACAGAGAAAAAAGCTCGTAGTTTCTAAGACAGCGTTGTGGGATATTGAAACAAATAGACTCAAGAAGAAAAGGACAATCAATAGCACTATTTAGGATATCAAAGACAAAAGAGAGTGAGAGAGTAACTCTTCTAACATTTAAGGATTTGAGATTAATAGCCCAGTTAGTCGAGAACGTAAACCCGTGTACCGTGTCAGCTGATCCAACCTATTTAATGGGATTTGTATGTAACCGATTATTCAACGACGTACGACGCAGAAGCCCGTACCGCAGAAATCAAAATCATTTTGATTTTTTACGTAAAAACGTGGCAGCTGATAGCTCGCATGGTTGCAAGGTAGAAGGGTTGCCAGTTGAACATTTTTAGTTATTAAATATTTAAACAGTAATTTTCACAGCGTTATACAACTAACTCAACAAGATTGTAAAATGTTATCGAATATACATATATGTGTTCACATGGAAAAAATAGTATGTCTGATACGCTGTTTTGACAATTTGATTTTTAGGTTACAACCTAATGAAATTTTTGAAATTGGAAATGAATGGAAATAACTGAATTAGGAAAACAAAATTGTACTTTGGCTATTCCACAACATCATCAAGATTCGTTTTTGCGCTAACTTATTTAGTACACAATTAGAAATTTGCGTTTAAAATGTTGGTATATTTCCAATTGAAATTTTTGTGATCATATATTTTTGACACTTCTATTTTTTTTAAAGCTGCTAGTAGTTGCAAGTGAAAATTTTACTTGCAGCGTTTATCAACTCTCTCGAGGTCTTACTCTCTCAATTTGGCTCCCTTTTGGGAATTTTTTGGGTTATTGAACATAAATTCGTAACTATTCGTAAAAATATGTAAAAATTTTGAGATATTGAACACTCCTAATAAATGAAGATATTACTGAAAATTAAAGTAAAATTGTATTTATCCACAATGGTGGCAGTATTTTCTTAATTGGTAACTCTTGGTGGTCTTCTTCTGCAATTTTTCTACATTAAAAAGTTGTAAATTGCCACAATAAATCTGAGTTTCTGTAACAAAATCAATTAAAGTGATGTCATAGATACTAATACGATCCACACTTTGTCACCACCTATTTATACTAGAAAAGATATGAGTTACAGAAACTCAGTACAGATTTCTTAATTAAACACAGATTTTTGTGAGAATCTTGTTGCTTCCCAATATAATTTTTTTTATGGTTTTTCAATTGTAAATTTAATGTTCTGACTGTGTTTTTTGTTATTTTATGTTTTAGCCCTTGATAACTATCACCAAGGTGTGATGGAAATATATTGGGCAGCAACAAAATTACAAGAAAAATGTGTTTTAATTACCAACTAAGCAGTAAAAAAGTAACTAAATTAATAAAAAAAAAGTCGTCAACGACAACTTTAAAAACGATTAAATTAGTATTTGCTTGTCATTTGGCAAATAATGCACAGTTGTGTATTGAAGAGCAATCCGCATAACACTTTGAAGATTAGTAAAAATCTTGTTTGCTCAAAAATGACTAAATGGCAACCCTGCCAAAATGTAAACAAACTTTATATATATGTAAATATGTGTGAGTAAAACAGCTGATTGCTACGGGCTCAAAAAATCCTAAAAATTGCATACGGGCGTTTGCGTCAACGGGCGGACCACACGTTCTCGACTAACTGGGCTATTAGTAATTGGCATCGGGCACTATAACTGGGTAATGGGTCAGCAAAATTTAGAGAACGAAGAGCAAATCTCAGAAACACTTTTTGGACGCGCTCCAAACGTTTTATATGACAGTCAAAATAGGGTCTCCAGATGAAAACCGCATATTCAAGCTTGGAGCGAACTAGCGACGTGTAAAGAAGTTTAAGAGTATAAGGGTCACTAAAGTCTTGACTAAAGCGGCGAATGAAGCCAAGCATGGCATAAGATTTAGCAATTGTGCTGTTGATGTGGCTTAAGAATGAAAACTTAGAATCAAAACTGATGCCCAAGTCGGTAATCTCAGACAGGGTAGAAAGGCGAGAAGCACAAATATAGTAAGAGGTAGGGATAGGAGAACGACGTTTAGAGAAAGATACATGGAAACATTTACTGATGTTCAGATTCAAGCCATTACGTTGACACCACAGGGATACGTTGTTAATGTCACTCTGCAACTTAATTGAATCAGATTGATTCTGAACAGTGGAGAAAATCTTAAGATCATCAGCATATAACAGAAAGTTAGAATGGGAGAAGCAATCACAAATATCATTAATGTAGATATTAAAGAGTAGGGGACCCAGAATGCTACCTTGAGGTACACCAGACGTAGCTACAAACGAGTGAGAAGAGGTGTTTTCAACAACAACAACACATTTACGAAAGGAAAGGTACGTTTTCAACCAAGAAAGAAAAGTAGAGTGAAAACCAAAGGAAGAGAGTTTAGAGATTAGTAGCTTGTGACTGACCTTGTCAAAAGCTTTGGAGAAGTCGGTGTATACAGTGTCGACTTGCAGAAGGTTATTGAAAGCTGAGGTACAGAATTGAGAAAAGGCAGCAAGAGTGGATACAGTGGAGCGCCCAGACATGAATCCATGCTGTTTATTAGAAATCAGGCGATTGACGGAAAAATAGATCTTCTGTTTGACTATGGATTCAAAGAGCTTAGAAACGGTTGACAGCTTTGCAATGGGCCTATAATTGGAAACATCATGTAATTTATTGTTAAATTCACCCTTCCCAAGAGCAAAATTTCATGTGGGAAAATTGATTCAACTGCCTTTGGAACGATACTTTTCACTTTTATAACTTTTAATTACATTTAAACTTCGATTTTATTTATATTTTCGGGAGAATTTTACGTTTTTATTATAAAAAACTTTTATTAATTTGTTTACATTTTTTCACTAACCGCGACGAGTTATGTGTGGTTCTGTGTGTCTGACTACATGCAGGGTTGTATTATACAGTACTTTTTGTGTTGCCATATCGAGGTAAGTATGTAAGAAAAAGGTACCTAAATATGAAAATTTTTAATCATAAATCGCGCGGTGTACTACGCAGAAGGACATCACCGTGGCGGTAGCCACGGTTAGGGCACACGTCCGGACTTTGGTGGCGTAGCCCAGGGTTATTTTAAATAAGCGCTGCCGAAGGCCGCCAACGCAGAAAACTTTTTGACAATTTTTATTTAAATTTGGTTTACACCATTTTTTTCCCCAAACGGCAACACCCAACCCAACACCCAACGGCAACCCTTGCGGGTGTTCGGTGAAATTTGTGTGGGAAATATCGGAACTTTAACGACGTATATCTCGGGAACCATAGGCCTCCGGATGGTGGGGTCTTCAGTTTTGTGATCCCCTCCGACCCCCTCTAAACCGTTTTTTTTATAGCCGGGGTATCGTCGTCTAAAATTTTACCGAATTCTCTTTCTGGGGTAACATCTATGAACCCATCCAACTACCAATAAACTACCAACAAATATCTCGTGAACTATAAGCCTCCGGCAGGTTTTGATTTTAGTTTTGAGATCTGTGAGAGGCCCTCTACCTCACTGAAAAAGTAATTTTTCTCGGACCGTGGTTCCCTAATCGAAGGCCTACCCTATTGGTAGACAGATGGAAATCTGAGCCCAAAAGACTTCAAAGTATGCGTGAAATTAGACCTTGGTTGTAAATGTTCGAATATAAATTTATAAAAAATATTTAAGAGGAAGTTTTTTATAAGCATAAGAATATAAACTAATTCTGTGCCCGCAAATTAAAGTAGCCTAACTCGAGATAATGCGAAATTGAGTTATTGTTATAGTGGTAATCTTTGGAGGAAAACCCATCGATCTGTCTTATCCCCATTTAAATTGGAGTAATATTTAAAAAGTTATTAAGATATAAAAATTATCCTAACTCAGATAGAAACATTTTGCACCAGTTAAAACAACTTATCTTCTACCAAATCTCTTAAGTCTAGTATTGTATGAAAAATCATTTTATTAAAACATCCTAACTAGAGTTATGTGGGTACTTCATGGACGTATTTATTTGCGTTTTCAGTTTATTAATAAAACCTAACTTGAGTTAGGAATTATAATTTTTTTTGTCAATTTTGTTTTCATAGCCTAAGTGGAAATAGGTTATTTTAAGTGATTTTTTTATTTTTACACAATTTATCTCGAGTTAGGTTTTTTTTGTTAGAATACGTTTCTCATTTCATGCGTTATTATCTTCAGTTAGGTTTTTTTGTTGGAAGCAAGTGGATATGATAAACTGAGATAAGAGATTTTTAAAGGATATGTATGTATATATTATAGAAATTCAATTAATTATTATATACTGTATACATAAAACACCTTTTTTCATCAATTAAACTTTAATGTGGCCGCTGAGGTGCAGTGCGTAGAGTGCTTGCCTGGTATACCTGAGGTCTCGGGTTCTAACCCAGTCCGGACAAACACCACAAAAAATTTTTCTAATTGATTAAAACCCAATTATTGGGCTTTTTAAGAGCAGCGGTCACCTCTCGGTAGTGGACGGCATACCCTCCGAGTGTATGTCTGCCATGAAAAGGCTTCTCACAAAAAAGCATTCGCCGTTCGGAGCTCGCATAAAACTGTAGGTCCACCTAATTGGTAGGAAAAACAAAAGTTAAAGGAGGACACCTCGAATTGGGAGAGAAGCTTGGCAATAAAACTCGCCAGAGTTTTAATATCGCCAATGTATTATTGTTATTTTTTTTATTTATTAATATTGATAGTTAAGCTTAAAAGCAGATATTTTTTTATATAGCACTGGCAACTCAGACCTTTGGCTAGTTATTATTGTTATTAAACTTTATTCGTGTAGCCTTTTACAAGGTATGGATTCTGGTAACATGGAGGAAGAAGACTTTATAAATATGGATTATAGTAGCGCCGACTCAATTAAGGACTCTATAGCTGAGTTCCCGTGGCAGTGATCCAGATCCGGATAGAAATTTTGCAAGAAAATGCAACAATTTTGTGATCCTGGTATTTATCTGAATCAAAAAAATCTGTTACAATCTATACGGATCCGAAATTGATACAGATAAACACCAGCATCACAAAATCCTTGTTGCATTTGCATGCAAACTTCTTTTCCGGATCTGGATCACTGCCATGGGAACTCGCCTATTTTTTAACGATAGTCAGTCGGACATGGGGTCAGATAGTGCTGATTAGCCTATGCCTTCCTATACCTTTTTGCGATCTTCTGAATATTTTTATAAACTCTTTATCCATTTTTTATTTAACTGTACATGACTGTGTATCCGGTTGTACGTGTTATATGTGTCATGAGACCCTTGCAAATCGTGGTAGCAATGGAATAGCATCATGCTTATTCAAACACTTAAATAGTTTACCATTCAATATTAAACATGTCGTTTTTATAGCGATTGCTGTCCTGGCCAAAACCAAAACTCTTTTATTAGTACTATGTTTTAAATCTTCATGCAAGGTGATACTAACATTGAGAAAATTTATCACAAGTTTTTGGTTCCTGGTCATACGCATATGGAGTGTGCTGTAGACATGCCTTAATTGAACGAAAAAAAAAAAAAACAAACGAATATAAAGATTCATCACTGGGTTTATAAACATATATATTTTGCACATGACTCTATATGTCGATTCCATCACAATTACCAGCTGTTTTCTATCAAACAGCAGTGCTGCCGCGCCCCTTTTTTCGGCGGTTGCAGCTGTTATAGCTTTGAACATCTCGCTTGGGAGTCTTCATTAAACATTTCCGGATAAACCAAGCTTCTTGTGTTGATTTCCCTAGTACCATGCCTTTTTCAGTATTCGGTAAAATAAAATGCAAATTCAGTTCGGGTTGAAAACGATCCGCGGCGTAGGATTATGGATTATTTTTTTCAGGCCCAAACAACAATGACTAGCGAAACGATTTTTATTTTATTTCATTCATTTCAAACAAAAATTAAAAGTAAAAAACTCTAAGACTTCTAATTCCACTACTTAGTTAGTTATATCCACTTAAATGGTCGTTTCGGGTCGTTTTCGACCCGAACGTAGGTCTACGCTTAAAAACACTTAACTCGAGTTAAATGGAAATAAAAACCTTATTGGGAAGAATTCGACACAATAAAAGAACTTAACTCGAGTTAATTCTGCTTTTCGTAAAAATTGCATCCAATAAAAGCACTTAAGTTATAAAAGAAAATTTTTTGCAATTAACCTTGCTTTAAGATTTCTGGTTCACAACTATTCCTTCTCTAACACTACAAATCCATTATTTCACCTTTTAAAAATCCGAATTGGTCCAATGGTTTGAATTTTGACAAAAAATTGAGTTTTCTCCGTTCACCATATTTTGAGTTAGGCTACTTTAATTTGCGGGCACAGAATTGTAAATGTTTGAATGAAACCTTTTATAAGCTTTCGAATGTAAGCTTATTGTAAATGTTCTAAAAAAGGCTTTTAACTCATTAACGCCCAAATCAAAACTGCTGGTGGAAAATTGTTTTCATTGTTATTTATTAAATCATTATTAGTCAAAAAAGAAGTTACAAAGGAAAAAAGTGGAAATTTTTCTTTAGTTTTTGAGAAAAGTGGGTGTCCTCATATGGGGACAATGGGCACTTGTAGTATAAAATTTAGCAAAGAAGTTGCGTTCAACCCAAGTAGTTTTTGGGCACAATCCACACCGCCAGCGGCATTTAGAGTGAAAAACTACGCTGTGCAATAAACTTTTAAAAGTTCAGGATTGTGGGCGTTGGTTTTCGACACTTTAACAATTACTGCGGATGAGGAGCCAAGTTGCCTGATTAGGTTAAAATTGTTTTAGTTGTTTTGATTTGCGTAAATAACGCCAAATATCATTATAAGAATATGGATTCAATCATTTTCTCAAAAAAGTCCGTAGGAGTACGACAAGTTATTGTATTAACAATATTTCCTATCAATGGAGTTATATTTGACACTAAAGTTACCAAGTTGTTCCTTCGAATTCAGTCCATTTACACTTAGCACAGCGTGAAGGAGGCTTGAACAACTTCAAATCTTCTAGCTATTTCATTTGGCATGGCGGTGCATACACCCTGATTTATCTACTATTCATCACCAACAATGGCAGGAGGGAGGTCTAATACATACATATATCATATTCGAGGGCACCATATTCATTAGAGTGCATTTATGTCGGAGCTAGGCTAGAAAGAATTTCACCAAAATTATAAATGGAAATACCGTATAGCTTTTACATATGTCGGAGCTGCGATAAATGCTAAGCTCAGCACAGACAACGAAGAAAATAATCCCAATTTTTTGTACGTTTTATTTATACTTCTGTATCCGTCCCATACTCCAGTCTGTAAAGCATGTTTGTATATATTAAATTTATTTTTATTCATTTGTGCCAGTTCATGGTCATACCATTTATTAATTAGCTTTATATACACTTCCTTTTCGTATGTTAAGCTTTCCATTGCTTGCATTATGTTGTTATTTATAAGTTCCACTTTATCATCGATTTGCAGGTTATTATTGAAATTGAAATTAAACGACCTTAGTATGTTTTGTAAACTTTCACGACTGTATCTGTCCCAAGGAGTAATTTTCTTCACCATTCTCATGTTGAATGATTTATACCATGTCTCCACATAACGTGTTTCGCTCTTTTTTCTGCATTTTCTCTCTTAATCTTGTTTCGACACGGAAACCAGTGCCGACACTCGCTAATTTCCATACAAATTTCTGAGAGCGAGTGAAGATTGAAACACTGTTTCATTCTGAATCATCTTGCCAACCTCGATGATATCAGGACCGTTCGCCGGCAGAAAATTGCTGCAAATTGCAGAAAAAACTGCAAAATCGCGTTTTTTGAGGCAAAAACTCAGTCAAAATTTGCAGAAGAGAGCGCAATTTTGACAGTTCATTGACGGAGAAAGCTGCAAAGTTTTACTGACAAAATTTGTCGTTGCAAAGTTCAGTAGACTGAAAAAACATATGATTTGCGATCATATGGTTACAATTTAAAAAAAAATTCGAAAGTGATTTCAAGTGAAAAAACTAAGAAAATCGGGAATATATGCGATTCAATAGAAAATGAAGTGAGAAATTATATTATTTTAGTTGTTGGGGTAAGTGGAAAAAAAATTCAACAACTATTTACAGCGAAGGTTGAGTGTATAGCTATTTCACGAAAAACCATTTTTTTGTGTTTATGCGTTGGGTCATTGCGGCTGAAGTTGGAATGGACTCGGGTTCAATCCTCGGTGCATCCACTTCCGAAAAGAGTGCTGATGATCGAAAATGGTTTTTCGTGAAATAGCTATACACTCAACCTTCGCTGTAAATAGTTGTTGAATTTTTTTCCACTTACCCCAACAATTAAAAATTGAATTAAAAATAAAAATTTTCGTGCTAAGCACTAAAAACTCTTTCAAGTAAAATTGTTAACGTTGTTTGGTATATACATAAAATAAATACCAACAACAATGTTCATTTCGAACTGCCTACAACAAAAATTCCGTACGTTTGTGGAGAATATATGCAAAAGCATATACACACTAACGTTAATGTTGAAAATGAAAAAGGCAAAAGTGGGGAAAATCCAACAGCTTGCACAGAGTCTCAATGGCCGAGTGTGTTTATGCGTTGGGTCATTGCGGCTGAAGTTGGAATGGACTCGGGTTCAATCCCCGGTGCATCCACTTCCGAAAAGAGTGCTGATGATCGAAAATGGTTTTTCGTGAAATAGCTATACACTCAACCTTCGCTGTAAATAGTTGTTGAATTTTTTTCCACTTACCCCAACAATTAAAAATTGAATTAAAAATAAAAATTTTCGTGCTAAGCACTAAAAACTCTTTCAAGTAAAATTGTTAACGTTGTTTGGTATATACATAAAATAAATACCAACAACAATGTTCATTGCGAACTGCCTACAACAAAAATTCAGCACGTTTGTGGAGAATATATGCAAAAGCATATACACACTAACGTTAATGTTGAAAATGAAAAAGGCAAAAGTGGGGAAAATCCAACAGCTTGCACAGAGTCTCAATGGCCGAGTGTGTTTATGCGTTGGGTCATTGCGGCTGAAGTTGGAATGGACTCGGGTTCAATCCTCGGTGCATCCACTTCCGAAAAGAGTGCTGATGATCGAAAATGGTTTTTCGTGAAATAGCATACACTCAACCTTCGCTGTAAATAGTTGTTGAATTTTTTTCCACTTACCCCAACAATTAAAAATTGAATTAAAAATAAAAATTTTCGTGCTAAGCACTAAAAACTCTTTCAAGTAAAATTGTTAACGTTGTTTGGTATATACATAAAATAAATACCAACAACAATGTTCATTGCGAACTGCCTACAACAAAAATTCAGCACGTTTGTGGAGAATATATGCAAAAGCATATACACACTAACGTTAATGTTGAAAATGAAAAAGGCAAAAGTGGGGAAAATCCAACAGCTTGCACAGAGTCTCAATGGCCGAGTGTGTTTATGCGTTGGGTCATTGCGGCTGAAGTTGGAATGGACTCGGATTCAATCCCCGGTGCATCCACTTCCGAAAAGAGTGCTGATGATCGAAAATGGTTTTTCGTGAAATAGCTATACACTCAACCTTCGCTGTAAATAGTTGTTGAATTTTTTTCCACTTACCCCAACAATTAAAAATTGAATTAAAAATAAAAATTTTCGTGCTAAGCACTAAAAACTCTTTCAAGTAAAATTGTTAACGTTGTTTGGTATATACATAAAATAAATACCAACAACAATGTTCATTGCGAACTGCCTACAACAAAAATTCAGCACGTTTGTGGAGAATATATGCAAAAGCATATACACACTAACGTTAATGTTGAAAATGAAAAAGGCAAAAGTGGGGAAAATCCAACAGCTTGCACAGAGTCTCAATGGCCGAGTGTGTTTATGCGTTGGGTCATTGCGGCTGAAGTTGGAATGGACTCGGATTCAATCCCCGGTGCATCCACTTCCGAAAAGAGTGCTGATGATCGAAAATGGTTTTTCGTGAAATAGCTATACACTCAACCTTCGCTGTAAATAGTTGTTGAATTTTTTTCCACTTACCCCAACAATTAAAAATTGAATTAAAAATAAAAATTTTCGTGCTAAGCACTAAAAACTCTTTCAAGTAAAATTGTTAACGTTGTTTGGTATATACATAAAATAAATACCAACAACAATGTTCATTGCGAACTGCCTACAACAAAAATTCAGCACGTTTGTGGAGAATATATGCAAAAGCATATACACACTAACGTTAAGGTTGAAAATGAAAAAGGCAAAAGTGGGGAAAATCCAACAGCTTGCACAGAGTCTCAATGGCCGAGTGTGTTTATACGTTGGGTCATTGCGGCTGAAGTTGGAATGGACTCGGGTTCAATCCCCGGTGCATCCACTTCCGAAAAGAGTGCTGATGATCGAAAATGGTTTTTCGTGAAATAGCTATACACTCAACCTTCGCTGTAAATAGTTGTTGCATTTTTTTCCACTTACCCCAACATTTAAAAATTGAATTAAAAATAAAAATTTTCGTGCTAAGCACTAAAAACTCTTTCAAGTTAAATTGTTGACGTTGTTTGGTATATACATAAAATAAATACCAACAACAATGTTCATTGCGAACTGCCTACAACAAAAATTCAGGACGTTTGTGGAGAATATATGCAAAAGCATATACACACTAACGTTAATGTTGAAAATGAAAAAGGCAAAAGTGGGGAAAATCCAACAGCTTGCACAGAGTCTCAATGGCCGAGTGTGTTTATGCGTTGGGTCATTGCGGCTGAAGTTGGAATGGACTCGGGTTCAATCCCCGGTGCATCCACTTCCGAAAAGAGTGCTGATGATCGAAAATGGTTTTTCGTGAAATAGCTATACACTCAACCTTCGCTGTAAATAGTTGTTGAATTTTTTTCCACTTACCCCAACAATTAAAAATTGAATTAAAAATAAAAATTTTCGTGCTAAGCACTAAAAACTCTTTCAAGTAATATTATTTTAATTTATAAAGTTTATTTAAATGAAGTTGTTTTTGGCGACCTTTTATTTAAATATATTTTAAATTGTTGTTTACCGGCTCGAGGTCTGTCGGAATAAAAAACAGTTTTTCTGTTTCCGTACCAATATATTTCGGTCACACTGCGGTAACCGTCTTCAGGGCAAAAACTATAATAACAAATATAAACACATTTTACACAATAATAAATAAATACATATGTATATAAACAAACATCAAATAGTCAACAATTAATTTATTGCATACATACATTATTTTACACGCCCGCACCTTTTGACGTGGAGTTTTGTACTGTCTTTTTGTTTTCTAATAAATGTCGGTACAAGTGAGCGCAGTTGTCTGTGTCCGCTTTGTAGTTCATTCGTATTTCTGTTGGTGTATTTATTATGTGTAACATTTCCAATGTATATCGCTTATTGTAGTGTTGTTCTTGTTGGAGTATCGTCGCTCGCTCAAAATTCGGCAAGTGGTGATTTGTTGCACAGTGGGACGAAAGGGCTGTTTTGTGTACAATTGTATTATTACATTGTTTAATGTCAGATTTGTGTTGAGATAGCCTGGTTTTTAATTTAGATTTTGTTGTTCCCACATGTAACAGCGTTTATGTGGGAACAACAAAATCTAAATTAAAAACCAGGCTATCTCAACACAAATCTGACATTAAACAATGTAATAATACAATTGTACACAAAACAGCCCTTTCGTCCCACTGTGCAACAAATCACCACTTGCCGAATTTTGAGCGAGCGACGATACTCCAACAAGAACAACACTACAATAAGCGATATACATTGGAAATGTTACACATAATAAATACACCAACAGAAATACGAATGAACTACAAAGCGGACACAGACAACTGCGCTCACTTGTACCGACATTTATTAGAAAACAAAAAGACAGTACAAAACTCCACGTCAAAAGGTGCGGGCGTGTAAAATAATGTATGTATGCAATAAATTAATTGTTGACTATTTGATGTTTGTTTATATACATATGTATTTATTTATTATTGTGTAAAATGTGTTTATATTTGTTATTATAGTTTTTGCCCTGAAGACGGTTACCGCAGTGTGACCGAAATATATTGGTACGGAAACAGAAAAACCGTTTTTTATTCCGACAGACCTCGAGCCGGTAAACAACAATTTAAAAAAAAAGTTTATTTATATGATTTAATTTGTTAATAAGGTACCAGTTAAAAGGAAACGTGTTAATGACAGCGCAGTGGGATCATCGTCTGCACTCTCGGGATTCTGCGTTGTTGAATCGAAAATAGGAGATAGTATACTACTTAAATGGGAAAATTGTCCATTAATGACGCACGCCCCGAAAAAATAACTTTTTCACAGATTTCATAACAGAAATAAAAACTTGCCGGAAACTTATAATTTGAGATATTTGTTGGTAAAGTTGTAAAATGCACCAAACAAAACACCAAGACTGCGTACTATTTCGGTTGACGGCCTTGGGTCGAACTTTAAAAAGATAACCCTCAGCCGGCAGAATTCCTTTTCTGGATTTATTCCTGGACCAATCCACAGTGCTTTTGTGTAGAACATAGGACACTGCACATTTAGCTTTCCCTTCGATTCCATTTCGTAAAATTTTAATTTTGTTATGCACTTGTGAATAAAGGCAAACAGCTGATTTGCTGCAAATTTTGACAAAGTTCTGTTCGTTGAAATGCCAGTAAATTTGCATAAGTTTCTCTCTTTCGGAGAGCAAGACATATTTTTCTTTGATTGCAATTTGCGGCAATTTGCAGCCGCCGAACGGACCTATCGATGTCTTCTCTAATTTTGTATCGAAAATCTATCGAAATCTCACACAGACCAAAACAAAGACGCAAAAATAAGCAAACATACAAACATTTAAGAAGAACAAGAAATAGAAATGTCAAATTGAATCACGATTAGCCACGTGGAGACGGGTTATTGAGCGAGATGTTTTGCTACATGTTTCTCTGGTGAATCAAGTTATGTGGAGACGGGCTTTTAGACGTTTTGACACTGAAATTTATTGTTTCATGGTCTGATATTTTGAATTTCATCAAATGTTTGCATTCTATTTCTTCTGAATTTGAATACAATAAACCAATTTTAGTTTCAGTTGTATCTGTAATTCTGTTAAATTCTACTTTTTGGGACATTCCCATCACAGAAAATATCTCGGGCAGTTTAGTACTATATGTAGAAGTGCAGCTCACATTTATATTAAAATCTCCAACTACTATATTATGGTTGCTTTTATCATATTTATCAAGTAAAATTTCTGTTAGATAATCCAAAAAATCTGCATCACTTGTGCTGGGTGAGTGACAGCACCCCAATTTGAAATTTTTTATCAACCTTTTTCAGTTTTATTATTATACACCATATATTTCTATTAACACTTGCATTATAGATTATATTGAAGTCGATTGTGCTATGCACATATATTATCACACCTCCAGTGTGCCTGCTGTGCGAGTCACAACGAACCAGTTTGTATGTTGCTATTTCTAATTCACTATCTTCCACATTTTCCGTCGTACACGTCTCAGAGCATAAGTAGTATTATACTCGGGTTGTGCGCTGCCACCAAAACTTCCAATTCACATTTATTATATGTTATCAGGGGCCGGGAGTTTTATTCTTTTTATAATAAAACACCAAAAAAAAATTTATATTTGGAGGAATATTTTATTTGGACAAAAATAATCAATCAACTTGGAGTTTTATTTTTTAAAGACAGAGATAAAATAAAAATTTGGTGTTTTATTTTTTAGCTCCATCGATAAAACAAAAACCTGGAGTTTTATTTTTTAACTCCAAAATAAAACTCCAGGGCCAATAACTAGCGAACCCCTTTACCGAATTGCATAAATTTGGTATCAGATGAAAGGTAATTCAGCGCTGGTGCTAAAAAATAAAACATCAAATTTGTATTTTATCGCTGCCGTTAAAAAATAAAACGCCATATTTTTATTTTATAGCTGGCGTTTTAAAAAAAAATCAGTAAAATTAATAGAGCCCAGTTTATTGATCCTGGAGGTCCTGGGATGAAAGTAAAGTTAATATTTTTTCCCAAGGACATAATCTAGCCCTGGAGTTTTATAGCATCGAATAAAATAATTTTTATTTTCGGTCCCTGGATATTATGCTATTTACGTTTAGATAGATGCAATTTAACGTATTGTTTGTGTGCTGGTATTCCTTTCGTTTTTTACCACTTATTTCCGTTGGTTTTGCCTGTAACCTGCACATTTGTTGCTAATATCCTAGCCTTTGCTTTTTAGCATTAAATGCTTCAAATAGACCGGATATTGCCTACTATTGCACTGATGATTGATATCTAGCCCTAACTTAAGCTTTTCATTGGTTTTAATACAGTTAATACATTTGTTTATCGGTGGATTATCACATTCGGCACATGTGTGGTTTCCCAAGCATTTCACACACACTTCATCATCCTTGCACTCAGCAGCTTTATGGTTGTACCCTTTACATTTGAAGCATGTTGTCACATCAACACCATCATACACTTTACATCTTTCCCAACCTATATTCACTTTCTCACATTTCAGAGTGTTAATAAAACTTTCTTGATCCACCTCTATTATTGTATTGTAATAACTTTTAGTTTTATTTTTCACGTTGTACTGCCTAATAATTTTAATTTCACCCTTTTCTAGACATTGGGTTTGCTTCTTTAAACACTCCATCAGTTCATCATTACACTTTTCAGGGCTTAATAAGCTTTTGAATGTAAGCTTACTGTAAACGTTCCAAA
This sequence comes from Urophora cardui, assembly GCA_960531455.1. Lineage (NCBI taxonomy): Eukaryota > Metazoa > Arthropoda > Insecta > Diptera > Tephritidae > Urophora > Urophora cardui. Next base: position 76,292,144 of record OY482673.1, read on the forward strand.
TAAAGCTTTTTTGAGCTTACCAATCTATAGGTACCTTTTCCAAATTAAAACAAAGCACGTCATAAACAGTTTTTTTAATAATTTATTTTGACGATATTTTGAACTCGTGGTAGCACATATGTACATTTGTACACACATAAACAAATTACATACGTATGTACATACATACATATTAAAAATAGTACAACAATAAAATCATAAATGTATTAGCTAAATTAAACATGAAACACAAAACACGTGCATCAGATTTTAACTTCATACGATTGTTGGCAAATTGGAAAAATGATTTTGAAGCAGCTCATGTACAAACGTTTCTGAAAAGAATTTAAGAAAAATTTTAATTACGTGTGTATGTACATATCGCACACTAAATCAAAAAGCGTTACAACTCAAAATTCAAAAATTTTCAGGAGAGGCAAAAAACTTTTTAATTTTTATATGCAATTATATGGGAAAATGCTACGTATAAAAGTTATTTCTCAGTTAAAAAAGACTGATGCAAAAGATTTTTTGGCAGCCGCTAGAGATATATTCTGTGTACCAATTTATGGAAGAAACCCGATTTCGAAAGATTTTGAGTTGTGACGCTTTTTGATTTAGTGTGCGATATGTTTATACGTATGTAAGTATATGCAACCAAAGTATATAAGTTTCTCCGTTTTGTTACCTAAATATAATAATAAATAGTTATGTTCGGCACGCTGATAATTTGTACAATTTGTAAAAATTTTCCTGAAATTTTGTCGAATCCTGTTCGGCACTCCACAAACTTTGCAAGCTGAGAGCGGATTTTGACATTTCATTTGGAGAGAAAGTTACAAGTTTTTACGGAGTCCTTCGGACTCAGTAAAGATTTGCAAGTTGAAAACAGCTGATCTTGACAAAGAATTTCCAGTCTGGAAAACAATTTAAAATTTTTGTAAAACTTCATTATTTTTTAAATATTTGTATGAAATTTCGATATAATGCACCGACCTCGGAATTTTTTGATTTATTTTGTGTGGTAGGGGGTTCATATGGATCACTAAAATGGAAACCAAATCTTGTTGAAACTTATAATTTATTGTACGATCAAACGAACTTACCTGAGTGAAGTTCGATCGTAATTATACTAGCTGTCTCGTCCGAAGATATCAAACTGGTAGTAACGTCAGTTGCCAGATCTAATCACAACATTTTACAACACTTAAACAAAAAAATTTTTTGTCGAACGACAACCCATCTCTAGACTGCTATCCCTAATTCATTCATTTTACAGTTCCCTACAAATCGACTCAGGGTATGACTAAAATTTTAGAATTTTGTTTATTATTTCTAAAATTTTAGGGTGGGTGGGTTTGATATCTTCGGACGAGACAGCTAGTATAATTACGATCGAACTTCACTCAGGTAAGTTCGTTTGATCGTACAATTATACCACACTGTCTCGTCCTCGATATCAAACTGGTAGTTATTTACAAACTGGAGATTTTTATTTAATTCAAATTACTTGTTTTTGATTTTGACAATAAAAAATTGAACTCGCAAACTTTGTTTCATTTTCCATAGGTCTGTGATAAAATCGAGCAAATGTCTCGGACTTCTTCGTCCATCCTGCCGCTTTACGTATAGTCTCAATGTCAACTCCATTCCTAAAGGCCGCTGAGGTAGATGCATGACGTGTGCTATGCGCAGTGAATTGGCTTACATCCAGCCCACTTTCTTGCATAACGCGTTTAATCCATCTGCTAATTGTTTGTGACGACGCCTGATGATGCGGTTTGTTAATTGTTATAAAAAGATTGTTTGATTGGCTTCTTAAACTCTCTGTCCGGTTAAGGTATGTTTGTAAGGCTGCTACTGGGCAAATTATATCATTCTTTGTATAAGTCGGAATTATCAGATTTGGTTGAATGCCGCCAACTGCTGATGTTTTAATTCTATCCGGGATTTTTATTATTATTGTCTCCGAATTAATATTAATGTTGTTAATTTTAATTTTTGATAATGTCTGAACTCTTTGTGCCCTCACTAATGCCAATAGAGTAGCCAGTTTCTTGGAAATGCGATCAAGGTCTAACTTATTGTTTGGTCCTAGACTTATCAGAAATTCTAACACAATACTTGGGTCCCATGTCTGGCTATATCTAGGACGCTGCGGTTTGAGTACTGAAACCCCCTTGCAGAATCTCTTAATTACCGGATCCCTTCCAATATCCCACGTTGACAAAAGCGATATAGCAGATCTGTAGGTATTGAGAGTGCCGTAATTTGTTTTGCCTGTAGCTAATGGTGATAGAAATTCCAGCACTGTAGACACCCTCGGTTCAAATGGCGAAATATTCTTTTTCATACAGAACTCATACCAGGCAATGATCGGTTTATTGTACTGCTTCAATGTGTTTTCGGACAATGATGCTAAGATGTATTTCAGTGATTCTATTGGAGCTTGTTTGTTAGTGAACGCTTCCCCGATAATTTGCCTGCAATTAAGGTTATTGACTTCCATGCGGGGTGAAATTCTCTGAAAGGAGACCTCAAAAGGTTAATATTTTGTTCAAAATAAATAGGTTTAGCCACAAGTAACTCATTAAAAATTGGAAACCAGGGTCTTGATGGCCAATCTGGTACTACCAATATACCTTCTGCCTCATCATTCATTATTTTCCTGAGTACTTTTAGAATGATAGCAAAAGGTGGAAAGGCATAGAAATAAATATTGCTCCAATCCGCCGTAAAGGCATCTACTCTTACAGACTCTGGGTCTGGAAACCAAGAAAAGAAAACTGGGCACTTTTTATTAATATTCGTCGCAAATAAATCAATACTTGGCCGACCAAACTTCAACTCAATTTCCCTGAAGGCATACTCCGCAAGCTCCCATTCTGTTTCTTCTGACTTTATACGTGACTCTCTATCAGCTTCTACATTTTCTGAAGATCTAATATATGTAGCATGAATCCATAGTTTCCTATCTTGGCACCATTGCCATGTTTCTTTACTAAGAGCCATATATATAGTACTCCTATATTCGTAATACCTACGAGTTCCATCAGCCAACATTACAGTACAGACATATAAAAAAAGAAAGAGAAAACCGAGAAATCAAATTTGAAAAATGACACATGAATTCAAAATAAACCGCAGTGACGGCACATAAAAAAAATTATAGGGAATTTACATATTTATTATTTGATTCTCGTAATAAAAAATTAAAAAATGTCGAAGCGGTGCTATATTTGTGATAATAAAAGGGATAAAATAAATAAAATAGCTTTACATACGTATTTTGAGTGCATTATTGGTTATATAAATATATATATACATATGTAAATAGATTTCCAAAAGACGAAACCATTTGCAAACAATGGATGCATGCGTGCGGTCTGATGCCTGACGACGTTGTTAAAAACATTCGAATCTGCAGCAACCATTTCCAAAAAAAGCGATTACACTGGGAATCGCCTGTACGTATCAATGCCTGAAAGATACTGCAGTAGTCCGGGACTAAAAAGGATTTTTTAATCCCAAGCTCCGGACGAAACACTGCAGCTCCCACCCGTCCACCTTTTATCCGCCTGTAAATATGTGGAACATATAGCGATTGGTTCGTAGTCCTTTCTTCCATCCGTCTTGTTATATTATTACCTGTGGTCCCCTGTTGAGGTCAGTTTGGAGAGTAACGTAGTCTGAACTTTGGTCCTCATATGTTGCTGTGTCCAAAAGTTCGTTGCCTAAATTGTCCTGTTATTCAGTTTGGAAATTCGCAGTACTCACCGTGTTGGCGGCATTCGAACGTACATACTTTACAAACATAACCCTCAAACGGCAGAATTCGACTTTTTGATATAATGCCCATGGATCGGACCACAGGATTTTAACATGAAACGCTTTCCGCCGCGATTCATAAAAATATGAGTGCATAGAAAATAGATTTTTCTAGAACATTTCCACTAATTTTCATAAAAAAAAAATTAACAAAAGTTTGCATCTTAAAATAAGTGTGGCAAATTTCTTATATTAATTATAAACAAATTCAAAAACTAAAATCAAAGGGGTATAAGTCCCCTAGAACACAATGATGCCTTTCAATTTTTTTTTCAAACGCCTATGAACTCAATTGAATGTATTTGTCACACATATTTACAGATGACATTAAATGTAATTGAGGCGCATGCGCAGAACTGCCAGTTGCACAAAATTTTTGGATGAATTCATACACATTGCACAGATAGAATACTATCAATATAGAAGTACTATATATATGCTAAGAGCAGACAATTTGGGGAATTGTATACTACCCATTTTATTTATATAACTAATCGCGGTAGAATTATCTATTCTGAGCAAAATTTCAGATGACCTTACATGAGTTGCAAAGCATTTCAGTCCATAAAAAGCAGCTTTTAATTCTAGAAAATTTATATGATTTAATCTTTCACTATCACTCCACCAACCATGTGAACGTTTTCCGCTACACTTTACTCCCCAGCCAGTGAGTGAAGCGTCCGAAAAAATTTCTAAAATAAATCTTCCCTCTCTGATAGGGTTATTCGCTATTTCGATATTCTTGATCCACCAATCAAGATCCTCATATAAATAGGGATCAATATTAACTTTTTGCTCATAATCTCCGTTATTCGCGCTAAGACCTAAGAATTTATGTCTTTCCAGCAGTTTTGTATAAAGCATTCCATACTAAACTGCAGGACAAGCTGCTACGAGATATCCTATAAACTGAGCTAAAAACGTAATCTTCACCCTATGCATCGATTTCAAGTTTTTGGCAGCTGCCTTGATTTTTTCCCGCTTCTCTAGTGGAAGACTCATACAAAAACTACCTGTGTTGACTATAAATCCTAGAAATTTGCAGCACCGAGAGGGTTCCAATTGCGATTTTTTCCAGTTTATTCTTAATCCAAGCTTTTGTAGAAGCAATATAGTGTCTCTTATATTGTTTCTACATTGTGAGTCAGACCTTCCCAACAACAGCATATCATCAAGATAAATAACTGATTGGAAACCTCTCGATCGTAGCTCTTTCACTACTGGTTTCATTACTCTGGTAAATAACCATGGAGCCACTGACAGTCCAAAAGGTAAGCAATTGAATTCGTATAATTGACCAGCAAATGAAAATCTCAAAAACTTACGGAAATCCTCGTGGATTGGTATCAAAAAATATGCATCCTCCAAGTCAATTGAGGCCAAAAAATCATCTTTGGATATTATTTGCGTTACCGTCTTCCAATCCTCGAGTTTAAAGTGAGGAGCAACAATAAACTTATTTAGCATTTTTAAATTAAGAATAAATCTCTTCCCACCATTTGGTTTGTCTACTAAGAAATATGGCGACACGAATTGACCCTCACTTGGGGTACAGGTGTTAATTGCACCTTTCCTAAGCAAATGTTGAATCTCTGCTTTGTAGTGAACCATCTCCTCCTTCATAAGTGCAGGTTCTTTACGTACCTGAATTTGATATACCTGTGCACAAAAGGATATTTTATATCCAGATATAGCCTGCAGCACTACGCTGTCTGAGGTAAGTAATCGCCATTCACTTACAAAATATTTTAATTGCCCCGCAATATTGCTTACCTGATCTACCGATGATAGTTGGAGCGGTTCCTGCTGCGATTCCTGCAGTGATTCTTGCTGCCCCGATGATGACCTGTTTTGTTCCGAGATGCGCTGCCCCCTGTCTGGTATGTTTTTCTCTTATTGTATTTCTTGACAGGGGGTTTGGAGTTTAAATACTGTTTTCGCATATAACCTGTGGCCGATTTCGAAGGTCCATTTTTATGAGTATCTACCGAAGTTTTAAGCATATCTTTACCCGCTTTTTCTAATGCAGACGCTGTTTTGACCCGTTCGGTGAACGCTTCACCAAACAGGAACGTATCAACCGGCCCCTCTGTCGCCACACTCTTAGACAAAAGGGTTAAGCCAGGCAATATAAATGAACGCCTAGTGGTAGACAACTTATGGTTGAAATCAGTAAGCAATCTGCCTGCGTCTCCAAGTGCTTCGTTGATGATCTTGTTTGTTTCATCTTCGGGATCTTGTTTCAATGTCCTCGAAAATGCTTGTCCCAACGCGCTTAAGGCTGCACCTAGCTGGTTTTGAAGCGCCAGCTGATATTCATCTCTTTAAGAGCATGCGCCGCTAGTGTAAATTTAAGTTCGGGGTTTAAGGTTGGCCCTCCTAGTCCTGGACAGTTTTTAGGTATTGGGTACTTCTCGAGAAGTTCGTCTACGTTCGACAGACCCGATCTTGCCAAACCCACCAAATTTTCCGCTATTGGTTGGAAAATATTTAGCTCCTTTGCATTCGCATTAGTATTTGGGCCAATAAATGCTAACATGGAGTCTGACAATACTTCTTCACGATCGGGCGATTCCGGCGACAGCGCCGAGTTCACGTTTTCATTGCGTTGTACGCTTGCTGGTAATATATTATTTGAGCAATTGTCAGGTGAGTTGCCTGACACCCGTGTCGTGCCTCGCAGGTCACGCTCGCCGGGGTGAATTTTTGGTGCCTTTCGTATCGCAATACGGTTACCATCACTTCGCTCTGAATGTCGATTGTCAGGTGAGTTGCCTGACACCCGTGTCGTGCCTCGCAGGTCACGCTCACCGGCGTGAATTTTTGGTGTCATCCGTCTCGCGATACGATTACCATCACTTCGCTCAGAATGCCGATTTACAGCCCTGTAATGTATTCTCTTGGAATTGCCACTTCTCGAACGTGAATGTCGGGAAGTACCCGAGCTAGAAGTAGAAGACAAGTAATTTTTGGCGTTGCGCACATAACCTCTACGAGACTTTCGAATTGAGCGACGCGACGTGTAACGGCTACTTGAACTGGTGTCTCGACTAACAGAACTGCGATTGCCAGCTGCGGCAGAACTGCGACTGCGTGATGTAGCAGAACTGCGATTGTTTCTTTTTCTTTTCCGACTTTTGCGCCTTGCCTCATAATTATTCTTCCGATCAGCAGCATCTTTCTCTAAAATAGCTATTCTTCTCAAAGCCTCTTCTAAACTTGATTTTGAAGAATCCATTTTGAATCAAAAAGCTAAAACACGTGCGATTAGATCCACACAACAAAACGTAATGAATTAGGGATAGCAGTCTAGGGATGGGTTGTCGTTCAACAAAAAATTTTTTTGTTTAAGTGTTGTAAAATGTTGTGATTAGTGCCACTATCACGAACACCGTCGGCGGTACCGAAATGACGTTTTCGGCAAATCGGCATTATGACAACCGACGTCGAGCCGAATCTTTCGAAGTTCGGTAAATCGGCATTATGAACACCGAATGAACGAACATTTTGACAGTTTTTCGTGGCGAAATTTGCCGCAAGTTTTTGCTTGCGGCGATATTAACAAACTATCAAAAATTACAATAAAAGTTTAAGTAAATTATGTAAATGCATGTATGAAGTTGTAATAAGTGTTAGTGAGTGTGAATACCCTGCAAAAAATGCGATCAATCCGGGATACATCCGGGACAACTCGCAAGGGAGCATGCGATTACTACCCATTTGTATCTCTTTATATGGGTTGAAGTGTTCTCTTTTGTTTGAGCATGTCCTATGAAGAGACTAATTGTACCCAGTTTGTATCCGAACGGGTAGCAAAAGCGCACAATTGTACCCGTTTTGTACCCGAACGGGTAGCAAATGCGACACATCCATTTGTGCGACTAATTGTACCCGTTTGATACCCTTTCGGGTACAATTCGTCTACAATTAGTATACATATGTACCCGTTCGGGTACAATTGGGAACAATTGTAGACTAATTGTACCCGAAAGAGAGCGCTCCCGGACAAATCTTTTTAGAGACTCGTCGCACAGTTTTTTGCAGGGTATATGTAAATACATTAATCAACCGGTCGCGAGAAGCCACAAACATGGTGTGGGTCAGGGTTGCGTGATTTTGATTTGACTGAATCACTAATCAAAAATATTTTCTGATTCTTGATTTAAAATATTTTCAAATCAAAGATAATTTTTATTTGTGATTCGTTTCAAAAAAGAATCAGAAATACCCTTTGATTCGTGATTCAAACTATTTTCAAATCAAAGATAAATTTTATTTGTGATTCGTTTCAAAAAAGAATCAGAAATACCCTTTGATTCGTGATTCAAACTATTTTCAAATCAAAGATAAAATTGATTTGTGATTCATTTCTTAAAAGAATCAAAAATCTTTTTTGATTCTTGATTCAAACTTGATTTCGAATAAAGATTCTTAATAAATTTTTGATTCGAATCAAATTTTTGATTCGAATAAAATTTTTGATTCGAATAAAATTTTTGATTCGAATCAAATTTTTGATTCGAATAAAATTTTTGATTCGAATCAAATATTTGATTCGAATAAAATTTTTGATTCGAATCAAACTTTTGATTCGAATCAAAAAATTATTTTGAATCAAAACTTTATTTCAAATAAAAAAATACTTAGTACGTGATCCCACCACCCCCGCGAGTTGAAATGCAAAAAATCTAAAATTTCAACAAACGTCTACGTTGTATGGGAGGAAATGCAAGCAGATTTTCGCAGTTGCTTAGCCAAGCATTTGTGCATATATATGTATGTATATACTTACATACATATATGTAGGTATATAACGAATAAATGAATGAAAGGATGAATGAATTATGGTTAGGTGTATGCATACAAAGAGTGGTTTCGATATGTAAATATGTATGTGCATACGTTAGGCTGGGTCAATTTTCTAAGCCATACTGTTCGTAGAAAAATCGGATTCTGCATTAAATTCTATGAAAAATGTGTTCTAGAGCATGCCTCTAATATCAATTTCGAGCTTGCCCATTTTCGATTGAAGTTTACTAGGTATGTAGAATTGTTTTAAGCATAGTAACCCATATACTTTTAAATTCAACCAGTGGTTTTAAATTTATCTCTTTACATTCTTTTTCATTGTTACTTAAACGACTTTTAATAATGCATGTATATAAGAGTTTGATTTCGTTGTTGTGGTTTTGTTGAAAAACGAAAATATTAAAAACAACTCCCATTCGTTTTTTTGTTTCTTAACCCTCTCAACATTAGCTTAAAATTTAGGGGAGACTTTTATAACTTTTTTTTCGCATGGGGACCAACACTTACCTCCTGACTTCATTTCCATATAAAATACAGATGTAATCTAACACATACATATGTACATACTTACATATATATGATGTATGTACATATGTACTTACCCCTTAATATGTAAATGAATATACATACATATGTAAATTTCTCTTATACATATCCACACACATGTACTTACTTATGTACTTATATTTTATATATTTTACATACATTGAATGAACCCAAAAAAAGAATAAAATAACAGAATTTAAAAATAAATAATAATAATGAATTTACCCAAAATGATCTCGTACTAAAAGTATCTTTTATTTGAAATATATTTAGGATTCACTATACCTAGGTACATACATACATATGTATATTTTAAACCCGTTCAAATTAAACGAAAGTGGTTTGTTGTATTGCTTTACGAACAGCAATTCAATCAGGGAATTTATTGGTAAAATTGATTCTCATTTACCTATACACAAAATTTCTTATGTACATACTACTTAGTTACTATAATACATGTATGTATATCTACTCTAATTCTTACTTCTATGTAGATATATACATATATATGTTCGGCTAACTACGAACCGATGCAGATACACGAATCGGTCGCTTGGGCTATGTTAGTGGTCACTTTGAAAGTACTCCAACTTACCACAAATGGAGCATATAATCCAATGATTTTTGCAGGGTACTCCAACCTACCACAAATGGAGCATATAATCCAGAGTTGTAATTATTATAAGAGAAAAAATAAAAATCAAAAAATAATTATTATTGAAAGAAACATATTTTAAAAGTCTTTCCATAATAGTTATTTCTGAGATATTTTTTTTAAGTCTTTTTGTAATTATTATAAATGAGAAATTTTGCTTTATATCTTCAAAGACTTTTATATTGAGACAAATTTGAAAAAAGTCTTTGAGTAATTATTATCCGTAACAAATTGTTTTTTAGGTCTTCAAAGACTTTTTCATTGAGACGAATTTCAAAAATATCTTTAAGTAATTATTTTGAGTAACAAATTTATTTTTTATATCTTCGATAAAAATCTTTCATACAATTTCAATTTGCAAATTTGCTTGAATTTGAAGTACTTATATGAAAGTTATTTTTATTTTATACTTATATGAAAGTTATTGAAAATTTTCTGAGACTTTTTTGAACTTTGTCTCAATGAAAAAGTCTTTGAAGATATAAAAAACAATTTGTTACTGATAATAATTACGCAAAGACTTTTTTCAAATTTGTCTCAATATAAAAGTCTTTGAGGACTTAAAAAATATATATTTGAAATAACTATTATGGAAAGATTTTTAAAATATAAGTTTCTGAATAATAATTATAGAAGATTTTTATCATTTTCATCAGGAAAAAAATATTATCAAAAGACTTTTATGATCCTGAAGAAAATTTGTAAGACTTTTTTATAATTTCAAAATGAAATAATAATTATTCTACATCTCTGATATAATCCAATGATTTTTGCAGGGCATATGTACATATAATACATATGTGTGTATGCATACCCTGCAAAAATTCCGAGTACTCCATTCGCTAATCCATGGAGTGCTCGCTATGGACCAACCGAGTACTCCATAACTTGCCACATTTCATACAAAAAATATGGTCCATTTAACATTGCATGTCATTGCAATGGAGTATATACTCCAGTCCCGCATAACAATCATATTAATCCATGGAGTACCTACATTGGATTAATTGATGGAGTACCTAACAGTTAGCCGAAAATAACAACAAAAACCAAATGTTTATCGCGACGACGACGAATGACGTGTATACATTCAAACATATGTATGTATGTAGCTATGTATGGATACACATATCGTCTTCGTCGCGATAAAAATTTGGTTTTTGTTATGTTCGGCTAACTACGAACCGATGCAGATACATGAATCACTTTGAAAGTACTCCAACTTACCACAAATGGAGCATATAATCCAATGATTTTTGCAGCGTATGCACCCAAGTTCCTATGCACATAAATACATATGTATGTATGTATGTACGTACGGCGTAGCACAAACGTAAATACGACAATCAGAAATATGTATATATGTACATACGTCAGCATACAATTTGGCTGTTGTTGCACTTTTGCTGCATTTTATACATTTTTGTGTTTTAAGTTACCGAGAATGTACTTGAATATTTCTGATATGCTACAGTATTTTTGATTCTAAATAAATTTTTGATTCGAATAAAATTTTTGATTCGAATCAAATTTTTGATTCGAATAAAATTTTTGATTCGAATCAAATTTTTGATTCGAATAAAATTTTTGATTCGAATAAAATTTTTGATTCGAATCAAACTTTTGATTCGAATCAAAAATTTGATTCGAATCAAAGATATTTTTTGAATCAAGAATCAAAAAAGATTTTTGATTCTTTTGAGAAATGAATCACAAATCAAATTTATCTTTGATTTGAAAATGGTTTGAATCACGAATCAAAGGGTATTTTTGATTCTTTTGAGAAAAGAATCACAAATCAAATTTATCTTTGATTTGAAAACAGTTTGAATCACCAATCAGAGGGTATTTTTGATTCTTTTGAGAAATGAATCACAAATAAAAATTATCTTTGATTTGAAAATAGTTTCAATCACGAATCAAGTTGATTCTTTATTTGAAAGTTGATTTTAAATCAAAATTGATTCGAATCACGCAACGCTGGTGTGGGTCCATTGCATTTTCCACCGCGATTGAATTGCTGTTATATGCAAAGAAAAGCTTCAAAGAAAAAATTGTGAAATGATAAGAAGAGTGATTTACGTGCGTATGTAGGTTTTGGAAATTATAATATATTTTCACCCAAGAATAATAATGCATTTTCTGAAGTTGATAATTATTGTTTGACTACTATAAAAAAGCAACTAACGAATTATGAATGTGTATTACCAACAATTTACCATTTTAGTAAAAATTTTCGTCTCAATAAAGACGCGTTCAAATAAATATTGCAGGTGGTGGAAGGTCGGTTTCAGTATCCTAATGCGCCCGCCGTATTTATTTTCAAACCACTAAGAATGTTTCAATGAATCCTTCAGGAAAAGTTCTGTGAATGATAATTTTACTAGTTATAACACTCCCGACTACGCAAAATTATTGTAAATCTCTCCAGATCTAACTCCAGAAATGGAGTTCTGTCGGCTGATGGTTACTTTTCAAAGCGCGGCAGCCTTCGCAATGCATAAGGGTGCTCTACGCCAGAATACTGTGTTATTAATGAACTATAAGTTTCCGCAAGATTTCGTTTGCATTTTAGTGATCTATCAGAAACGAAAATTCCGGTGGCGGGTACATTGTTATTGAAATTATCCTCTGTTTTTGTATACAATTTACTTTTATGTAGCTCAAAATAATTCTATGAAAAACAGAAAAAAGGACAAGGTAAAGATTTCTTTCACGCAAAATTAAGACTATTTTTTTTATCTTCAGCCTGTAATTAAATTTACGCTTTTTTACTTAAAGTACAAAGGATTGCTATGATCTCTCAAAAACTTTCTTTCGTTCAGAGAAATCCTTTGCTCCTCTTCCTCTACTAATAAAGCTGCTATCGCAATAGAATCCATTATTTTTATTATTTAAATAGTTTTTAGTAAAATAAAGTAAAAATGTTTTTGGTTTTATCAAAAAGATAAGAAACCTGAGAAAAACCCGCTCAATTTCGCATCAGCACTTGGTAACGCTGATTCGAACATAGTTCATATAGTTGGCAACACTTAACTTCGAACCGACGGGGTAGCTGATACGATTTTCGAGGAGTTCGGCACCGTGGCTTTCGGCGTTTCGGTAATTCGTTCGGTGTTCGTGATACTGGCATAGATCTGGCAACTGACGTTTCTACCAGTTTGATATCGAGGACGAGACAGTGTGGTATAATTAATAATACAGTATTTTAGCGTAGACCTCTCTTATGCATTGGTGGCCTTCGGCTGCGCTTTAAGAAAATAACCCTCAGCCGTGGAGCGGTATACAGTATTTTTGCTAAGTCCGGAGTGTTAAAATTAGTAAAATTAACATCCACAGAGCACTTCCTAAAAGTTTAAATGAAAAATTCTCTGTTCTTTGCAATAAATACGGCGGGCGCATTATACTGAAGCCGACCCAATATGTTTTAAACTACATAAGTATTACATAACATATGTTTTGCTTGCAAATGTTGAAAAAGTCAGTTTTAGAGAGAGTTTGACATAATTCTCTCTTTGCTTATGTTGCTTGCAAATTTTTGTGCCGAACAGACTTAATTACATACGAAACAACTGTATGTCACGGCGTGTGAGTAACATTTTATCTGGGCTGATTATAAGCCACAGCTTTTTTTTCATAGAATTTAATGCAGAATCCGAATTTGCTAGCAACACTATGGCTTAGAAAATTGATACAGCCTAGTATATATACATATATATCTTTTACTATAAAACTTACCAGCTGACGAAGCTTTTCCTCGTCCCGCTGAATTTCTTTTTCATATGAAAGTAAATTTTCTAGGCTGCTAAATGGTTCCTTGGGTAAAACGATTGGATAACCTCCTGGCATGACTTTCCTAAGCTCCCCTACTTCTCTTCTTAGCGCTGTTACTTCTTCTAGTATCCATAAAAGGACGGCTTGTTTTTTTCCTCAACTTTTGCTACAGCACAGTGAATGAGAGATTGGGATGCTATAAAAAAAGAGATTAATAGAATGTACAAATTCATTAGCAATTAAACTGAATACTCACCTAATGAGTTTTCGCGCGGTATATTGGACTCGCCGCTATTAACTATTGAGCATCCACACGTATTTTATTTAATTTTTATTAATAGGAAAATTTTTCTTACGTCAACTATTCAACACATACAATAGGTTTATTTAAAAAAGCTTAAAATAAACTTAATTTAATTGTAAAAGCTTATTTATTTATTTACTTCTTTTAGTAAACTTACTTCAAGCTGTTTTTCAAACACTTGCATTTCACTTTTAAAATTAACGGTTTTATAAACATGCGCTCCCAATGTTTAAAAAAAATTTATTTGAAAACATATAAAGTAAGCTTAAGAATGTAAATGCTTACAAAACACTTATTGTAACAAGCTTACTTTAAGTTATTTTCAAAAACGCTTACAGGAATGCTTGTTGGGATTACATACAGTACCGAACTAAAGTATTGGCACATCCCAATAAACACAGCCGCGAGGATGATATCGCGGCGAATTCGAGGCGAGTTCGCGAAAGCAGATTTTCGTGAATGTAATTTCTCGGACTCGCCTCGAGTTCGCGGCAAGTCCGATAAAATCAGTTCGCGATATCATTTTTTTTTATTTTCCTCGGGCTCGCCTCGAGTTCGCGGCGAGTCCGATAAAATCAGTTTTTTTTTTTTACAGATTTTCGAATCGCTAATGATAAAAAATTTGAATCGCCAACGATCCGAGAATGTAAAAATTATCGAATCGCCAGCAATCAGAGATATTAAAAATTCTCGAATCGCTAATGATAAAAAATTCGAATCGCCAGCGATCCGAGAATGAAGAAATTCTCGAATCGCTAGTGATAGGTGACATTCGTACGAATTCGGATTCGCCGATCTATCGCGGCGAACTATTGCCGCGATAATATAATCAGAGAAAGCGAATCCGACGCGAATTCGAGGCGAATCCGTTGTGTTTATTGGGATCAAGATGTTTCAACTTTAAGAGCCTATACACACAATCGATTTAGTCGGGTTGGGCTGTAGTATTCACACTAGGCCAACTATTTAGTCAAATCGGTGGCAGCTATTCACACTACAACTAAATAGTCGGGCGAGGGAAATTTTTCCATTATTCCAGCACGCCCCGAGAAAAATGTTTTATGCAGGGGTGTAGAGGAGCTCTCACAGATCACGAATCTGAAAACCAAACTTGCCGGAGGCTTATGGTTTCCGAGATAGGTAAAATTTTAGACGAGTCCCCCACGGCTAGAAAAAACGGTTTTTTAGGAGGGTAGAGGGGGCCCCCAGATCACAAAACTGAAGACCCCACCTACCGGAGGCCTATAGTTCTCGAGATATTTGCTGTTAAAGTTCCCATACAAATTTCACCACACATGCAGTTTAGCGAAAATTTCGCAAAATAATACTTATCTGCGTTGGCGGCCTTCGGCCGCGCTTATAAAAAATAACCCTGGGCTACGCCATCCGTCCGGACGTGTGCCCCAACCGTGGCTACCGCCACGGTGATGTCCTTCTGCGTAGTATTTTCACAATTTTAAGAAGGAGTATCGCGGGAACTATAAGCCTCCGGCAAGTTTGGGTTTCAGTTTTGAGATCTGTGAGAGCCCCTCTACCGCCCTGCATAAGTCATTTTTCTCAGGGCGTGCTGGAATAATGGAAAGCCGACCCCGGCGTTAATTACCCTTAAATAACGTTGTTTCGCCATACAAAAATGCCAGCTGAATTTACCCTTGAAATGCGCATTTCGGCTAAATAACTCACGAAATTACTCTGCAATCGGTCTCTTCTCTAAATTTTATCGATTATAATCGAAAACATCTTTACCCATCGCTAATATTTCACATTAGCTGTGTTTTATTTTAGCGCATATACATCATTGTATATTGCATTAGCGATTCTTTAATTATAAAAAATTTAATTTGGTGGGAGTATTTTATTAATGATATTTTCATTTAAGTTGACCATGTAAAAATTTTTATTTGGCGCAGGAACAGCGTAACTGAAACACGACTAATAGCCCAACCAGTCAACGACGCACGCACGTAGACCGTGTCAGCTGACACAACCTGTCTTATGGAGTTGTAGTGTAAATGCCCAATCACCAACGCATGACGACGGCTCTCTTGACGCACGTATCGTAGAAACCTAGCTCAGTTTGATTTTTCACGTAATAACGTGTCAGCTGATTGCTCTCTTTGCAACAGGATTGCCGGAGCGATCATTTTGTAGTAAATTAGTACGAATCTTTCAATATGCTCCCAAAGTACCTCAATAACTATTCCGAATGTTGCCGATTATAAAATTATGTTAACATAAGTGTATTTTTTTTTTTTAAATATGGAGATAAAAATGTAATAAAAAAATTTAAGTTTTTTCTTGCGTTTTTTTTTTACTAAATTTGACTATTGCCGCAATCGTTTTTTTACACGGAAATAAAAATGTAAATAGAAAAAATGAAGGTTTTTTGGCGTTTTTTTTTTTTACTAAATTCTACTACATATTGTATCAATCGTTTTTATTTGTTTTTATATGGAGATAAAAATTTAAATAGAAGAAAATTAAGTTTTTCCTGCTGTGTTTTCTTTACTAAATTTGACTATTGTGGATATTTTTGACTGTTGCATTTAATACATTTGACTATTGTGACAGTTAAATTTAGCAAAATTACCCCAGATAGCAAATTTTTAAAAGCTATCAGGTGAATAATACTCGGCGAGCCGGCAAGACTCGTGAATTTGACAACAAGCATAAACAACAAAAAGACCGAAATACGTACATATGCAATAGATAAATTAAAACATAATCACGGTGAATATTATTACTAAAAATTAAAACAAAAACAGTATTTGTATATAATTGCTGCATTTTATTAATTGCAAAAATTAGATTTCTTAGTGCACATACATATGTACATTAGGCATATAACTTTTTACAATTCTTGCAAATACGAAAAACGGCATACTATAGTCGAATAGAGCATAAAAAAGTATGAACCCTATTATTTTTTTTTTCGAAATTGCAATAAAGTTTCCGCGCAAAACGAAATTAATTTTTTATCAGAACTGCTGAAAAAAACAAAAAAAGTTTTGTACATCTGCGCAGAGCGTGCAATTAAAATTGTGCAAGACATTTTACCATTGCGTAAACCATCATATACTTTAAACTTAAAACTTATTTCATATAACAATTGACAAAAATGTAAAAATAAAAATATTAAAAAAAATTAAAAAAAAATCTGACTTTTTGTATAAATCCATTTTTGCGCGGAACGTTTTTGAACCGAAATCACCTAAAAAAGTGATATTCATTACTTGTACAATATTTGCCACCACGCACAGTGGAAAATAATGAGGAGTTTCGGATTAAATATCTATAACTTTTCTGTTAATGTGGATAGAGTTTTACAATTTTAGCATATATGTAAAGCAAATCAAGCCGCTTCTTGTCCATTAAAAGAAATCGTATACAACAACAACAATAAATAAAAACGATAAAGATAAATGTTGAATTCAGTTTTTTTTATACATTTTACTTTGTAAATGTAAGAAAAATGTTTAAAACCAGTACATTTACAACTGTGATTTCCTGCAATAACCGCTTAAGCCGACTTAGGAAGATTTTGAGTTAAGGATGTTAGAGTGTTCGCAGTTTAAATCTGCTTATTTGTGTCCAATCAAATTTATAGAAAAGTTATCATCAAGTGCATAATCGCCGAACTTGGAATCGTATCAACTTACATTTGCATAATCGCTCTTGTATGCTTAAGGACCATTATAAATATTTACTTAAGTTGCCTAATACGCCTATATCGACATAAGCGGTTCTTGCATTTTTTTTTTATTTTGCCGAATTTTATTAAAATGTTGAAATCGCTAAAGGCGACTTAAGCAATTATAGCGAATAAAAACTCATAAGGCATGCTTATTTTTTACTTGCCATTTAAACCTAAGTCGATATAAGCTATAATTTTGCATTATATGTATTTATATCTCGCTTAAGTCGATATAGGATCTGCCTAGTAATCTTTCAATGTTTGCAATAACCGATTAAGTTGTTTGAATGCACATGCATTCCAAAGAAATGTTGCGGACCTTTATAGCCATTGTACTAACCTATGATTTCCATTAACCTGGGTTTGAGTACCTCTTTTCACTTTCTTCAAATATTTAAGACTTAAGACAAATTGCTACATTTCAGGTGCGTTAATTTCTGATACAAATAAATAATAAACTAATAAATGAGCAACATAAATTAGTTAACTTTCAACACCTTCATCTCTTCGCGAAAACGTTTGTGTATAATGGACCATTTTTCTTGCTTCATTCGCTTTTTTCTTGGTTTGAAGCGGTCCATGTTTAGAAAGAAAGGTTGTATGAAATGTGTAATATTACTAATATCATTTCCATACATCGAATGCAATACAAAAAAAAAAAATGTTTGTTGGTGCTTGTCCGGACTGGGGTTAGAACCCGAGACCTCTGGTATGGCAGGCGAGTAATCTACCCACTACACTACTGCGGCCACTATACAAAAGTAAATGGGTGAACTCGTTAGTGCCTCGGTGGCTATCTTTTTATTTTTAAAGTAGTACGACTATAACGAATTTCGTTTTCCGACTCTGATTCTTTTTTTCCCAATAACTTCAAGAACCGCACGTATCCGCAGCTAAGTTTTTTACACAATTTTAACAAATACCTGGGCTACAAACACGTAACAAATACAAAGCATAGGGAAGCGTAGCTAACTTTGAAAAGTTTCGATGAACTTGAAATATATTTATTTTTCCTGTTATTATTTAAAAGAGTAAATTACTAATAAACCGATTTGTAATTTTTAATGCGTAAACTTCACCTATTATCTCCATAATGTTACCTTTTCAAAAATGTATAATACCATATACCTTCTATTGCACGTTTCTATAGAAACTTAACTTTTAAAATGATGAAGCGAATTGGTTTGAATTGAACTTTTTCAGATGTAGTGCACAGAAGTGCCTCAAAACCCTTCTTTTTACATGAAATTCCAGGAAAATATTGCATTTTCAGATAGATTAGATATTTAACTACTAAATAAGATCAAAATGCGGTGTCACTAGCGACATTAAAAAATTCATTAAAAATATGCCCTTGTTCTAGCATTTTCCACTGTGCCACGTGGTGGTATGCCAAATTTTTCGTCAAAATTTGTTATATGCCTAATGTACATATTCTTAAAAGCCATATATATAATACTTCTATATTGCTAGTATTCACTTGTTTTGTTCGTCAAACATCACAGTAACGATATACTGTTAGAAAGGGAAGCAAGATTCCATGGGCGCCGTTAAACTTTTGTTTCCAAAAACAAGGGGAACCACAGAAAAATGTTGATACTATGAAATAGGTATTTTATTTAACAAAGATAAGTCCGAATTTTATTAATTTGTACATATGTATGTACATATATATGTGTGTACATACCCAAGAAACATTTTAGTTGGAAATTGATTTGAGGTCGAATGGATATTCAACTCGTTTCCCAATTTCAAATTAGATTCAAATGAAAAAATATTACTTACTAATAATTTTACTTGTGCATATTGGGTATACATACATGAATAAAATGAAATAAAAATGAAATTCCAAAGAGCGTTCATTGGACGTTCACGAGCATGTAGGTATGCATGTTATTTGGTTGTGAAATACCTTGAAATAATAAATACATTATTTTATTTTCGAAAGATTGGCATTTCATTATTTAATCTACTGCTTTGTGTTTTTATAACGATCATGAAAATTTTATATGAAGGGAATAACGACCCCTTTTAAACCCCCTTCTGTTTTTTTTTGTAATGCTACTACAATTTTACAAATGTGTATGTGACATATATTCACATACACGACTTTTGCTTGTGTTGACGCATGCGCACAAATTACATATGCAGTCAGAACCGAGTTCATGAATAGCGTAACTGAAACACATTGATTAGATAGATTGTTAGCAATATAGAAGTATTACATATATGTTAAAAGCCTTTAAGAAATAGTAGTAGAAAATGTAGAAGCACGGAGTCAGAAGTAAACAAAACTGCAATTAATATTTGGTTTTAAATTATCATGATACAACATTTTAAATTTAAAAATTTATTTATTAATAAATTCTATGAATAATACGATTTTCAAGAAAAATTACCACGAAACCAAACACAAGTTACTACGAAATCAAAAACTGCATGTATACTTTGCTGTACAATGGTAACGCTGTTATTCAACTCATTCCAAACAAACCAAAAACAATGCAGAATGTAAACAAAGGAAAACAACTGATTCTTGCGTTGGGTATTGGTCGATTTTCAAGTATTGCGTGAGGTAACTGAGAGATATGACGCCGTCGGTCAATGGTTGGACTATAAGGCACTCTGCACACGAGGCGTATCGTCTTAGACGCGTACGAGACATTTCATGTAGCGTCGATTTCTCTACGCCTCAAGATCTGAACACGAAGCGACATGAAACTTCGCTGCACAAAACAAACAAACAAATTAATAATACGGTATTTGCTTTAAATTTCGAAGCTTTAAATAGAAAAGATGAAAATTTTTACGGAATCTTCCATTTTCTTTCATTATACACAAATTTTTTCCGATTTTTTACACAAATTTTACTGCTTTCATAAATTCCACCAAGTGGAAAAATGTAAACAAACATCTTCCTGTTTTCTAAGCGTAGTACGCCTAGCTACCAGTACTGCTTTACGCCAAGCGACATGTAGCCAGCATACTTTGACGAATGCATGAAGCTGACGACTCGGGTGCAGCCCTCAATTGAAATATACGTGCGCGACAGCAAAGCGTACAGCTTACGTCTGTAGTATCTAATACGCGTCTAAAGCAGTACGCTCCGTGTGCAGAGTGCCTAAATGAAATTACTGAAAAACTTGTGTAAATGCGCGTGATTTCGGAAAGTAATTTCGGCTAATCAACGTAATTTCAAATGCAGTGTGCAGAGGCTACAACGAATAAATTAATTCCCTCGCTTATTCTGTTGAATAAAAACATTAGCGCGTAACCATAGTCAAGCAATAAAGTCGGCTTTAGTTAGTAGATTGCTAAAAAGATAAAGTCGACTTTAGGGGAGTTCCCGTGGCAGTGATCCAGATCGAGATACAAATTTTGCCTGCAAATGCAACAACAATTTTGTAATCCTGGTATTTTTCTGGATCAACTTCCGATCTGTATAAATTGTAATAGATTTTGTTGGCAACTAATCCTTTTCACTTGGCAGCACTGACAGACATATCCCAATAAACATCAGGCCAAAAAATCTCAAACGTTTGAGAAAACCTTAATTCTCAATTTGGTAGTAAAGATTTTCTAAAAAATTTTGTAACGTAGCGTTACAATAATACCAACATTGCAGTACTTAGCAATGACCACCACCGCCGTTTCCGCTGTTCATAAGCCCCTAAAACTATACTATCAAATAATAGCTCTTATAGGGGCGTCAGAATGAATACTTTTCCGTCAATCCAGCAATCCGTTTAACTGACAGCAGAGTGGAATTACATGTATTTGAATGAAGATCGACACAATCAGTACTTCAACTTTGCCGTAACAAATATATGAAATTGAAGTATGTGTCAGTTAAACGCTGCTGGATTGCCGGAAAAGTATTCATCCTGACGGGCCCATTACACTCTTCATACTGCAGTACTTAGCAGCGACCAACACCACCGGCTCAGTATTTCATTGATTGTCGCGGCCGTTGTTATAGGCATAATAGCACAGAAATTCTCAAATAGTTTATAGAATAGTTCATTTAAGTGGTCACAACAGCGCTGATCAAATCAGTCTCCGTAGGTAAGCCAGCGCGAGAGTATACTATCTCTTGCTGGCTGACTGATCAGAGGAGACGGCGTCATGGCGCAGGTCATCCATGGCTTGGCCAGATGATGAAGAGAATACGCCCTACATCATCCTGACCAAGTGGTGGCAGGCCAGCTGCCTTTATGACACACCGCCCCTCCGCTGATCAGTCCTGGCTCTGGCCATGGATTGGTGGAGACGAATAAGGGAGAGAGCATACGTCCTTCCCCATTTCCGCTGCACTTATCCGTGGGACACAGCTGGTGCACCACCACCTCCATACCGACACCTACTTGATAGCGTGTGATCCATGGAGGAGGTGATGTCCAGCTGAGCCAGTCCAACTGAGTCTCCGTAGGTCTCCGTAGTCTCTGTAGATCCTGTAGTTCGTGTAGAAACCAAACACACGATAGACGTCACCACCGACTCCGACCTACCACTGCTACTGCTGCCGATCCGCTGCCACCGCTGTCGCTCTGCTGTGCTGCTACTGCTGTCACCTCGCTGTACTGTGGTCGTACTGCTGCTCCACCGATAACCCCTCTACTAGCTATTGCTGATTAACTTACTCGTCTCTCTCTCTGTCTCCCCGCCCTCTCTCGTGACGGAAAGCTGCTGCCAACATCTCCATCTCCAGTCGTGTGTGCGTGTGTTCGACTTTAACACATACTTATTAGTGTTGTGTTTAGTGGGAGTTTGTGGGACTTCTACTCGCCCTTGGACAAACTGAGCATTACCCCAGCCTTCGGCAAAACCCACCTCATAATTTCACTAACGTTTGATGTGCGTTTTTGTTTGAGAACGCTATAAAGGGAAATTGGAAGTGCATTTGATAACTAAGTTTTAAGGAGATCCTGGGTACGCATGAGATGTTTGAGGATCTCCGACTTCTGGAACTGGGAGGCGGGAGTGAAAAGGATACCGCACCCTCGGTGGAGGAGCGGATGAGCGAGGAATCACAACTGCAACCAGGAGGACACGTGTGGCCCAGATCAACCTACACCACGCCAGGGCTGCCTCCGCAGCCCTAGAAAACATTTTTAACGTGGATGATCTGCGCATTGCACTGGTGCAGGAGCCCTGGGTTTACCGAAGCAAGAGCAGGGCCTGGAAGCAGGCAATAACAAGGTAATTTGGGATCTGTCACATGATAGACCTAGAATAATGCGATTAATTACTTCTGCATTACAGAGTTTCTAAGTGAGGACATGGTTGCTGTGGAAGTGGGCAAGGAGGTGGAGGGCAGGAACCTCGACATCGTCCTGGCGTCAGCCTATTTCCCGGGCGATAAACCGGAAGTTCCCCCAGAAAATGTAAAGATATTGGTGGAGCATTGCAGGAAGGCAAGACTTCCTCTCATAATAGGATGCAACGCCAATGCGCACAGCATACAATGGGGCAGCTCCGATACAAATAACACTGGTCGACAAGTTTTTGTTACAGAAATAAAATTCTACTTTTCTAAAGGATTTCGGTGCGCTGAATCCGAATCTGAACTCAGATTTTCGCTAATACGTACAGTTTTTGAGATATTCATGTTTAAAGAGGCCAAAAACACAATTTTTGGCTATATTCACTCCTCAATATCTTTTAAATTACTTACTTATTTTAAAAATTGATTAAAGCTATTGAAAGCGCGGACATTTCTCTTGGAGAAACCGTTTTAATTTTTCTGAGTGCAGATTCGGATTCAGCGCACCGAAATCCTTTAGAAAAGTAGAATTTTATTTCCGTAACAAAAATTTGTTGAAATTTTGTCGACCTGTGTAATCGAGGTGAGTCCCTATTACAATTTATTATTAGCAATAATCTATGTATATTTAACGTCGGTCGTACTCCGATGTTTGTAACTAGAGTCAGGGAGGAGGTTTTATATAGGGATCCGCACGATAAGTCGAAAAAAAAAATGTCGAATCTTAAAAGACGGAATTGAAAAAAGCCTTATTATACCGAATACATTTTTGACCGAATTAAAAAATGTCGAAATGAGGAAAATTACCGAAAAAGGACGAAATTTGTATACTTAAATTTTTATCGCCGCCGCTGAAGGGTATACTACGTTAAAGGGCATCACCACCGTGGCGGTAGCCACAGTTAGGGCACACGTCTGGACTTGGATGGCGTAGCCAAGGGTTATTTTTTATAACCGCGGCCGAAGGCCGCCAACGCAGAAAAGTGTTCTGCGCAAAAGCACTGTTTTTTCTTTATTTATCGAATTTATATGGAGAGTTACTAAACTTTAACCATAAATTCCTCGAAAACGAGGTACGTCCGGCGCCTAAATTTTACGGATTCAGAACACCCTTCCCCTCCCTACCCTTCGTGTCGCGGCAGCGACTATTTGGAAACAAAAATGCACGAAATATTTAAACGATGATTTTTTAATAGGTTTTAATATCTGATGAAATAGGATAAGAATTCATGTAATATACAAATTAAATTATACATGTGACTTGTAAAAAACCTTACTTATTCGTGCTCTCCGTGTATTCGTTTCCGTAAAAAGAAGAAGGAAATACATTATAATATATGTACATGTAATTTATCAGGGTTGCACGGAGAGGCACAAATGTATATATACGTATTAATTTCAGTGTCGCATTTGTATAGTTCTTACTTAAGTAAACGAACTACCTTAAACTTAGCGTCTATCACCAACATCCTCCTCTCCGTGATTCGTTTCTTTGTCGAGAGAATCACCTTTTACATCGAGTACGGCAATCTTTGACGCAGGCCGTCGTAGGTTTCCCATGGCGGTTTTGACCAGCACCGATCGGACTTGCCCGTCTGCTGCCTTTGTTGTCTCAAGTACTACACCACGCTTCCATTGGCCACGACTCTCGCTATCGTCGTATATGATGACGATATCTCCAACACGTATCGGATTTACTCGCTTGAACCATTTTGTGCGCCTTGTCAGAGTGGGGAGATACTCTAGGACCCATCTCTTCCAGAATGTCTGCTTTAGCTGTTGTGCTATATGCCACTGTCTTCTTAGACACGTTTTGTTTTCTATTTGAGCTGTTTGGGTGAAATTAGGACACCCTAGAAGGAAGTGATTCGGTGTAAGAGGCTCGTCGTCGATGTTTTCTAGTGGAACGTGGGTAAGTGGACGAGAGTTCACGAGATTCTCCGCTTCAATGAGTAAACTCAGTAATATTTCTAACTGCGGTGCTTTCTCCTTCAAGGTAAACTGCAGGACGCGTTTTACTGCTTGGACCATTCGCTCCCATGCTCCTTCGGCCGATGGATTTGCCGGAACATTGAATAGCCACTCAACACCTTTGCGACAACATTCTTTTCCTATTCCCTTTTCAACTTGCACCCACATCTCCTTACTAGCCCCAACGAAATTCGTTCCTCGATCACTCCTCATACGGACCGGTACGCCCCTTCGATTTATGAAATTACGACAAGCGATAATTGCAGCATCTGTTGACAAATCTTTTGCCAACTCGAGGTGGATAGCCCTCACCGTGAGGCACGTAAAAATGGCAACCCATCGCTTCTCGCGGCGACGTCCAATCGAAACCAGGACTGGGCCAAAGTAATCGACGCCTGTGTATGAAAAGGGTCTGACAAACGGTGTTAATCGGTCCTTAGGAAGTTGGCCCATCAGTGGTGTTTGCGGTACGGCTGAAAGGTTTTTACACAACTGACATTCTGTCTTAATTGACCTTAGTAAGCGACGAATATTCGGTATGCAGTATTTATAACGTATGGCAGCAATAGTAGCTTCAAAGTTATGGTGATGAAATAGCTCGTGGTAGTGTTTAACTATTATGCGTGAGAATGGGTGGCACTTTGGCAATATTATAGGTTGCTTGGTCGATAAAGATACGCAGTGTGCATAATTTATCCGGCCATTCATACGGATAATACCTTCTTCATCCAACTTTGGGCATAACTTGAAGAGCGTGCTGTTTTTTTTCCACGCAATCGTGTTCATGCAGCGACTGCATCTCGTTGGCAAACTCGGCATTTTGGACCAATCGGCATATAGCAATTTCTGTTTGTTCGAATAGTGGAGCTGATAACGATTTTGGCACGATGCAGCATGTTTTACGTGCGAGCGCCTGAAATTTCACCACAGCCATTCTCACCCAGGTCATTACCCTGAGAAGTTTGTATAAATTTGTATACTTGCAAAAGGGAATTACCTCATTTATCAACTGCACTGTAAACAATAGCTTTGATCGTAACTCAAGATTTGTTTCCTCTCCGTAATAATCATGGTGCATTGCAGGCCATTTAGATTCATCCCACCTCAGAAATTGCGGACCATTAATCCATTTGCAGTTGGCATTTAAGGCTTTCGGACGCGTCGCATCATCGGCGGGATTGTCGCTACCTGGCACCCATCTCCATTGGGGTACTTCTGACGACTGCAGTACCTCTGCTATGCGATGCGCCACAAACTGTTTATAACACCTAGCATCAGACCTTATCCATTGGACCACAGTCTTGGAATCAGTCCAAAAAACTATCTTTTTTGGTTTAATATCATGACTATTAACAATAGATTCCTTTAGCCGCACTCCGAGCACTGCAGACTGCAGTTCCAGTCGCGGTATTGACAGGCGTTTGAGTGGGCTGCACCTCGATCTGCCGGCAATAAATGATATGTCTGTTATATTTCCATAACTTATGCGCCAGTAGGCGACAGCCGAGAATGGGAGCTCACTCGCATCAGTAAATATATGCAATTGAATATCCGCGTTATCGTTGAGGAATTCTAAATGATACCACCGCTTTACCCTCATGCATTCGATGCTCTTTAAGCCCTTATACCATTCATACCATTTTATATATATATCTTCGGGGATTGGGTCATGCCAATCAATGTTTCGCTGCCATAGCCTCTGCAGCAACACCTTAGCGCAAATCGTTACGTTACACAAGAATCCAAAGGGATCAAAAATCGACATTAGTAGGCTAAGCATCTCTGCCTTTGTTGGTCTTCGAAAGCCATCTAGCACCGCCTTTGGAACCTTCACAAAGGAAAGCTTAAAACAAAAGTAATCTTCTTTCGGGCGCCAATGCATACCGAGCACTTTCTCCGTAGTATCATCACCCTTACATGCACTAACTTCGCCCTGCATATACGGCGCTGCACTACCACCAACAGATCTCATTAGCGATTCCGAGTTGGAAATTACGTTTCTTAACTCAAACCCGCCCGAGCCGTGTATTTCAATTACCTTTTGTGCAACGCTTGTGGCTTCATCAAGAGTGTGAAAGCTGTCCGTGTAGTCGTCCACGTAATGGCGGTCAATTATTGCGTTAACCGCCCTTGGAAATGTAGATTGATAAGATTCAGCATTTAGGTTCTTTACGTACTGTGCTAAACACGGTGAACTATTGGACCCAAAGATCATAACGCCCATTACATAAACGTCGGGAGGCTTTTGGCGATTCCCTCCTCTCCATAGGAAACGCTGTGAGTCCTGATCTTCATTGCGGATCAACACCCTATGAAACATTTCACGGATGTCTCCGCAAACGGCAACTCTGCCCTGTCGAAATAAGAACAAAAGGGACAAAAGGGGTTTGGGTCAGTGTTGCCACACGTAGGGTTTTATCCCTACTTGTAGGTCTTTTTGGTTAAAAAATGTGCCTGTAGGGTAAAAGGTCCGCTTTTTCATGGAGGGTTTTTTTTACATGGAAATATAGGGTTTTTTTTACACGGAAAACATTCAAGGCGCAAAATGTGCCCTGTGTTGACTAACAAAATGTTTCCCAACATGCGCCCTGTGTTGACCAACAAAATTTTTGCCAACTCTGTACATCATTGGCATTACATATCGATAAATGTGGTACACCTTATGTGTGTATAAATACATCTCTATTATACATTGTGTTGACAGCTTTTTAAATTGAACTGATTTATAAAAGCTGTGTGTAAATTTAAGTAAGTAATAATTTTGTCTTTATATTCAAGAATTAACTTTTTTTTTACTTTTTTTTTTATAAATGAGCATGTGCTCTTACGATTTATTTCTCTTTTTATATACATTTTTGTGTAACATTGAATTAAAATTTAGATGAAGATATCTATACACGTACGTATATGTATAAAAACCTCGTTAAAGTTTTGTAAAGCTAATAAAAGTATCTGAAAAAATACCTATTTTTGATTATTTATGTATATGCATTGTCCTATTTAAAAATTTCAATAAATTATATGCGGGTTTCAATATTTCCGCAAGGAAAAAATGTAGGGATTTTTGTAGGTACTTTTTTTTTAACGCGTAGGGTAATCTTGGGAGTTTTACCTCATTTGTAGGGATTTTGGAGGAAAAAAATGTGGCATCACTGGTTTGGGTTGATACGTCGATGGACCCTTCAGTAGTGTACTGTTCAACCACACTTGGTTGACTTTCGCTGCGGCGTTAAAAACCAATCGTCGCTTATTTCCTTTATTTGGATTCACCGCCACGAAATGTGGTAAATACCACGTACGTTCGCTAACTACCTTGGCTTCGGCCACTGACAATTTCTTCGCATACCCTTTGTCAACATATTCATTTATCTTATCAATGTACCATTTGCGATATTCGGCATCGCTGGCCATTTTTGACTCAACTTGCTGTAGACGTTTTACGGCCGCACCGTAACTATCTGGAGAAATAATTTTGTCTTTACGCCACAGCAAGCCCGTCTCGTATCTACCATTTATGTACCTAGTTGTTTTTTTAAGCAAATTTTCAGCTCTTATGTCTGCATCGGAATGAGGAATTTGCGATGACTTAACCTCGAAATTTTCCGCCATAAAGTAATCGGCGATTTGCTTATTTAATTCACGCAAATCAGCTGACTCAACGTCTACGTGGCTAACAGTGCCATCAGAGATTCTATGTTCATTTGACCCGAATATTCTCCAACCTAATTTTGACTCGTGAGCTGCGAATCCATCATTAATATTCATAACGTTCGTTGGCCTAATTAATTGTGTATGCGTTAATCCAATTAACAATTTTCGAGTTGCATTTTGATAGTCGCAAATGTTTGCGGCCTTAAACTGATTATTTTGACAAGTGAATTCGCTCGAATTTAATGTCTGCTGCGGCAAATATAACTTTGTAGTTGTTCGAACACCATTCATCTGTTAAGTTGTGGCTCCCACAAAGGCACCAGCAATTTCCAAAGACACTCGCCTTGATTGATGAGTTGTTGTCTGGTTGCCAATCCATTTCAATCGAAGCAAATCAGACTTCCCTTTCGCACCAATAGCATTCGCAATACTCTCTTCGAGTAAAGAAATTTTTGCTCCCTCATCAATGAACGCAATGATATTAACTTCGCCCTTTGGACCCTTTAAAGTGACAGGTAGATATTTCAGTAACGTTTGTTGTTGGCACGGCGAATTTGATTTTCGAACTGAGACTTTAGCAGTTTGAAAGCCACTGACTGTAGCTACAGATTTATTTTCAGTGTTGTCGTTTTTATTTGGAGTGTTATTAGTATTTTCTGCATGTAACAAACGATTGTGGAATCTGGTACAAGCTTGCAATCCACACACACGACGTTTTAGCCAATTTTGCAAGTTGTGGCCTGACTGCAAGCAGGAAAAGCACAAACTATGTTTTTTTACTGTATTCCACCGTGATTAATAGTTTGCCTCTTTAAATTTTGGGCATTGATACAAATAGTGATTTTTGTTACAGAGTACACACTTGGGATCTTCTTTAGTTATTGACAACACTGGCTTTGTCGATTATTTATTTCTTGTACTAAGTGGTTCATTCGCTGAAAGTTGTTTTGATTGAGTAATATCAGTAGCCATTGATACATATAAGGTAACGTGCTGCAACCAGTTGCAGAAGTCTCTAAATGTTGGGTATGGCTGTTGTATCGATAAGACGTGGCGCGTCCACTCTTCTCTTTTATTGAAGGGTAACTTACTTAACAATTCGTCGAGTAAAATCGGGTTGTTTAGATGAGGCGCAGCACCAGAACTTTCAAGGAATGCTGTCAAATTTGTAACCATTGTACTAAAATTTAATATTTCGATAATCTTACCACTACACTCAAAAAAAAAATTTCTCTCGATCAAAGACATAATTTTCCTTATTTTGAACACGCGTCCCAATACAAAATTTTCTTTGTTTTGTGTAAATTTTCTCAAAAATGTGGAAAAAAACATAAAAAAACATTCAAACAAATTCGTTGCCATGGGAATTTGTATGGGAATTTAATTTCTCAAAATTAAAGAAATCAAGTCTTCAAAACAAGGAAAGTTGGGAATGGAATGGCGCTTAAAGAATTTTTCATTATTTTAATGTATGAATTTTTTCAAAACAAGTATATGAAACCATGGTAACGCATGTAACAACAATATTTTATAAACCTTTTAACATGTTTTAAGGAAAATTTACTCAAAACAAAGAAAGTAGTGTTCAAAATAGGTAAACAATTTCTTTGACCCCTCCATATATTTTTTTTCTCTCAGTGTAGTGACAATAGGATACGCTCGAGCTTTGGCAATTTGGCTGCGGACAAGTATTTCTGGACGACCATAGTGATGTTCTAAAGTGTTCATGACAGTATTGACGTTCGATGGGTGTATCAAAAGCGATTCCACCTGTTGACGTGCTTGACCTTTCACCGCTTTTTGCAGACGAAGCAAATTTTCAAGGTCCGTGTAGGTATATAAAATATTGGTTTCCTTATAGGCCACCGAGAACATTGGCCATTCCTCAGGTCGGCCGTGGAACTCTGGCAGATCGAGCACTTTGCGGATGGGTGGATAGCCTCCAAGACCCAAAGGCGACTGGTTGAAACTGACAATCGGTACTGTAGAAGAAGTAAGATTTGTAGCATGGCTTGCAAAATTGGGGTTAGGTTGTACTGAGTTATTGCCATATATGGATTGACCGGCGGATAGATTCTGGCCTGTGCGTGTGCTGGCGCGGGCGGCACCAAAGGTGGAGGCATTTATAGGATCTAAGTAAGAGGAACTATGTGTAGCATAGGTGCCATTGGCGAAGGCACCATAGTGGGCGTTAGAACTGAAAACGATATTGGTTGATGTGGTTGTGTAGTTAGTGGCAAAATTTCGTGAAATCGTAGCAAAGGTGCTTGTTAAGACTGGGTCAGCTACAGTTCTGATGCCGGGTGTACTGACGGATACAGCTTCCGTGTTATTGCGACTTTCGACTGGAGTAGTACCTACGGTTTGTTGACGACTAATTACCTCCTGGAGTTGGGCCTTTTCCTTCTCCGAGGTTTCCAAAGACATTTGTAATTGTTTTACCTGTGCGCGTAGCTTTTCCAAAGAATTTCGGATCGGTGTAGTTGGTCGTTCGGCTTCATCCCCACTATTATCGCCATCGGTAGACATTTCTTCAGTGTTTGGGGCCTTCTTTGTACTGCGCAAGTTGTAACCTTTCATTTATTGCGTTTCTCAGGCATTCAACGTTCCTTTGCGTTGAATAAATATTAAAATAATGTCGCGGCAGCGACTATTTGGAAACAAAAATGCACAAAATATTTAAACGATGATTTTTTAATAGGTTTTAATATCTGATGAAATAGGATAAGAATTCACGTAATATACAAATTAAATTATACATGTGACTTGTAAAAAACCTTACTTATTCGTGCTCTCCGTGTATTCGTTTCCGTAAAAAGAAGAAGGAAATACATTATAATATATGTACATGTAATTTATCAGGGTTGCACGGAGAGGCACAAATGTATATATACGTATTAATTTCAGTGTCGCATTTGTATAGTTCTTACTTAAGTAAACGAACTACCTTAAACTTAGCGTCTATCACCAACACTCCGGTAGAAGTCGTATTTTTTGGGGGCGTGCGACATTATTGGAAAATTTCGCCGCACCTTCTTTTAACTTGATTAGTAAATAAATAAATAATAGCTTAAAAAAACTAAAAAACACGCTTTAATCTTAAAAATCGTACTAAAAATTGAGAAATAATTTAATTAGAAACAAAATGATGAACGAAAATATAAGTATTTAAGGAAAAGCGTGGGGTGCTCAGTATGTCAAAAAATATTTAAAATCGGTGTTTTTTTTACTAATAATTTTATTTTGACTTTTTTGAGATTTCATATATCGTACTCTTTAATTTCGCAACTAGGTATATTTTTGTACTAGTTGTACGAATCGAATATTTTCATGTTCAAATATTATTGAGCACCCCCACGCTTTTCCTTAAATACTTATATTTTCGTTCATCATTTTGTTTCTAATTAAATTATTTCTCAATTTTTAGTACGATTTTTAAGATTAAAGCGTGTTTTTTAGTTTTTTAAGCTATTATTTATTTTTGACTTTTTAGTGAAATTTTTCATTAAAGGATGTTTTATGCGGACGCAAGAATAAAAGTAAAAAGAAGTCTAATGGGATGTGGTGTTCTCCGAAATAGATCTACATACATATATATGTATTTATAACTTCTACCAAAAATCCCAACATGCAGTGAAGTAAACTAGCTTATTATGCAATATTTTCCAAACCCTTTTATTCAAGGTTTTCCAAACTAGTTTGGAAATACAAAATTGCCCAAACGTTTTGTTATATTTTACAATCAGAAAGTGAAGAGAAGTTGAGGTGAAGCATTAGAAAAGAACAAAAAAAAACAGAAATTTGATTGAATAAATTCGAATTTAGACAACAAAGTTCCGAATACGTTTGTAGCGTAATGGTGAGGTATGCTGCCTACGGACCAAGGAGCTCAGGTTCGAGTCCCGAGTGGCGAATTTTTTTTTTTATTTTTATTTTTTTATTTTTAGAGAAATTTTTTTCACCTCACGTTTACAAAACATTGTATAAAAATTACTTTACAAACGTGAAATGCAATTATAGAATTAGGGTTCCTTTTCGTTGATTCAGCACTTACAATTACAAACAAAACCAGTTCTTGCTTTGCATACGTATGTATGTACATGCGGCTGATTTCATTGCAAATACAACAAACCCAAAACAGAAAGCTTCAAGCTTCATTTTTGAGTGAATTTATGCATTGAGTTTATCGCCATCGCCATGAGCGATCGCTGGCTGTTGTGCGTTAGTTCGCTCGCTATTTGAGTTTTTCTTTGAACATTTGTTTGTGATTTGAGAAGAATGTATTTTTGAGCGTTCGTGAGTGAGTTTTTCCGTACCCTGAAAGCTTGTTACTTATTGGCTTATTTACGGGAGTGAATTGAAATTCATAGAGGCTATTTTGAGGAAAGGTAACTTAAAAGCCGCAATGAAGTATAAAGTTGAATGTCCTACTATATGATGCCGTTGGGCTTTTGATGTCATGTTTCGAATCCGGAGGAGAATAGAAATAATAGAGAGAACACAATAAAAGTGAATGTTTGAAAGATATAATAATTTAGTTAATTTAGTTAAATGTTTTAGGATGGGATGAAGTTACATACATACATACATACATACATACATACATACAGGTGAAGCTAGTAAAAGCGTGTTAAAAACAATAAAATAAACAAAAAGTGCATACATTGTTTGGCTTTCTTTCTTATTAAACTAGCAACTAGCTGTCAAGTAAACGAAAAGAGAAAAACGGAAGGAATTACGCTAATAAAGAGCGAAACGAACAGAAGTACAGGAAACGAAAATATAGGAAAAATTAGCCATTAATAATTTCCATGCAATTTCATTTTCATTATTTCTATTTTAAAAATTCACCAAATTACAAAAGCAATACAATCAAAGGCTGCGACTTCATAAGTCGTGCCAATGTTGATAGTTTCTAAACTACTGCATATTTTTAAATGAAATTCACAGGAGGCATAGTGGGAGTGTCTATTAACAAATATATATACTATATTTTGTGAAAATGTTAATAGTTTTTCCTGCATTTGTTTATAAAAAAAATTCCTTCCTATATTTTTGTATTTATTTCACTGAAACACTGAAATTTCACTTTGTTTACAATGTTTGACATTTTAGCTGGTATTTGCGAATTCATTTATACACATTTTTCAAAAATACGGAATTAAATTATTTGCTACTGCTAGAAATTTAATACAAATGTATTTCAAACGAATTTTTAACGCAAAAAGGTGTTCTACTCAAAAGTACTGTGGATCCATCCTAGGTTCTACTCCAGAAAGAGAATTCTGCCGGCTGATGTTTTTTTTGAAGCGCGACCGAAAGCTGCCAACGTATAAAGGTATTATACGTATAACTTCTACGTATAACATTTTTTGGTCCATTTTAAACATTTTCTGATTGCTGTTTATTTGGAATCTTTTGTGTGGCAGCACTAAAGCAACAGACCAACCGATTTGCATACAAAAAAGATCCTCCATGAGGGTGGCGTGATTGACCGTGTCCAAAGCTTTCGATAGGTCAAGTGCCACGAGGACCGTTCTCTCGCTTTTTTGGTTTAGCCCTCGAACTATCTGGGTGTTGTCTGGCTGTTGTTGCGCTGTACGTCTTACGGAAGCCATGCTGGTGGGTCGCGAGTTGTAAATGTCCGTTGTAATATGGGAGTAGTATGGCCTCTAGTATCTTGACTACTGGGGAAAGGAGGTATATCGGGCGATATGAATCGCCTTGGTTGGCTGGTTTCCCTGGTTTCAGTAGTGGGACAATCCTTGACATCTTCCATATTTTGGGGATGACAAGGGTAGTCAAAGACATGTTGAACGCCTCCGTTAGGAATCTTACTAACATCTTTTATAATGAATGTTAAGGTGGAGTGAACATTTTTTTCGGAAATTCAATTTTTTCCAAAGCCAGAAATAAGCCTGTAAAATTTTATTGACCTACTCGTTTGTTTAGAGGTGCCCCCAGCCCCACAAAGTTGAAAAAAATAGCACGATCTGGTACAAATGTAAAATTTCTAAAATTATAAAATCAAAAAACGAAGTATGAGGATTCCGATGTATTGTGGAACGATTTTCCGTCATCCCTTGTCAAGTTTGGTTTGGAGACAAACCGGTTTCGGCTAATATGTGCCATCTTCAGTGTCTTCTTTCGTTCTGAGTTATTTTCTGTAAGTTCGATAGCATTTATAGTAACTAACTTCCGTCGTTTTGTTCAGGTACTTCGTGTTCATGTGATGTGTTCGTGCATTCGTGCGTTCGGGTGTGTGTGTGTGTGAGTCTGTGTTGTGTGTTTAGGTATGCAAATCTATTTTTTTTGTCATATTTTCATTATTGTACCCTCATTAACCAAGTCCGTTATTGTCCGTTTGTGTGTTGTTTTGTTTATGTCGGTTTTAGGTCTTTTGTCCTCTTTCGGGTATATTAGCTTAAGCGGTTCAAATAATGTATCCGATGCGGTGTTTATTTGTTCATTTATTATTTTACCTACGAATGTTTTTTGTTTGTATATCTCCATATTTTCTAATATGTTAAGTCGTCTTCCTTTATGCTGTATGTGGAGAATTTTAGCTGTTCTTCCTATTTTCATGGGTGTACACTTGTTTTCTGCCATGTGGTTGGCGAAATTTCATTCCACTGTCGTTGATGATTTTCTTATTTTCTTGTAATCCCTTATGTGTTCTCGATATCTCGTCTTGATTTGGATTCCATTTCAAAAACTCATTTTTTTTTTCACCGTGTGGACAAACGAAAAGTAATTCCTGAAAGTTTTCGGAAAGTGGAGGTAAGAAGTGTTTTCTGAAAGCACTTTCATTGCGTCGTGTGGATACTCATGAAAGTTCTTTCAATGATTTAACACTTTCGGAAAGCACTTTCATTGCATCGTTTGGCAGTACCTTAGTGAATGTGTTATGTTATGTATGTGCGCTCTAATCATCGATTTAAGCGTAACCACCTCTCACCGATGACGTAAATGTGTCCGAATTTCATCAGTGTTTTGATCGTAAGCATAACCACGGCATAGGTTAGGTTAGGTTGAGGTGGCTGCCTCCGCAATTCATGAAAGCGGGGACACACTTAGGCCGAGGTGGCCCATTTTGATACCACACGGGAGCTCTAGCTTCCTTATCCCTCTTTACAAACCTTTCCAGAAAAAATTACATTCAATAGTATAATAAGATTAGATGCCCGTCAAGCTGAACCAGCGCGTTTGTTTCATGAAGCGCAGAAATACTAGTGTCCTTGCATTTTCCATCTCCGCCAGGCACTAGAAAAAGTGTTTATGGAGAAAGCGGTACCTGGATAGCGGCAGTGCCGGGCAGTGGCATAGATAGTGCTCAACATTCTCTATTTCCTCCACGTCCCTGCAGCTGCGCAGAAGTCGTTTTTATATAGGCCCATGCGAGAGGCGTGAGTGCCCATAAGACAATGGCCTGTTAGAAGTCCCACCAGCGGACCTATAGAGAGCCGATTCAGATGCAGCACCAATACAGATCTAGCCCTGTCCAGTCTAGGCCAGATTTGCCTAGAAATCACATAAGTTGACTCCTTGGCCCATCTAGCGTTAGCCTGTTCAATGAAGCGAGATCTCAACCAATGCTTGCATGAGTTAAGCGGGGGGCCAACCCATGTCGCAGATGTGATATCCTGCAAGCTTGTGCCCTCCCTTGCTAACTCATCTGCAATGCAGTTGCCCCGAACGTTGCTATGGCCTGGAACCCAAATGACGTTCAGGTCGCACCTTTCGGCTAGTTTGTTCAAAGACTCTCTACATTTCATTGCAACTACAGATGTAGCATTGTTACTCTGTAAGGATTTTATGGCAGCTTGGCTGCCAGAGAAGATTTTGATAGAATTTATGTCTGGCAGATCTGTCAGGCGATGAGCTGCTTCCCATATGGCTATGAGCTCAGCTTGATAGACGCTGCAGTGATCAGTTAGGCGCAAACTTACTTTCAGATGAAGCTTTTCGCAGAAAAACCCACTTCCAACTCTATTGTTCAATTTGGAGCCGTCCGTGTAAAGGTGCAGTGTATTAGGGTCGGGATCCCCCAAGTTCTTCCACTCGCTCCTCTCCGGGATTCTTGTGGAGAATTTGTTATCCCAACAGAAGGCTGGTATTGCATAGTCCAGCTTTAGAAAATTGGCAGGGACGTTACTAAGAATTTGAGCGTGCCCGAATGTGGTGTCCCTCCAGGGTTCGGTTGCATTGAGCCTTGCCGCGTTGCAGCTGGCAATGAGTTTCCCCTGTATATCCGTGGGGAGAAGAAATAGGATGGTTTCGAGAGCTTTAGTTGGGGTGGAGGGAAGGGCTCCGCTAATAACCATTGAAGCCAGTCGCTGCACTCTAGTTAATTTGCTCTTGTTGGTTTCGAATTCCAGTGCTGGCCACCATATGGTGACTGCATAGAAGAGAATAGGTCGCACTACCGCTGTGTACAGCCAATGGACGATTTGGGGGTTAAGTCCCCATCTCTTGCCTATCGCTGATTTACATGCGTAGAGTGCTAACATGGCTTTTTGGGAACGTACTTCTGCGTTCCGTCTCCAGTTTAGTTTTCTGTCTAGAATAACACCAAGGTATTTAACCTCGGTAGAGAGTTTAATCTCCTTTCCATTTAGGGACGGAGGTTTGAATTCAGGTATCTTATGTTTGCGGGTAAACAGAACCATTTCCGTTTTCTCAGAGCTGACACTGAGCCCGCATTTCAGAGACCAGGGCCCTATTCCACAAAGAAACTTATCAACTTTGCACTTTGTACTATCGATTTTATTGCAAAGTGAAAAGTGTTTCTGTTCCACAATATTCTTTGCAAATCTCACTATGCGTTGCGCTTAGTTTTGCAAAGTCTTTGCTAACGGAACATATTTTTGCAAAGACTTTTCACTCTCTGCAAAGTCTTTGCGTTCTATTGAAAAGTGAGCGTGCAAGGTGTTCCACAAAGCATTGACACGTCTTTGCATTTGTTTTGATTCTTTTCACTTTGTATTGTGTGTTTCTGAGCCGAAAAATAAAAATAGAGAAAAAATTAGCCGTACTAAAGCTATGTAATTAAAGAAAAAAAAAAGATATTTTATTTGCTAACTTTCGAAACAATAAAGTAAGTATGTTTTTATAAAATTATTGTGAGTATTTAGAACATATTTAAGCTTATATTTCATTTTGAAGGTTAATAAATTAGATAAGCAGGCAGCTTGGGAGGAAGTTTTAAATAAAGCCCAGTCACTGCAACTGGTGTCGGCCCAAAAAACATGGACTTATGCGAGGGATAGCTTCACTGTTATAAATATTGGAATATTTTTAAAGCTTTGATTTAGTTTGAAAGAAATTTAAAACTTTTTTTGGGTTAAATTTTGAACCTTCGAAAGTTTAAAAGTTTGTTATGCTTTTTTGGTTTAAAATTCAAACTTACAAAAGTTTAAATACTTCTACGTATTTTTTGGAATAAATTTCATACTGTTTTGGTTTAAATCTTACATTTTTTCTCATTTAAACTTTTAACGTTTAAATTTTAAAATTTTATTGGTCGTAACATTTTATTTCAATGAAAAAATTCTAATTTTTGATTTGAAATTCCAACTTGATTTTTCGAGAAATAAACAATATAAAAGGCTCACATATAGGGGCGTCAGAATGAATACTTTTCCGTCAATCCAGCAATCCGTTTAACTGACAGCAGAGTGGAATTATATGTAATTGAATGACGATCGACACATTCAGTACTTCAACTTTGCGGTAAAAAATTTATGAAGTTGAAGTATGTGTCAGTTAATCGGAGCTGGATTGCCGGAAAAGTATTCATTCTGATGCCCCTATTATAGTTATTAGACAATTTGAATGAACGACTGTGTGGCGTTTGAATGTAGAAAAAAATAAACAAAATAATTATGGAAACAGATAAAATGAAGAAGGAAGAAAAGGAGAAACGGAGGATAGGAAAAAGATGAAATATGGAAAAGATGAAGGGGATGTTGGGGGCAGAACAATATGGAAGAAAAGGAGAAAAATAAGGTAGGAAAGAAGATACAAAACAAGTAAGGAAGCCTAAGTTCGAGTGGAATCGAACATTAGATACTCAGCTGTATGCTTTCATTGTTTGTTTGCGTTTGATGGAAACACGATGTACTTTATATAAAGCGAGTGCTGCACAAAGTGGGCGTAGCCACGCCCATTTTAAAAATTTTTTATTAGTCATCTAACTAAGCATATGAATATTATTCTTTGTGCAAAATGTCATTCCTTTATGACTTATAGTTACAAAGATGTCACGTTACACATTCCCAAAGAGTGTTCCAGAAATATTCGTTAAAAAGTAGGCGTGGTCATAAACCGATTTCAATAAATTGTTGCGTGTCTATTAACACAAGTTGTAAAAGTGTATAAACCAAGTTTTGTCATAATATCTCAATTATTTGTCGAGTTATGGGTTCCGAAATCTTGTAGATTCCTTTGTATAAAATGAGGCGGTGCCACGCCCATTTTCCAAAATTTTTATACTTTTTGTTTCCGGTCTATTGTAGAACTTATGCCACAAAATTTCAATGAATTATCTTTAAATTTCAATGAATTATCTTTATATATCGCTTAAAATGTTTTTATTAGGCCACTCTATAGTTCCCATACATAAAAGTGGGCGTGGTCGTCAAACCGATTTCACTAAAATTTTGAACATGTATTACCACAAAGGTTTGCATAAGTAAGTAAATCACGCGTACCAAATTTCATCGATATATCTTCAATGGTTTCTGAGTTATGACATATAAAACTTTCAATGTTTGACGCTTAATAAGTGGGCGTGGCACCGCCCATTTTCCAAAATTTCACCAAATTTCTTCATAAGGGACTGGGCTCAATACGTGGGTGAAATTTCATCGCTCTATCTATATTAATAGCTGAGATACCAAATTTCCGATTTTTTCTATATAGCAAAAGTGGGCGCGGTCATGGTCCGATTTCGCCCATTTTCAATACCAATCGTCCCAGTCTCTGTACCAACTTGTATTCCAAATTTCATCGAAATATCTCAATTTTTGCGCGAGTTAGAGTGTTTAAAGGCGGACGGACGGACAGACGGACGGACGGACGGACATGGCTCAATCGATTTCTCTTTTCACCCTGATAATTTTGATATATATAAGTCTATATATATCTCGATTATTTCATTCTGTTGCAATCCACCGTTATGTGATTAAAACTATAATACTCTGTGTACTAGTACAGCTGACTATAAAAAGGTTTACATTTTAAACTTTTGAACTTCATATATTTGCTTTTTTTCATATTCACCAACTTTATTTAAAATGAAATCAACTTGTGTTTGGTTTAAACGGAAGCACTCATTAAAATTAAAGCTTTGTAGTCCTGAAAAATTAATGCGGTCCCTATAATTTCTTCCTATAACCGCGTCTTCACTACGTCGAACAAAAACTCACGTCTTAACATTTTGAAAAACTTCACTAGTAATAAAAATGTGAATTTGCAAAGCGATCGTTTACCTTGCAAATTTTTGACAAACTTATCAAATTCGGCTTTGCAAACATAGAATTTAAAGTTTTTGAGGAACGAAAGAGCGCATTTATTTGCAAAGTCTTTGCAAATTACACTTTTCAATAGTAGCTTTGCACTTTGCACAAGAGAACGTACGTGGAACAGAAATCGAAAAGAGAGTACAAAAACTGCAAAGACTTTTCAAATTACACTTTTCAAATCAACCGATTTTTCCGATTTTTTCTATATAGCAAAAGTGGGCGCGGTCATGGTCCGATTTCGCCCATTTTCAATACCAATCGTCCCAGTCTCTGTACCAACTTGTATTCCAAATTTCATCGAAATATCTCAATTTTTGCGCGAGTTAGAGTGTTTAAAGGCGGACGGACGGACAGACGGACGGATGGACGGACATGGCTCAATCGATTTCTCTTTTCACCCTGATCATTTTGATATATAGAAGTCTATATCTATTTCGATTATTTCATTCTGTTACAATCCACCGTTATGTGATTAAAACTATAATACTCTGTGTACTAGTACAGCTGAGTATAAAAAGGTTTAAATTTTAAACTTTTGAAAGTCTTAAAATAAATCTTAATTTGGAATAAAATTTAACCTTAAAAGTTTAAAAACCTTTTAAACTTTTCAAAGTTTAAATTTTAAGAATTTATCGGTCGTGTCCTACATATCGACCAAAAAAGTTTAAAATTTATACCAAAATTTATTTCAGTGTTGTTTGGGCTATGGAAGAGTCGAACATTCGTAAGTAAAACAATTTATTTTAAATTATTTGAATGTAGGCTCGTTTGATCTGGCTGATTAGGAGGTGCAAATAAAAACTAAATTCTATTCACCTGTTTGCCCAACGTTTCGCTGACAAATTCCAGCATCATCAGGGGCGTTTGTTTAAAAACAAAAAACAAAAACAACAATAAACATTTTTGACAAAAGAAAAATTAAAAAATTATCATGGATTTTTTCACAATCACTCACCATGAAAAATATTACAAAAGTTTTTTTTTTTTTTTTTTTTTTTTTTTGAAAAATATTTAAAGTATACATATATGTACATTTATCTTAAAAAAAACACTTATACAAAAAACAACAATACAAAAAAGAACAGAAAAAATCATTACCACTTTGTGTGGTAGTTTTGTCATTACTAGTTATTGTTTTATTTTTGTATACATAATATGTAAGCTGCCGCGATGTTGTCTGTGTCTTCCTTCTTGTTAATTGCATTGTCCCTTCTTTGTAATATTCTTAAGCTCTCCAGTGTGTATCTCTTTAACTCCCCCTTTTCTTTGTCTATGATTTTTGTGTTTTCAAAGTCAGCTGAGTGGCCGCTGTTTAAAATATGCTGCGATACAGCTGTGCTGTTTTTTTGTTTCTTTATGTCTGTTTCGTGCTCTGTTAACCGGACACCTAGTGCGCGCTTTGTTGTACCTACATACACTCGATTGCAGCTTTCGTTGTTGTTTCCCTTACATTTTATCTCGTATACCACATTATTTTGTTGTTTCGTCTCAATTGGGGTTTTTGTTCTTGTAAATATTCTCGTTAATGTTTCATTTGATTTGTATGCAAGTGTCGCGTTTTGTTCTTTTGATATACTCTCCAGGTTAGTATTTAGTTTCGGAATATATGTAACGCTGTAATATTTCTTTGGTTCGTTGGGTGTTGTTGTTCTTTGAGCATTGTTCGGTGGTTTCTTCGTTTTTGATTCTCTGATGAGTTCGCGTATCAAGTTGACGGGGAAGTTATTGCTTTTTAGGATGTTGTATATTTTTTTGATATTGTCATCATAGAATTGTTGGTGGCTTATTGTTAATATCTTGTGTATGAGGTTTTTTGCTGTGTTGATTTTATATTTTTTAGGTTGGGAAGAAAAGAAATTTATTAGGCGCCCAGAAGAGGTTGGTTTCGAATACCAATTTAAAATAATTTTGTTGTTGCTTTTATGAATGCGGACATCTAGAAAAGGGATGCTCGAATTTTGTTCCATTTCCATGGTAAACTTTAATTTTGGATGGTATCTATTTAATTGGTCTAGAATTATATTTACGTCGCGGCTCTTAATTATTGCAAATATGTCGTCTACATATTTGTTGATGAATTTTATGTTTATGTTATAGTGGTTATTTAGCTCCGAAATGGTATTGTCAAGTAGGTCATCCATGACAATATCAGCGATCGTTGGGGATAGTGAGTTTCCCATTGGCATTCCGAAAGTCTGGTTATATAATTTATTATTGCACATGAAATAGTTGTTGTCTTTGAGACAGAAGTTAAGTATTTCTTGGAACTTTTTCTTTGGTATTCTCGTCATTTGTCCTATTTTGTCCCATTTTCTCATTATAATTTTAGTTGCTAGCATTGTCGGTATATTGGTGAACAGAGAGACAACATCAAAGGAGACTAACACATCTTCATCACACAAACTTATATTCGCTAATCTATCTTTTAGCTCGAATACATTTTTCACGTTGTACTTATCGGAAGTTAGGGGCTTTAATATTTCTCCGACATATTTTGATAAATTGTGGCAGGGGACCATGATTGACGAAGCAATAGGACGTAGAGGTACATCAGGTTTATGCACCTTGGGCAAACCATACAGTCTAGGTGCGACTGCTGCTGTGCATGTGAGGCGTTGTTTTTCTCTCTTTGTTATGTGTTGTGCTTTATAAAGCTCGTCTACGATTTTGTTGTTTTTTCTCTGCAAAGTGTTTGTTGGGTCAATTCTTATTGTTTTGTATGTGCTCTTATCTTCAAGTAGTTCGTCAATTTTCCCTCTGTAGTCTGATTCGTACATAGCCACTGTTTTATTACCTTTGTCCGCATCTGTTATCACAATGTAAATAACAAGAAACAAATTAAGCAACAGAATAACACTTCAAACGAAGCATAAAACATAACGCGGCGGAAAAATTCATTTTAGCAGCTTTCAAGCAAACCAAGCTATTTCTAAAAACCCATAAAAACATTGTGATAACAGATGCGGACAAAGGTTTATCAAATAAGCAATGGGAATCGACATTTTTTTCGACATTTTGAAAATTTGAAAATTTCGACATTGGTTTTTCAACACTGTTTTTTTTCGACATTTCGAGGGTATCCCATTTACATACATACATAACATAAATAAAAAAAGACCGAAAAAAAAATGTCGAAACCGAAAATGTGGAAAAAAAATGTGGAATCATAAAATGTCGAAGCAAAAAATACCGAATTTTAATCATGTAAAAATTTGGAAAAATTTCTAATATAGCATTAAAAAATAGCCCAACTTATGGAAGCTCGAATTTTACACATCAATAATAAAAAATAAAAAAATATCCCTCAGCCGACAGAATTCTCTTCCCTGAGTAATATCTATGGCCCGGCCCACAGTGCTTTTGCGCAGAATACTTTTCTGCGTTGGTGGCCTTCGGCCGCGCTTATATATAAAAAAAACCCTGGGCTACGCCATCCGTCCGGACGCGTGCCCTAATCGTGGCTACCGCCACGGTTATGTCCTTCTGCGTAGTACACCCTTCAGCGGCGGCGATAAAAATGTAAGTATACAAATTTCGGCCTCTTTCGGTAATTTTCCTCATTTCGACATTTTTTAATTCGGTCAAAAATGTATTCGGTATAATAAGTACTCGGTTGGTCCATAGCGAGCACTCCATGGATTAGCGAATGGAGTACTCCGAATTTTTGCAGGGATATATATGTATTTTATATGTATGTATACATATATGTTATTACGTATCAGAGCTCAGATAAGACTCGGCATGCGGTTTTTTAAATATGATTTTCAACGTTGTTTATTTAGTCATCTTTTGGGGATTTTGTGACGCTATCCCCGAAAAAATGTGGGGATTTCGTGTTTGGGGATTTTGATTTTAAGGATTTTGATTTTGGGGATTTTGATTTTGGGGATTTTGATTTTGGGGATTATTTTTTTGGGGGATTTTGTGCGTTGGGGATTTTGTTTTTTGGGAATTATGTGGCACTCCCTTCACATTGTTATTACTAGTGAAGTTTTTCAAAATGTTAAGACGTGAGTTTTTGTTCGACGATAGTGAAGACGCGGTTATAGGAAGAAATTACAGAGACCGAATTAATTTTTCGGGACTCAAGCTTTAATTTTAAAGAGTGTTTCCATTTAAACCAAACACAAGTTGATTTAATTTTAAATAAAGTTGTTGAATGAAAAAAAGCAAATATATGAAGTTCACTTAATGTTTATTTACGAAAATACTATATTATAATGATAATAAACAAAATAGCAAGTGATATCAATAAAATTATTTGCATGTATAGGCAATAAATTGTTTTACTTACGAATGTTCGACTCTTCCATAGCCCAAACAACACTGAAATAAATTTTGGTATAAATTTTAAACTTTTTTGGTCGATATGTAGGACACGACCGATAAATTCTTAAAATTTAAACTTTGAAAAGTTTAAAAGGTTTTTAAACTTTTAAGGTTAAATTTTATTCCAAATTAAGATTTATTTTAAGACTTTCAAAAGTTTAACATTTAAACCTTTTTATACTCAGCTGTACTAGTAAACAGAGTATTATAGTTT
Source organism: Urophora cardui (assembly GCA_960531455.1). NCBI lineage: Eukaryota > Metazoa > Arthropoda > Insecta > Diptera > Tephritidae > Urophora > Urophora cardui. Next base: position 76,336,686 of record OY482673.1, read on the forward strand.
TAATCACATAACGGTGGATTGTAACAGAATGAAATAATCGAAATAGATATAGACTTCTATATATCAAAATGATCAGGGTGAAAAGAGAAATCGATTGAGCCATGTCCGTCCATCCGTCCGTCTGTAAACACTCTAACTCGCGCAAAAATTGGGATATTTTGATGAAATTTGGAATGGAAGTTGGTATCCATACTGGGACGGTTGGTATTGAAAATGGGCGAAATCGGACCATGAAATTTTTATGAGTCATAACTCAAAAACCGTTGAAGATATATCGATGAAATTTGGTATGCTTGATTTACTTACTTAGGCATATGTTTGGACGTAAAATTGCCAAAATCGGTTGACGGCCACACCCACTTTTATATATGTGTATTATAAAGTGGCCTAATAAAGACATTTTAAACGATATCTCTGTCAAATATAAAGATCTATCATTGAAATTTTATTGCAGAAGTCCAACTATGGACATAAAACAAAAAACACAAAACTTTTGGAAAATGGGCGGTGCCACGCCCACTTATTAAGGGGCAAACATTGAAAGTTTTATGAGTCATAACTCAGAAACCGTTGAAGATATATCGATGAAATTCGGTACGCGTGATATACTTACTTAGGCAAATATTTGGACGAAAAATTGCCAAAATCGGTTGACGGCCACGCTCACTTTTATATATGTGTATTATAAAGTGGCCTAATAAAAACATTGTAAACGATATCTCTGTCAAATATAAAGATATGTCATTGAAATTTTATAGCAGAAGTCCAACTGCGGACATAAAACGAAAAACACAAAAATTTTGGAAAATGGGCGTGGCACCGCCTCCTTTTAGAAGTAGGAATATACGAGATTTCTTAGCCTATAACTCGACAAATAATTGATATATAATGACGAAACTTGGTGTGTACACTTTCATTACTTGTGGTAATACATGTTCGAAATTTTAGCGAAATCGGTTGACGACCACGCCCACTTTTATATATGGGAACTATAAAGTGGCCTCTTAAAAAAAAGATTTTAAGCGATATCTTTGTCAAATATATAGATAATTCATTGAAATTTTGTGGCATGAGTTCCACAATAGACCGGAAACAAAAATTTTGGAAAATGAGCGTGGCACCGCCTCTTTTTAGACAAAGGAATCTACCAGATTTCGGAGCCCATAAGAGCCTATACACACTTGCGACTCAATCGATTTGGTCGAATTGGACTGTTGTATTCACACTACTCCAACTATTTAGTCGAATCGGTGGCAGCTATTCACACTTGAGACTAAATAGTCGTGCGATTGACAATGACATAGTGTTGCCAATGTTCACATTTTACTCAGCAAATTTTACATTAGTGGTCTTCATATAAAGTGATGAAATATTAAATTGTTAAAGTTTATCTGCATTCTTACATGAAAGCATCTTCTTGTCAGCTGTCAACTTGATTAATAAATAAAAAACAATAAAATAAACAAAAAGTGCATACATTGTTTGGCTTTAATAATTCCCAACGGTTTACCCTCCATATCCCGCCCGACCGCCGCGAGGGGCGCAATCCGCATGACGCACGGATATATATTTTTAATTTTGCCAAGGTGTTGAGTGGCTGGAGTTTGTTAAACGTCGAGTTCTTATGCTGCTCAGCTACAGAATATAAATTCATCAGCTGATTACACATACTTAAGTTTATATATACACTTAGAAGCAATTACTTAGTTAACAATAAAATACATATTATCCTAAATTAGTAGAAGGAAACTATATCTAGTAGACAAATTGTTATTTGTTAAGAATTGAAAGAAGAGTTTTCCTTATAATGGATAGAGAGTCAGAGATGTCAAAGTAGGTAGAGTATGTGTTAAAACTTTTGCATAGATATCGGAATGGCTCATATAATTCAAAATTAGTTTACATTGTTTTAAAAATATGGGCTGGTAATGTCTTGATGGACGGGCAGGAATGTTTAAACTTATTTCAGAAAGAAGAAATGGACTATTTATTGATCCCTTCAGCAGTTTCGTTACGAATATTACACCCAGAGTTTCCCTACGACTAGCTAAAGTTGGAAGGTTAATAAGTTTTAAGCGACTAGTGTACGAAGGAAGATTGCAATGAGGGTTCCAATTCAAATTTCTTAATGCAAAAAGTAAAAATTGTTTTTGAATCGATTCAAGTCGATCAGAATGAATTTTGTAACTCGGATTCCAGATTATAGATGCGTATTCTAGTGTCGGTCTTACTAAGGTTGTGAAAAGGGCTTTAGTTACGTAGGGGTCACTAAATTCCTTAGACCAACGTTTTACAAACGCTAGAACACTTTTAGCTTTATTTATCATGACGTTGATGTGAAGGTTGAAATTAAGTTTATAATCGAATCTTACACCTAAGTCGACAAACTCATAAACTCGCTCCAGATCATGATTATTAATGGCGTAAGCTATGGGTTCGACATTACTCCGCGAAAAGCACATAAATTTACATTTATTTAGATTTAGTGGCATAAGATTTATATTGCACCACGTAACCATACCGTTTAAATCATTTTGAAGGAGCGATCTTTCCTCCGGTGTGGTGTAGGACCTGAAAAGTTTCACATCATCTGCGTACATTAAAACTTTAGAATAATTTATAGCACATGAGATGTCGTTAATGAACAACAAGAACAGAGTCGGTCCGAGATGGCTGCCCTGCGGAACCCCAGAGGACACATAAATACTAAATGAATATGCATTCTTATAAACAACTCTTTGTGTTCTGTTAGAAATGTAAGAAGAAATCCAGTTTAGGAGGATAGGTTGAAAACCCAGTAGTTGAAGCTTGTGGATAAGTAAATTGTGATTAACCTTGTCAAAGGCTTTACTAAAGTCAGTATAAATAACATCCGTTTTAGCATTTTCCCTGAACCCATTAGAAACACTTGTTGTAAATTCCAGAAGGTTAGTGATGGTTGATTTACCCCTACAGAAACCATGCTGAGAGTTCACAATCAATGACTCAATCGAGTTTTTTATCTGGTTGCTTATAATCAACTCAAACAGTTTTGGGATAACAGACAATTTTGCTATGCCTCGATAATTTTCAATCGAAGATCTAATACCGCTTTTATGTAAAGGAATAATGAAGGATTCTTTCCAAGCAGTAGGAAAAATACCAAATTTCAATGACAAGTTGAATAGCTTTGACAAAGGTAGATGAATATGATCCGCACATTTTTTAAGGAAACATGCGGGGATCATATCCGGACCATAACTAAAAGACTCTTTCAGTGATTTAAGGTGATCTAAAACTTCATCTGAATTTATATAGGTAACATTAATTGTATTATTTTGAGAAAGATGGTACGGGTATATGCTGAAATTTAAATTATCTTTGGAATAATTAGATTCGAAAAATTGTGCAAAGAGATTGGCAATGCTTTGATTATCACTAGACACACAATCCCGAAAACTCATAGATGAGGGAAATCCGCTCACTCTGCGTTTTGAATTCACAAAACCATAAAACGATTTAGGGTTACGAAAAATGTTCATTTTCATTTTTCTCAGATAATCATTGTAGCACTTTTTGTTCAATGCAAAATATTTATGTCGTAAAGTTGAGTATTGAAGGTAGACTTTCCGCAAGCCTGTCTTCTTATATAATTTAAAAATGCGAGATTTCTTATTTTTTAAGGCTCTCAAGTCTTTAGTTTCCCACAGATGCAGGGGCTCAACATATATGTATTTCTGTTTGGGTACAAATTTATCAAACAGACAGTGGATCGTGTTAATAAAATGCAAAACATTTTGTTCAACGTTGCCATCATAGTTTGGCCAGACTAGTTTAGATAGTTCACTATTAAGTTTTTTATAATTAGCCTTAGCAAAGTTAAAACGAAAACACGAATCAGACGTTTTTGAGCAACAATGATCATCATCGCTTATAATTTCGTGTATTAACTCCAATGAAGGATGGTAAGTATCTTCAGGGAAAATAAGAGGGTCAGTTCTATTCACATAGTAATTAGAAACGTCATCTACAAATATCAAATCAAGTACCTTTCCGAATTTGTTTTTAATGACGTTTACCTGATGAAGACAGAGATCCGACATTTCTTCTAAAAAGTCAGTACAATTAGCCTTAGATGTAATCGGCATGATTTCATTGTTTTCCTCGCTCCATGAAACGTGCGGAAGATTAAAGTCGCCCAAGACTATAAAAGAATCCAAGGGCGTCTTTTTTGACTCGACACGTTTCAGCAAGGAAACACTTTGAAAGTAAACTGACTGTTCGGAAGAAGGAGGAATGTAAATAACTGCCAGGTAAATATGCCCTTTGCCAGCTTTTATCCGAATGCACAAGAACTCAATGGATTCCCCTGCAGCTACATTAATTTCTTCAGATGGAATTGAGGAATGAACCGCAATTAGTACCCCTCCACCGACCCTGTTCAAGCGATCATTTCTGTACACTTGGTATTCTTTACTAAAGATTTCCGAATTAAAAATATGAGGTTTAAGCCATGTTTCGGTAAAAGAAATTATTTGAAAGTTACAATTAAAAGTTTTTAGATAAAAGTCTGTAAGTTTAGTATTTAAGCCCCGAACATTTTGATAGTAAATGTTTAGGGCAGATTTATTTATTAGTTTTTTGAGCTATTGTTAGGCAGGACGAGTTTTGGTAAGTTGTTATTAACGGATCTAGGCCTTTCTTCAAATTCGCGGACAAAGGTCCCGGCTGGCCAAAATGTTTTCTTTAAAACGGTGTCATAATCTTTAGGCGAGACGTCAATTTTGAAAGAAGCTACATTTCTTTCATAATTAAAATTGAATTTTTTAACGAAAAGTTTTTCAGGAACAATTTTAGATGATATGAAAGCCTTCAGGTCTTCAACAGTTGTATCTTTATGAAATCTAGATACAAAAACTGATTTATCACGCGGAACGATAATCAATTCTTTGGCCTTCGGAACAGGCTACTTGGCTTTCGGAACAGGCTCCTTGGCTTTCGTAACAGGCTCCTTGGCTTTCGGAACAGGCTCCTTGGCTTTTGATGCAAGAGCGATCGTTTGTTTCTTATTAAACTAGCAACTAGCTGTCAAGTAAATGAAAAGAGAAAAACGGAAGGAATTACGCTCATAAAGGCGAAACGAACAGAAGTACAAGAAACGGAAAAATAGTAAAAATCAGCCATTAATAATTTTCATGAAATTTCATTTTCATTATTTCTATTTTAAAATGCGATTAATGACATTTGAAGAGAACAACAATATCAAGAAACATATGAAAACGGAAGTAAATATCCTTAGTTAGATAATTCTTGTCTATAACTACCATTTCCAGATGGATTTTAGAAATGTCAATTGGATTTTAGAAAGGGGAAATTAGATTTTAGAAATGTCAATTGGATTTTAGAAAGGGGAAATTAGATTTTAGAATAGCCAAATGGATTTTAGAAAGGGAAAATTGGATTTTAGAAATGTCGATTTGATTTTAGAAAAGGGAAATTGGACTTTAGAAACTGTAAATTGGATTTTCGAAAATTTATATAATTATTAATTTATACTTTCATACGCAATAAAGAATTTCTATTCGAAAAATTCTGTGTAAAATTTATTTTAAACGCACATTCTGAAATTCAATTCACGCTTTCAAAAATCCAATTTTGTTTTCTAAAATCCTTTTAACGCTTTCTAAAATCCAATTGACATTTCTAAAATCCAATTTCCCCTTTCTAAAATCCAGTTAACGCTTTCTAAAATCCATCTGGAAATGGTGTAGTTAATAAGAAACGAACCTTTTGTTTTTAAACATTTTGAAAATATTAATTGAAATATTCAATCTCTACAATTTACCAAAAGTGAAATAAAAGTAGTGCTGTCAGCATGGCAACTCTTTCCACTACGAATATCACTGTTGTTGTTGTAGTCGTTCGACTAAATTGTCTCAAGTGTGAATACGTAGAAGGGCGCCTTGCTGATCAAGCAGTTGTACAACTGTTTCAGTTGGAATGAAATTGGGCTGCAAATCCAACTGTTTCAGTTGTACAACTAATTGAATGTAGTGTGAATGCTTCCATACATTCCCATGCAAATCAACATTCGACTAAATCGATTGAGTCGCAAGTGTGTATAGGCTCTAACTCGACAAATAATTGAAATATTATGACGAAACTTGGTTTATACACTTTTATAACTTGTGTTAATAAACAGGCAAAAATTTATTTAAATCGATTTATGACCACGCCTACTTTTTAACAAAGATATTTCTGGAACACCCTTTGGGAATTTGTAACGTGACATCTTTGTAACTAGAAGTCAAAAAGGAATGAAATTTTGCACAAATAATAATATTCATATGCTTAGTTGGATCACTCATAAAAATTTTGAAAATGGGCGTGGCTACGCCTACTTTATGCAGCACTCGCTTTATATAAAATACACCGTGTTTCCATCAAACGCAAACAAACAATGAAAACATACAGCTGAGTATCTAATGTTGGATTCCACTCGAACTTAGGCTTCCTTACTTGTTTTGGTTTAAATTAAAAAAAAATGTCTGCTCCCAAATCCTCTTCATGCTTTTCCCTATTGTATCTTCTTCCCTACCTTATTTTTCTCCTTTTCTTCCATATTGTTCTGCCCCCAACATCGCCTTCATCCTTTTCCATATTTCATCTTTTTCCTATCCTCCTTTTCTCCTTTTCTTCCTTCTTCATTTTATCTGTTTCCATAATCATTTTGTGTTTCTTTTTTTCTCCATTCAAACAACGCCACACAGTCGTTCATTCAAATTGTCTAATAACTATAAACGAGCCTTTTATATTGTTCATTTCTCGAAAAAGCAAGGTGGAATTTCAAATCAAAAATTAGAATATTTTCATTGAAATAAAATCTTACGACCAATAAAAGTTTAAAATTTAAACCTTAAAAGTTTAAATGAGAAAAAATGTATGATTGTATGTTTGCAGAGAGTGAAAAGTCTTTGCAAAAATATGTTCCGTTAGCAAAGACTTTGCAAAACTAAGCGCAGCGCATAGTGAGATTTGCAAAGAATATTGTGGAACAGAAACACTTTTCACTTTGCAATAAAATCGATAGTGCAAAGTGCAAAGTTTCTTTGTGGAATAGGGCCCAGGTTTTTACAATGTTGAGTGCATTTTGCAAAAGGTCGCTCAGCACCGGTATATGCTTGCCAGTCGCTGTCAGGGCGATGTCATCGGCGTACGCAATGACCTGGCAGCCCGTGTGTTGAAGTTTACAGAGCAGGGTGTTCACCGTTAGGTTCCAAAGCAGAGGAGACAAAACTCCACCCTGGGGTGTACCCCTGTTGGCATACCTAGTTATCGATGAATTACCCATTTCAGAAATGATGGCTCTTCTACTAAGAAGAAGTTCGACAAACCTCACGAGAGCCTCCTCTACCTCCAAGTCCCGTAGGGCGGTGGTAACGGCTCCCGGGAGAACATTGTTGAAAGCTCCTTCTATGTCGAGAAAGATGCCCAGTGTGAATTCCCTAAAGGCTAGCCCCTTTTCTATCTTGGAAGTGATAGCGTGTAGAGCAGTCTCTACGGACTTGCCTTTGGAATAAGCGTGTTGAAAAGGAGATAGAGTTTTCGCACGGAGCCTGATATAGACATCCAGCAATCTCTCAAGAACTTTGAGTAGAAAAGAGGTCAGGCTTATCGGCCTGAAATCCTTTGGGCTGCTGTAGGAGGCTCTACCCCCCTTTAGGAATAAAGATCACCTTCGCCTTGGTCCATTCCAGAAGAATGTACGTCAGGTTGAGGCAGGCTTTATAGATAGGAACAAGTAGAGGGATTAGAATATCACTTGCTGCCTGTAATTCAGCAGGAAAGATTCCATCTATTCCCGCAGATTTGAAGGGTTTGAAGGATTTAATAGCCCATTTTACCCTTGTATTAGTAATTATGTGCTCCAAGTCATTAGATGCCCTGGGGTTAGAGTAGGTTCTATAAGGTTCCGAGGTGCACCCTGGGAAGAGTGTGGTGACCTGGTCACCAGAACCAGAATATCAGTACTAGATGTGGCCCAGTCTCCATTTTGCATTCGGATACAGCTTGGGGGAACTGGGGTAGTAGAGATGACCTTTCGTAGTCGATTGGCCTCAGATATTTCTTCTATGTCGCTAGCGAAGCTTTTCCACGAGTCTCTTTTAGCTCTTTGGATCGACTTCTTGAAAATTTTTAAGGCATCCTTGTAGGCTTGCCAGTTGCCAGTTGTTTTCGCCTGGTTGAAGAGTTTTCTGCTGTTAAGCCGAAGCTTGGAGATCTCGGGGTTCCACCAATAAGTTTTCTTTTTACCCCGAACTTTGACCTCCGGGCAGGCACTCTTGAAAGCAGCGTTACAGGAATTAGTAACAAAGTCAACTGCTTCATCGATTTTTGACGATGGGTCCAGCACACCGAGAGAAACAGACCCAGAGATTTGAGGGGTTTGAAGGATTTAATAGCCCATTTTACCCTTGTATTAGTAATTATGTGCTCCAAGTCATTAGATGCCCTGGGGTTAGAGTAGGTTCTATAAGGTTCCGAGGTGCACCCTGGGAAGTGTGTGGTGACCTGGTCACCAGAACCAGAATATCAGTACTAGATGTGGCCCAGTCTCCATTTTGCATTCGGATACAGCTTGGGGGAACTGGGGTAGTAGAGATGACCTTTCGTAGTCGATTGGCCTCAGATATTTCTTCTATGTCGCTAGCGAAGCTTTTCCACGAGTCTCTTTTAGCTCTTTGGATCGACTTCTTGAAAATTTTTAAGGCATCCTTGTAGGCGTGCCAGTTGCCAGTTGTTTTCGCCTGGTTGAAGAATTTTCTGCTGTTAAGCCGAAGCTTGGAGATCTCGGGGTTCCACCAATAAGTTTTCTTTTTACCCCGAACTTTGACCTCCGGGCAGGCACTCTTGAAAGCAGCGTTACAGGATTTAGTAACAAAGTCAACTGCTTCATCGATTTTTGACGATGGGTCCAGCACACCGAGAGAAACAGACCCGTTATTGGAGATAGGCGCTTCATCAGTTGTTAACGGTAGGCTTAACGTACCGAGAGAAGCGTGCTCAAGGAGCGTAGCAGACAATTTCTGACTAAACAGAGCCCAATCCGTACGCCTCCTGTTCCTGTATCCCGCTCTAAGTGGGGGTCTCAAGAGTAGATTAAAAGTTATATACATCGGCCCCTATCAGCAGTTAGGGAAGCCGAACGTTTAGGGCTCCAAGCGTTCGGCTTCCCTAACCGCACCAAGTAGCCGATCTTGCACAGAAATGGGGCGGTCATACGCCAAATAGGCAGAGGCGATCCATATCGATTTGCCTTTCAGCTCGAGGCTGATGCAGACCATATCTTCGTCGCTGAAAAGAGATACCATAAAGTAGGAAAGAGTTTTGTGTATTAGAATACATGATCTGGTCCTACCTGTCGCAGGTGCTGCCACCACATGGTAGTCCCCAGATTTGAGGCCACAGACCCTGGATCCAACGACCCAAGGCTCCTGGACCAGAACGATCGCCTCAGCAGTCTTGCTGAGACGTAAGAGTAGTGCTGCCGAAGCTTCTTTGGAGTGATGCAGGTTAATTTGCAGTACCTGCATCATTTTGGTCGTCGGAATGCATCTCGGCGTCCGCCGCTACTGTACCCGCTCCTTCGGAGACCTCAATGACTGTGGAGTCAAAGTCGGCCTCCTCCGGATCCGAATCCAGCAGCGTGCATTCGTCGAGCATGTTGTAGAAGGGCCTACCTACTCAGACACCGAGAACGTATCGCTCCCGGAGTCCAGAGTGCTGTCTGCCCGTTCATTAGCGGCCCCATGTCCACTCGAGGTGTTGCATGAAGCCCGGACGTCCATAGTTAAGGGGGTAGTGGGTTCGCTCATGGCGTTGCCCCCTACCTCCACAGAATTGGAATTGGATGATTTCGTAGAATACCCCCCATCCCCAGCCCTGCGGATCGGGTGTGCTCAAGGCGCTGCCCTCAGCCCCAAGGCTCGGAAGACCAGGGTTGTCCTCGTCGGCTACCAATTCATCCTCCTTCTGGGGATCATCCCTTCTGATTTTCCGCGTGATGGTAAAAAGGCCGTAGCCGATTGTACCACCTCGCTTCTCAATCCACGGGAGAGACGCCTCGCTGATGACCAGCCCAACCTGGCGTTGCATCTCCCTCACTTCACCAACACGTACTACCCTCCAATCGCTTGTGGGCATTTCCGCGTTAGATCGAGAGATGATCCTCAGAATTTTGTCCGGATCAGATGGCTCAGCCGGGACCCAGACCCAGGCTCTCGGTCTGTTCGGAATTTCTTCCTTACTGACCGCAACCAAGTCAGACCCGGGCCACAGCTCACCCACCTCGGACATAGCTAGTTTATAAAGCTCGTACGAGCGCTCATCGGCGCATGTCACGAGCTTTATTCTGCCCTGATGCCATCCGCCATCCCGGATATCAGGAGGAGGCCCCGGAAAACGGTCCAGAAGCTCCTCATAGTTCCTGAGAAGACCTATGAGGATCATCTTCCACTTTTCCGGGGACAGGTTCCCGTCCGGGTGGCCGCGGTCCATAACTGCCAACGTTAAGGTGGCTTTCGCCGCCTCGCAGGGCAGGAGGTGTGTTTGAAGGCCTGAACCTCTTTGGAACGTTCGAAGCGTTCTCTAGAGATTGGGGTCTCTTTGAGGCCAGTGCCTGGTTTGATGTGGAGGGACTAGACTGGGGGGTGGTTGTCGGACCGGAAGTCGCCTTAGCCTGTTTGTCAGCGAGAATCTTCTTTGCCCAAGCCAACGAACTCTTCTGCTCCGCCGTAAATTTGTCGTAGGGAAGATTGCTAGTCCTCTCTACGATCTTGGCGGCGTTGCGAACATTTCGCTGGCTGCGCACCGACATCGGAATCCTCTTACTAGCCTTAGAACACTCGGGGTGTTCAGCGGGCTTGGTAAGAGCACCCCTGGCAGGAGCAGGGGCTTGCACTTCGCCCGTGGATGACTTGGTGCCGCTATCCACTGCCTGCCGTTTAGAGGTGCCCGGTTGAGGGATTGGGGGGACCACCAAGGGGCTTAGCTGTACCAGCTTTGACAGCAGTAGGCGGCTTACCCTCAAGGGGTTTAATCTTCCTGCCAGCTTGCGTAGGTGGTCGAAATTGGGATGTGGGCTGTGAAGGCCCGCTCGGCGCCGTCATAGCGGTACCCGGGGGGTTGGTTACTTTTTTATCGCCAAGTCCAACGGCGGCATCGTTACCCGTGCAGGGATCCGAGGCTATTTGGTTTTTGTGCATATTCATCTGTTTTGTGCGGTCGCCTACTGAGACGAGACCTTTCGGCGACCTGAAGTAAGGAAAGGGGGGAAGGGAACGGTCGACTATGGCAGAGACCCTCACCGCAGCAAGTCCACCGTTACTCCCGGAGGTGCACCGGTATCCGGGAGGCTCCGTAAGAATACAGTCGGTTACCCCTGACTGCAAACTATCCAATGGGCACGGAAACGCATGACACCCTGGATTAGGGGTTTTTGTGTGTGTTGGTGCGGTGATCTCCGCATGGGACACCTGGGATACAGCCTGCTTGCCGCGACAAGCAGGATGCGCCCAAGGGTACCATATGGAGCTTCCCTCTTAGTTCATGGAGAGACAGGGCAGGTCCCTCGCGGGGACTTCACCCTGGTCCCGATTTAAGCCCCATCCCCAACGACAAGGAGACCAATGTGATGGAGCATAACCATGAAACAATTAGGAAGGAGGAAGCAACGCGAACGTTAATAGCAGTGTTGCCAGAATTTTTCCAGAGATCCAGCTAGATTCTCAAAAAAAAAAAGCTACAAAAAGCTAAAAAAAATTGTTTCACAAATCAAAAAAAAAAAAAATGTAAAGCTAAAAAAAGAAGCTAAAAAAAATACGAAATTACCCAGTAGAACTTGGAGCGAGATATCCCCAACGAGAGCAGAAGAGTAGTATATTTGATATCCTTTCCGAGCAGTATCAAAATGTTTTCAGTTTTGTTTTATTTTGTTTGTTTTTATTACTTCCCTTCCTAGGACATACAATCTTAAAAGCGAGTATACAAAATTGTATGCTTATACACGAAGTATAGGGATTAATGGAGTATCTATTGACAAGTACTCCCGGATTAATAAAACGATGATCCCAAGCCCTACTGCGTATTTTAATGCTATATTATTTCCCGTGGCAGTGATCCGGACAAAAAATTTGCAAGCAACTGCAACAACAATTTTTTTATCCTGATGTTTATCTGGACCAAAAAAATCTAGTACAATCTATACGAACCCGAATTGGATCCAGATAAACATCAGGATCACAAAATTGTTGTTCCATTATTTGCATGCAAAATTTTTATGCGGATCTGGATCACAGCCAGGGGAACTCCCCTAAAGTGTTTTCAAAACACACATAAATTCAAGGTCAATTTAATAGGTCGGTTCAACATACGTACACACATACACGCCGTGAGCTTAGTATCGAGCTTTCGTGACCGAGATGTCAAAACTGTAAGGAAGACGAAATAATTTGATATTCAGCTCACGGGCGAATGAATGATGAACTCAGAGAATGAAGAATTTCACGAATTGTAGGCGTATATGTCTAGTAGACGCATGGGTCAATGAACCGCAATCGTTCCCAATTTTTTCTTATGTAAATCTCGTTTGTTGTATCGTTACAGTTTTTTGCTGGCTGGTGGGTTCTGGTTGACGCCATATCGGTCGATAAATTGCATCAAATAACTACCGGACATGTTTTTATTGGAGTTTTCGGAACGATCTCCGCTTCTATGGTCAATGTTGTGAAGAATTCTCATGTAAGCTAGTTTCAACTATGAATTTATTTCACAATTTTGTAAGATTATACCTTAATATAAATCTCCGCTTTAAAGATTTCTGAAGAAAACACATCAGAGTCCGGTGCTCGTGTGGCAAAAATGTGGCTTCTTATTGGTTTTATAATGGGATTTGCTTCACTGATTGCAGCGATGTGGGTAATGATTGATGACTTCATCAACAATAGTAAGTTATTTATAGTGATATTTAATATATCGTCGATGCCTATGCAATACCACCTATCTACCAACTGCAATACCTCCCAAATGACGAAAGTGGCAAAAATGAGATTTAGTAACCCTGCATTCCAGGCATCGAGTTTCATCTATAAAAATAAAAAATTTCGTGTTCCAACAGAAAATTAAAAAAAAAAAACGGTAAATGCAAAACCACATGTAAAGTGTGTAGTCAAATTTTATTTGAAATACCAACCATCATTTAGTTCTATTCAGTAAGTTGATCAACCAAGCGTCATATACATACCAGAAATGGCTTCAAATGAAGGATGTGATATAATTATGGAAAAATTTTTAAAAGGTAACAAAAGGGACAAAAGCAAATTTTACAGGGGAGCATATTTTTTACTGTTTTTTATTGGTATATTTAAATGAAATTGAACACGCGATTAGATAGTTAATTAATATACTGAACCTGATTTTTTTTTTCTTGAAAAAATTTGCAGTTTGCAAAAAAATCATAATTTGGTCCCTTACGATAATTTCGCTCTCAATGTTTTATAGTCGTATTTGAAAAAAATGTTCCTTGCGATAATATTTAAAAAAGGTTGTATATGACAAATATAAGTGTCTTATTGAATACTTTTGCATTTTTAATGATGGGGTCATGGTAATATAGTAAGTGAGTTTCCACCTACTAGCTATATTCAAAATATTTTTTATATGGGCGATACGATAAATTCGAGCTCAAGCAAAAAGTATAGATTGTCCCTTACGATAAAAAAGAAAGCACATTTTGGTGTGGCCGCTGTGGTGAAGTGGGTAGAGTGCTCGCCTGTTATGCCAGAGGTCTCGGGTTCAAACCCCAGTCCGAGCAAACACCAAAAAATTTTTCCAATTATTGGGTTTTTTAAGAGCAGCGATCACCTCTCGGCAGTGGGCGGCATACCCTCCGAGTGTATTTCTGCCATGAAAAAGCTTCTCACAAAAAATGCATTCGCCGTTCGGAGCCGGTAAAAAACTGTAGGTCCACCCAATTAGTATGAAAAACAAAAAGGAGCACAACTCCAATTGGGAGAGAAGCTCGGCCATAAAACTCGTCAGAGTTATAAAAAAGCGCCATAGAAGAAATCTCTGAGGCCAATCGTCTACGAAAGGTCCTCTCTACTAACCCAGTTCCCCCAAGCTGTATCCGAATGCAAAATGGGGACTGGGCCACATCTAGTACTGATATTCTGAACACCCTGGTCACCACACACTTCCCAGGGTGCACCTCGGAACCTTATAGAACCTACTCTAACCCCAGGACATCTAATGACTTGGAGCACATAATTACTAACACAAGGGTAAAATGGGCAATTAAATCCTTCAAACCCTTCAAATCTCCGGGAATAGATGGAATCTTTCCTGCTGAATTACAGGCAGCAAGTGATACTCTAACCCCTCTACTTGTTCCTATCTATAAAGCCTGCCTCAACTTGTCATACATTCCTCTGGAATGGACCAAGGCGAAGGTGATCTTTATTCCTAAAGGGGGCAGAGCCTCCTACAGCAGCTCAAAGTATTTCAGGCCGATAAGCCTGACCTCTTTTCTACTCAAAGTTCTTGAGAGATTGCTGGATGTCTATATCAGGCTCCGTGCGAATACTCTATCTCCTTTTCAACACGCTTATTCAAAGGCAAGTCCGTAGAGACTGCTCTACACGCTATCACTTCCAAGATAGAAAAGGGGCTAGCCTTTAAGGAATTCACACTGGGCATCTTTCTCGACATAGAAGGAGCTTTCAACAATGTTCTACCGGAAGCCGTTACCCCCGCCCTACGGGACTTGGAGGTAGAAGAGGCTCTCGTGAGGTTTGTCGAACTTCTTCTTAGTAGAAGAGCCATTATTTCTGAAATGGGTAATTCATCGATAACTAGGTATGCCAACAGGGGAACACCCCAGGGTGGAGATTTGTCTCCTCTGCTTTGGAACCTAACGGTGAACACCCTGCTCTCTAAACTTCAGCACACGGGCTGCCAGGTCATTGCGTACGCCGATGACATCGCCCTGACAGCGACTGGCAAGCATATACCGGTGCTGAGCGACCTTTTGCAAAATGCACTCAACATTGTAAAAACCTGGTCTCTGAAATGCGGGCTCAGTGTCAGCTCTGAGAAAACGGAAATGGTTCTGTTTACCCGCAAACATAAGATACCTGAATTCAAACCTCCGTCCATAAATGGGAAGGAGATTAAAATCTCTACCGAGGTTAAATACCTTGGTGTTATTCTAGACAGAAAACTAAACTGGAAACGGAACGTAGAAGTACGATCCCAAAAAGCCATGTTAGCACTTTACGCATGTAAATCAGCGATAGGCAAGAGATGGGGACTTAACCCCCAAATCGTCCATTGGCTGTACACAGCGGTAGTGCGACCTATTCTCTTCTATGCAGTCACCATATGGTGGCCAGCACTGGAACTCGAAACCAATAAGAGCAAATTAACTAGAGTGCAGCGAATGGCTTCCATGCTTATTAGCGGAGCCCTTCCCTACACCCCAACTAAAGCTCTCGAAACCATCCTATTTCTTCTCCCCACGGATATACAGGGGAAACTCATTGCCAGCTGCAACGCGGCAAGGCTCAATGCAACCGAACCCTGGAGGGACACCAGATTCGGGCACGCTCAAATTCTTAGTAACGTCCCTGCCAATTTTCTAAAGCTGGACTATGCAATACCAGCCTTATGTTGGGATAACAAATTCTCCACAAGAATCCCGGAGAGGAGCGAGTGGAAGAACTTAGGGGATCCCGACCCTAATACACTGCACATTTACACGGACGGCTCTAAATTGAACAATAGAGTTGGAAGTGGGTTTTTCTGCGAAAAGCTTCATCTGAAAGTAAGTTTGCGCCTACCTGATCACTGCAGCGTCTATCAGGCTGAGCTCATAGCCATATGGGAAGCAGCTCGTCGCCTGACAGATCTGCCAGACATAAATTCTATCAAAATCTTCTCTGACAGCCAAGCTGCCATAAAATCCTTACAGAGTAACAATGCTACATCTATAGTTGCAATGAAATGTAGGGAGTCTTTGAACAAACTAGTCGAAAGGTGCGACCTGAACGTCATTTGGGTTCCAGGCCATAGCAACGTTCGGGGCAACTGCATTGCAGATGAGTTGGCAAGGGAAGGCACAAGCTTGCAGGATATCACATATGCGGCATGGGTTGGCCCCCCGCTTAACTCATGCAAGCATTGGTTGAGATCTCGCTCCATTGAACAGGCTAACGCTAGATGGGCCAAGGAGTCAACTTGTGTGATTTCTAGGCAAATCTGGCCTAGACTGGATGAGGCTAGGTCTGTATCGGTGCTGCATCTGAATCGGCTCTCTATAGGTCCGCTGGTGGGACTTCTAACAGGCCATTGTCTTATGGGCACTCACGCCTCTCGCATGGGCCTATATAAAAACGACTTCTGCCGCAGCTTTAGGGACGTGGAGGAAATAGAGAGTGTTGAGCACTATCTATGCCACTGCCCCGCACTGTCGCTATCCAGGTACCGCTTCCTCCATAAACACTTTTTCGAGTGCCTGGCGGAGATGGAAAATGCAAGGACACTAGATTTTCTGCGCTTCATGAAACAAACGCGCTGGTTTAGCTTCACGGGCATCTAATCTTATCATACTTTTGAATCTAATTTTTCCGGAAAGGTTTGTAAACAGGGATAAGGAAGCTAGGGCTCCCGTGTGGTATCACAATGGGCCACCTCGGCCTAAGTGTGTTACGTACTGGCTTTTGGGATAAAAAATTTCGTGTTCCAACAGAAAATTAAAAAAAAAAAACGGTAAATGCAAAACCACATGTAAAGTGTGTAGTCAAATTTTATTTGAAATACCAACCATCATTTAGTTCTATTCAGTAAGTTGATCAACCAAGCGTCATATACATACCAGAAATGGCTTCAAATGAAGGATGTGATATAATTATGGAAAAATTTTTAAAAGGTAACAAAAGGGACAAAAGCAAATTTTACAGGGGAGCATATTTTTTACTGTTTTTTATTGGTATATTTAAATGAAATTGAACACGCGATTAGATAGTTAATTAATATACTGAACCTGATTTTTTTTTTCTTGAAAAAATTTGCAGTTTGCAAAAAAATCATAATTTGGTCCCTTACGATAATTTCGCTCTCAATGTTTTATAGTCGTATTTGAAAAAAATGTTCCTTGCGATAATATTTAAAAAAGGTTGTATATGACAAATATAAGTGTCTTATTGAATACTTTTGCATTTTTAATGATGGGGTCATGGTAATATAGTAAGTGAGTTTCCACCTACTAGCTATATTCAAAATATTTTTTATATGGGCGATACGATAAATTCGAGCTCAAGCAAAAAGTATAGATTGTCCCTTACGATAAAAAAGAAAGCACATTTTGGTGTGGCCGCTGTGGTGAAGTGGGTAGAGTGCTCGCCTGTTATGCCAGAGGTCTCGGGTTCAAACCCCAGTCCGAGCAAACACCAAAAAATTTTTCCAATTATTGGGTTTTTTAAGAGCAGCGATCACCTCTCGGCAGTGGGCGGCATACCCTCCGAGTGTATTTCTGCCATGAAAAAGCTTCTCACAAAAAATGCATTCGCCGTTCGGAGCCGGTAAAAAACTGTAGGTCCACCCAATTAGTATGAAAAACAAAAAGGAGCACAACTCCAATTGGGAGAGAAGCTCGGCCATAAAACTCGTCAGAGTTATAAAAAAGCGCCATAGAAGAAATCTCTGAGGCCAATCGTCTACGAAAGGTCCTCTCTACTAACCCAGTTCCCCCAAGCTGTATCCGAATGCAAAATGGGGACTGGGCCACATCTAGTACTGATATTCTGAACACCCTGGTCACCACACACTTCCCAGGGTGCACCTCGGAACCTTATAGAACCTACTCTAACCCCAGGACATCTAATGACTTGGAGCACATAATTACTAACACAAGGGTAAAATGGGCAATTAAATCCTTCAAACCCTTCAAATCTCCGGGAATAGATGGAATCTTTCCTGCTGAATTACAGGCAGCAAGTGATACTCTAACCCCTCTACTTGTTCCTATCTATAAAGCCTGCCTCAACTTGTCATACATTCCTCTGGAATGGACCAAGGCGAAGGTGATCTTTATTCCTAAAGGGGGCAGAGCCTCCTACAGCAGCTCAAAGTATTTCAGGCCGATAAGCCTGACCTCTTTTCTACTCAAAGTTCTTGAGAGATTGCTGGATGTCTATATCAGGCTCCGTGCGAATACTCTATCTCCTTTTCAACACGCTTATTCAAAGGCAAGTCCGTAGAGACTGCTCTACACGCTATCACTTCCAAGATAGAAAAGGGGCTAGCCTTTAAGGAATTCACACTGGGCATCTTTCTCGACATAGAAGGAGCTTTCAACAATGTTCTACCGGAAGCCGTTACCCCCGCCCTACGGGACTTGGAGGTAGAAGAGGCTCTCGTGAGGTTTGTCGAACTTCTTCTTAGTAGAAGAGCCATTATTTCTGAAATGGGTAATTCATCGATAACTAGGTATGCCAACAGGGGAACACCCCAGGGTGGAGATTTGTCTCCTCTGCTTTGGAACCTAACGGTGAACACCCTGCTCTCTAAACTTCAGCACACGGGCTGCCAGGTCATTGCGTACGCCGATGACATCGCCCTGACAGCGACTGGCAAGCATATACCGGTGCTGAGCGACCTTTTGCAAAATGCACTCAACATTGTAAAAACCTGGTCTCTGAAATGCGGGCTCAGTGTCAGCTCTGAGAAAACGGAAATGGTTCTGTTTACCCGCAAACATAAGATACCTGAATTCAAACCTCCGTCCATAAATGGGAAGGAGATTAAACTCTCTACCGAGGTTAAATACCTTGGTGTTATTCTAGACAGAAAACTAAACTGGAAACGGAACGTAGAAGTACGATCCCAAAAAGCCATGTTAGCACTTTACGCATGTAAATCAGCGATAGGCAAGAGATGGGGACTTAACCCCCAAATCGTCCATTGGCTGTACACAGCGGTAGTGCGACCTATTCTCTTCTATGCAGTCACCATATGGTGGCCAGCACTGGAACTCGAAACCAATAAGAGCAAATTAACTAGAGTGCAGCGAATGGCTTCCATGCTTATTAGCGGAGCCCTTCCCTACACCCCAACTAAAGCTCTCGAAACCATCCTATTTCTTCTCCCCACGGATATACAGGGGAAACTCATTGCCAGCTGCAACGCGGCAAGGCTCAATGCAACCGAACCCTGGAGGGACACCAGATTCGGGCACGCTCAAATTCTTAGTAACGTCCCTGCCAATTTTCTAAAGCTGGACTATGCAATACCAGCCTTATGTTGGGATAACAAATTCTCCACAAGAATCCCGGAGAGGAGCGAGTGGAAGAACTTAGGGGATCCCGACCCTAATACACTGCACATTTACACGGACGGCTCTAAATTGAACAATAGAGTTGGAAGTGGGTTTTTCTGCGAAAAGCTTCATCTGAAAGTAAGTTTGCGCCTACCTGATCACTGCAGCGTCTATCAGGCTGAGCTCATAGCCATATGGGAAGCAGCTCGTCGCCTGACAGATCTGCCAGACATAAATTCTATCAAAATCTTCTCTGACAGCCAAGCTGCCATAAAATCCTTACAGAGTAACAATGCTACATCTATAGTTGCAATGAAATGTAGGGAGTCTTTGAACAAACTAGTCGAAAGGTGCGACCTGAACGTCATTTGGGTTCCAGGCCATAGCAACGTTCGGGGCAACTGCATTGCAGATGAGTTGGCAAGGGAAGGCACAAGCTTGCAGGATATCACATATGCGGCATGGGTTGGCCCCCCGCTTAACTCATGCAAGCATTGGTTGAGATCTCGCTCCATTGAACAGGCTAACGCTAGATGGGCCAAGGAGTCAACTTGTGTGATTTCTAGGCAAATCTGGCCTAGACTGGATGAGGCTAGGTCTGTATCGGTGCTGCATCTGAATCGGCTCTCTATAGGTCCGCTGGTGGGACTTCTAACAGGCCATTGTCTTATGGGCACTCACGCCTCTCGCATGGGCCTATATAAAAACGACTTCTGCCGCAGCTTTAGGGACGTGGAGGAAATAGAGAGTGTTGAGCACTATCTATGCCACTGCCCCGCACTGTCGCTATCCAGGTACCGCTTCCTCCATAAACACTTTTTCGAGTGCCTGGCGGAGATGGAAAATGCAAGGACACTAGATTTTCTGCGCTTCATGAAACAAACGCGCTGGTTTAGCTTCACGGGCATCTAATCTTATCATACTTTTGAATCTAATTTTTCCGGAAAGGTTTGTAAACAGGGATAAGGAAGCTAGGGCTCCCGTGTGGTATCACAATGGGCCACCTCGGCCTAAGTGTGTTACGTACTGGCTTTTGGGATGGTGGCTTACCACGGCTCTATCGCGCCACCCTAATGTGACCTGCTCCCCTTCGCCGCTCAGGTGTGCTTGCATAAGCGCGAGCTAGCTCGCCGGACTGTGGGGTGGTTCTTGCGGCTTCGAAGCATGTCGCCATACCATACACAAAAAAAAAACTCACACCTGCTCTTTACTCTATGTTTCCCTCAGAATATCTACCCTCCCTCTGTTCCCTTCCCTTAACTGCTGTCCAATTCCCCACACCCCCCATGTCTACCCTGGAACCCGCCCTCGGCCAATGGTGGAATACGGCCGGCCACTCTCAACCCTCCCATCCATGGTCGGCAGTGGCTATAATTTGATGCCGACCCCAAAATTCAAACCCCGAAACTCCCTTAATTCCGTTTACATTTCCGCCCTCTTATCCCCACGTCCCCCATGTCCGTCCGTTTACTCCACATCTGGAAATAAGTAGTCACTAAACTGAAAAATTAGTAATTCATAACAATGTTTATTGACATATCAAAGAATATCTCAAATGTATAGATGTATATATATCTATATATATGTGTGCATATGCTTACATCTAAATTGTACTGACGGTTCAAGTCTCTTATTATCCCAGACGGGTATAATTATGAATTTCAAATCCCTCTGCGGGTTATGTTTATTAAAATCTATATGGAGATCAAAAATTAATATTACTTAACTAATTATCAGTACCTTCAATGGTTGTGCTCTGCATTCGAGTCGACTAATAGCAGACGCTTGAGTTTATGCTTATGCATATGTGCATGAGTATATATATATGTATACGCCCAAGCATACCAAAACGTTAATCTACCACTGAGGGAGTATCGGAGATTACTTATTGTCTAGCAGCAATCCCTGGTATGAACATTGTAATCTCCAACGAAAAAAAAAACAAAGAAAGAAAAAAAACAAAACCGTAAGTTATTATTCCCGCTGCCGGGTATATTAAACAAAATTGATACGAATATTTCATTTACCGCAGCCCTACTTGGCAGCTAGTCCATACTCCCGTACCTTACGGATAGGTTTGTAACTGTGAACCGTCAGTGGAAGCAAAAAAAATAGTATTTGGATTTATGTATCTATCTATATTTCATACGTTTAACTATATAATCATACGCTTATCATTACCAAGGTGTATGGTTTTATGGCGACTAATAATATCCCCGACAGGGTATAAATATTCGCACCACCGCGCTTAATGACATACATGTATATGTTTATGGGTTTTTATCTAAAATAGTCCCGCATGAGGGTATAATACGCCTAACCAATGAAATCCAATCTTAACTTATGTATAAATAGTTCACCTCCAACGGCGTGATTAAATAATGGCAAAAAAACTAACTCTATAGTTAAATCCAATTTATGGCGATAGTCCATATGCACCGCCTTTATACATACATACAATGTTAATTCACCACAGCTATCTCAATGCTTGTGGCTTACTAATCTATAATCCCACACCGGGATGCATTTCACAAAAGTTTGAAGTTATATAAAAAAAATAATTTGGATACAGACATATGTATATGGCATGATTCATCTGATGACATGTCCTTGAAATTCAAATGTACATATGTATGTCTTATAAGTTGGCATATCCATAAAAAAAATAAACAAGGCTGGGCCTGGTATTATTTCACCATTAGGGTGATCCGTCAAAGATTAGTGTGGCGCACCCACCTCAAACAAACAAAAAAAAAAAAAAATTAGAGAAAGTTAAAATACCGCCGAGTGCTCCCTCACCTACCCTCAAGACGTCTTGTTGGCCTGGAAAGAGGTAAGCTTTAATAGCTTACTGTATCGAACCGAATAACCGCACTTATGATCTATATACCATCGTGGTGAAATGCTACCAACACCCTTTACATTAACATCGCTTGTTTCCTACCACCGAATTTGTGGGTTTTGAATTCAGTGAGCTACTCACTTCTTATGTACATACCCATGCGCTTTAAGATGCAACTATATCGATAGATACCTTCAATCCCACACGGGTATATAGATTGACATATAACCGCCAAGGTACTTGAAATGTGGTTACTTAAGAATGTCGATTGTGTAAAATCGGTGTATGTGTGTGTGACCAAATAATATAATTAATATTAAGCAGGTACTTGCATCTTGCCATAGGCAATCTCTAAAGTGATATTAAATAGAGTTGGTTCAAACTCACACATACAACGACACAGGCAACGAAATAAGTTTCACCAATCTATACTCTTTACCTACATTCGTACGTACCTGTATCCTGATTAAAATCACCAAGTATGGCAGTCATTATGCAGGTACCCAAGGTCGTCGATTATAGCTCGTTAAGGCTTAAGTGTTATGTGAGTGTGGGAGGGTGTGATCTATTTAGGCCTTCTGCCACATTTTTGTAAAACAGCAAAATACCACACACTCACACACATTGACGTTATGAGGATACAAGGTTTCACGAATGTAGGTAGGTATATACATACATAAGAATGCTACAATTAATAGATATTATTGTAATTCTAACACTTCATGCACAGATACATATCGGCATATACATAATTCGCCGGTACAGGAATATTCGGTCCGCTAGGTGTTGGCGCGTGGCAAAATGCTTTCACTTATGCTCTCAGTGACCTCCGGGTGACCTTGTCAATGGAATATTGAAGACCGACGTGTCGGCGCTCCCGCTACCCCTCTCTACTCAAGATTACTCACCGATTTTGTTGTACTTTTAGCGTGGTTGTTATTCAGGAATGGTAGATATGATCGCTGTAGCTGTTACCTCAAAAGGACATCAACTACGTGGGTGTTTGGTGATGGCCGTTCGGACGAATATACGGTGGCGGACTGATCAAGATTATGCGGCTGCTGTGGTGGCTTAAATTACTGCCGGCATTTGGTTGCGTTTAACCGCCCACGTTCGCGGCGTGGATGTTGTTGGCCTTTTTACTTCACTTCACCTGACGGTGTGGGTGGTTTATTGGTGTTGTGGTTGTGGCGTTACGTCAATTATTATCGATTCTGGGTGGCGGTTTTTTAAACGCTGCCGACGTCGCTGTTGCAGCGCCGTGACGGTTGAAGCACCAAATGGAGAAAAAAGATGTTTTCGTGCCGCTTACGTGGTGAGCGTGCGCCAACGAATATCCAGGCTGCCGGCGCGAATCCCGACTTCCCTGCTACGACTCTCGTGCCTGGTTTTCCACACGTGCGCCGCAATGTTGGTGGTGTTACTATCGCTATCTATAAATATATATTTATTAATGCCGATCTTTTAGAAACCAAAAAGGAGCACATTTATTTCAATTGAATACATACATATGTACATATAAACCCTGTGAATATGTATGTACTTGGGCATTTCGTGAGCGCGTGGTTCGTATGTACATATGTATATATATGTATGCGCATACTTACACTGCAATTTGTAGGCTGCTTGAGTAAATGCTGTTTTTTCGTTTTCGCACAAGGTATTGGTATCAAATATCGCCGAATCCACTTCACTAAAAGTATTTGCCTGCAATGAAATATGCCATGTATAATGATGGCAATATATACTTAAGATTTTTTTTGGATAATTATTAGCACTTACCAAAGCAGTCACGTCCGATCGCCTGTACTGTGTTCCACAAAGTGACGCGGAAATTTCAGTTGCTTGCCCACAATGCCGGCCGGCGACATTTTGGTGTGGAAGCTGAGAGTTGCCAGAGTAGGCAAATGTATGGTTAAAACGAAACCCAAAGATGTCGCGTTTTAACACTTATGCCTAAGTCACAGAGTTGACCGCAACAGGGCGAGCGCTGCAGCTGGGCCCAGTCCCGCAATGCGCTCGAAGAGCTGGACAACCTGCCTTCGCCTCTTTATCTTCGAATGTCCTTGGCATGATACACACCAACTGGATGGCCCGCTGAGTCACCCAGCTCGTACAAGGAATTGCCTTTTACTGCTAAGACTATCGACCGGAGATACTTCGCCGCAAGTTTGGCGTTATACCCGTCTGCCGCGTTGCTCAGCTTAAAGTTTCTTCGGTAGACGATGTCACCTACCCGGTATTTAACTGGCCTAGCCCTGGTGTTGTACGTCTGCTGCCCTTTCCGATAGGCCTCCTCCAATTTCCGAATCAGGTTCTGCCTTATCAGCCACAGACGGTCTTCCCTATGTAGGGCTTCCATGTCACTCTCACCTAGAGCCTTCAATCGAAGTAGAGTCTCGTAAACGCCTCCATGCTGTGCCATCACCTGACCGAAAACCGCCTTGTAGGGTTCAAGGCCAATCGCCTCGTGAACTGCGCTGCGTAACGCGAAGGCCGCCTGAGACACCTGCTGATCCCAATTCCGTTGATCCATTTCAGCGAGGTACGTCCGAAGCATGGCTAACAACGACCGGTTTACCCTCTCGGACGCGTTTGCCTGAGGAGCATAGGCCGCGGTTTTAACATGTTTAACGCCATAGCTGTACAGAAAGCTTCCAAAAGAGTCAGCAACGAACTGTCTTCCGTTGTCAGAGTGAATGGTCTCAGGCACCCCGAAGACGTGGAAAATATCCTTTTCAAGATATTTTATCACGTCTTGTGCCGTGGCCTGCCTCATTGGTTTGAAAAAGACAAATTTGGTTAAATGGTCTAATACCACAAATACTACGGAATTTCCTGCTCTCGAACGAGGGTACGGGCCACAAAAATCTATGTATAGCCTTTGGAAAGATCTCTCTGACCTGAAGCGGTCTACCATCGGTGGTCTTGATGTCGTGTTTGGCGCCTTGGAGCACTTACATTGCTCACACCGTGCCACAAAATCTCGGACCGCTCCCGTCATACCAGGCCAGAAGAACCTCGATCGTAGTCTGTATAGTGTTTTTGCGGTGCCACCATGCCCAGCCGATGGATCACTGTGTGCTTTTTCCAAAAGAGTTCGTCTTAGGCCTTCGGGGACCCACACTCTCCACACTGACTCTTCTGGCTCCTCCGCACAACGAGGTCGCACGCGCTTATACACCACCCCCTCTACAATTTGCAGGTCAGGTAAACGTTCCGCATTTTGTTGAATATGTCTTTTCAGGGAACTATACGCCTCGCTGGAAAACTCCGCTGACGCAAAATTAATTTCACCCGTGGCCTCTGGTTCGTCGACTTGCTCCATATGCATTCGACTCAGCGTGTCCGGGACGATATTCTGGGAGCCCTTCCTATGTTCCACTTTAAAGTCGAATGCCTGAAGCTTAAGGCTCCATCTAGCTAAGCGTCCACTCAAATCCTTTTGGCCCATGAGCCATTTCAGGCTCATGTGGTCTGTAATTATCGTGAACGGGAGCCCCTCCACGTACGCACGGAATTTTTTCACACTGACCACAGCCGCCAGGCATTCCAACTCGGTGATCGTATAATTACGTTGTGCTGAGTTCAACTTCTGCGACATAAACGCAATGGGTCGCTCGTTACCTTCGTCGTCTCGCTGGAAAAGCACGCTGCCTATTCCCTGAGTCGACGCGTCGCATTGAATGAAGAATTGTTTAGAAAAGTCCGGGTTGACCAACACATCCGTGGATGTGAGCGCTTCCTTGAGCCTGTCGAATGCTGCCACTGCTTCTTCCGTCATTGCAAACGTCTTTGCCTTTCGTAGGCATTCCGTCATTGGCGCTGCGATTGTGGCAAAATTGGCTATAAAACGCCTATACCACCCACACATGCCCAAGAAACGACGCAACTGCTTAATGGTCGTTGGCACCGGAAACTCGACAATGGCTCGTACTTTTTCTGGATCTGTCTTTAATTCGCCCTGCCCAACGATAAACCCCAAATATTTTATATCTTTCTGGCAAAATTTCGATTTGTTTAGATTTATCGTTAATCCGGCGTTGCACAGTGGTCCCAATCGCTTATCTAGTGCGAATTAAATCAGTAGCTTCAATAAAGTTAGTGTTTTGTAGGAATACATGTCGATTTATTGTGTAAAAACGCATCCTGCATAAAATAAAGTAGATGTAAATGGTTTTTTTTAAGATACATATAAGAAATTGGTAAATTAGGGTGTGTAATTTTTTTTTTTTTTTGGTATAGTGAAAATATTGTTTAGGACACCGAAATTTGGCCAGTAAAAAGTCCAGCTATTAAATTTAATATTAAGAGAGGTGTGCAATGAAGGTATTTTTTATAGCAGTACCTCTTACCTCTTTTTAATTATTTTTTTTTTTTTAATTTATAAAAGCGATATGTACATAAATATTTACATACAAAAGACATGTTGAAATTTGTTCAAGATTTTCATTCGTCATCGGATTCTGGCATGACATTACACAAGGGCGATTTAAGCAGATCTATGGCATCAGTCTCGAGACTAATAGTTTGTTTAGTCCCTTTCTCTCTTAATGAAATATCGGAAATAATAGGATCGGAGGATAATAAAAAGTAATTAAATAAATCTTCATTAGTATGGTTGGCAGAATCTTTTCTGGTTCTGTGCTCTCTAATAAATTTGAAATCTTTATTTTTTGCTTCTTGTGCTTCTTCTCCTAGCTGTCCGATGGGCAAAATTGCATGTTTAATAATTTCGGCTCCGTGAACTAACACTTTATGTATTGTAGGGGGCATATAGTACCAAGGGTAATTAGAAACAAACTTTCTTGCAGTATCCATGGCATATTTTTTGAACTTTTCAAGATCTACTTCACGTCCACAAGATATTACCTGCAGAATAATGTAAAACCTGTAAATGAGTTCTTCGTCGATTCCGGTAATGTCTGCAGCTTTTTTCGAATTTCGAAAGAATACCCGGGCAGTATTGCCTGTGTTAGTAGAACCATATCCTGATTTAGGGAGGTCAACTAATATACCTAGCTCGGCCTTAAGCTTGTCTTGAATCACCTTCTTCCTTGCCTCTATTTTTACTTTATCTTCCCCTCTTGCCTGCCAGTGCTTTATATCCATTCTGTATCCCAAGTGCAAACAACATTCGAAAAATCTGATCCATGAATGGAGAGTAGATAAACCAAATTTATAGTGATCGGTGTTTGCTGGTATTTGCTCTATCATGTCTAAGCAATTCATATTTTTAGGGGTTACACCACATATATAACAGCTTTGAGTAGATTTTGTGTTAGTCAATGTGTTGCAAATTTTCTACCATAGTCAAAACGAGTTTAAAATTAACTGTAATGCCTTTGTAAAAAAAGCTATCTAAAGAGTCTATTTGTGCCTGAATCCTTTCAGTAATGCTTTGTATCAACTCTGGTGTTTCTTTAGCAAAAACAAACTTAACGGCTCTGCAAAAGCGTGTAGACGATGGGACTGGATTTTGCCATATTATTTGGGTTTCATCATAACAATCACGCAATTGGACAGGAACAAGTGACACGATGACTACAGATGAATCGTTTTTGTCTGCGCTTGTCATTTGCCTAAAGTTACTTTGTCCAGAGCTTCCGTCTATACCCCACTTACATATAAGAGTCATTTCAGAGCCAGTAAAAGAATCAAGAACTTCTTCCTGGAGCATACACAGCCGTTTGGCTGTCAAATGTAAAAGATCATTGAGTCTTATCTCAACTCCTGTTTCTTGTATTGTAACTGCACCAGGCTCTGCATAAACTTGATCTTTCGCTGCTAGGACTTTTTGCCAAGATGGATATATATCAGCACCGCAACGTTTAGCAGCCTTTCTGTAATATAAATATGTTGATTTACTAGATTTAGTATTAATAATCAACGACAGAGCTTCTTCTGGTTTTATAACTGCACGTTTGGATAATTTTGTGGGGGTTTTTGCGATCGTGTATATTTTTTTGTGAAATTTCCGTGAATTAGTAGCCGTGACTTTTTCAACAATTGCAGCAGCATTTCGTTTTCCCTCTTTTCGTAAACTAGCCTGCAAAGCAGCAGAAAGTTCTTGAATGGTCCAGGCTGAGGCGAGCGCTCTTGCTTTTTTTTGCTTCGCCCTAGCTCCACTCTCACTAAACTTTTTCATAGGTCTTCCACGCTTTGAAGGCCCAGGCTGAAATTCCTCGCTTTCTATAGGAAATACAATTTCAGACTGTAACCAATCGTTATTATTTATGAGAAAACGTGATAAACTTGTTTTTACACTTTTCCACCGTTTTTCCACACATTTAATAAAATTATCTAATATTTTTTCGCAATTACGTAGATTTATATTATGCTTTTCCAAAAGAACACATTTTAAGGCACTGGAGCAGTTTTTCCTAGCCAAATATTTAAACTTAAGCCACTCGTCGAACAGTTCTTTACGGGTAATTGCCTGAGGACACCCTAAAAAAAAATTGTCAAAATTATAGAAAGTCGAAGAAAGTTTTCATTTATGGTAATAAGTATTGCTAAAAGGTAAAGCTATTTTTTTATAACATTCCCAACACATGCAAATGCGTGCAATTTTTTATAACTTTAAAAATTTTGGAAATTTTTTTTTTAAATTGATCGGTTATAAAGTAAGCCTTTTTCAAATGCAATATTTACTCTATTCATTAAAAACTTATACAACTTACCTTTTGATGTCTTTTCCATGAGGTACAACAAAAAAAAAATACACTTATTCAAGAAAAACACGTGGAATTACGATCGATTGTAAAGCTTATATAAAATACTCGACCAACGATTTTACGGGTACACACTTTTTGAGCACGATTTTTGTTCATATAACAGCACTTATTGCATAAAATTTTTTCTGATTTAAATTGTATAGACTTTCGACTATTAGTTTAGCTTACAAAAAAATTAATATGACACCTGTCAATTTTTGATTAAATTCGCCCTAAAAAAACAATTGGGACCACAGTGCGTTGGCAAGACATTCAGCCACTTCCGCCAAGTGAACCAGGTGCGTTTGAAAGTCCGGTGAGCAAACGAGAAGGTCATCTATGTATACAAACACGTTTTCCCTCAGACGCGCTGGGATTACTTTATCCATTAACCGGCACAGCCGCTGTGGGGCATTACACAGCCCGAATGGCATGACTTTGAATTGATACAACGGCCTTCCTGGAACCGTAAACGCTGTCTTTTCCCTCGACGACTGTTCTAGTGGTATCTGCCAAAAAGCGTCCTTAAGATCGATACCCGATATAAAATATGTTTCTCGTAGCCGCGCTAAAATCCCTTCGATGTGCGGCGTCGGGTAAGCATCTTTCTTGGTGCGTTCGTTGAGTTTCCTCATATCCACACACAAGCGCTTTTTGCCGGGCTTCTCCACTAGAACAATCGGCGAGCTCCACGCGCTATTGCTTTCCTCAATGACGTCAAGAGCCAGCATCCGGTCGATTTCCTCGTAAGCATACTTTTGTTTAACCGGCGACATGGGGTAGTGGCGTTGCTTTATGGGGATCGTTTCATCTGATACCTCGATCACGTGTTCAATGAGATGCGTTCTCCCAAGTCCTAATTCAGCAAAATATGGGAAAAGCTTTTTCACGCGTTCCAACTCACGGCATTGTGCACCTGACAGCTCCAGCTGCCCCTGAGCATCTAACTCTGAGACCACCATCGGTGCCACTCCGAAGGCGTCCCAGAAATCGATGCCCAGGTACAGCTCTTGCTTCAGGCTTGGGACCAAATAGAGGGTCATGGGTTTGGTTTTACCCCTCCAAGTTATGGCCACTTCGATTTTGCCGATGACCGCTTGAGCCTTCCCATCTGCTGTCTTCAAATTCTCGTTTAACTTGTGCATCTTGCTACCTAACTTCTCCTCCCAAGCACGCGCCACTGACCCCAGACAACTGATCGACGCCCCACTGTCGAGCAACCCTTGAATCCGAACCCCCTCGATGTCTACTTGCGTGTATGGTCGCTTATCTATGGAGTCGCGAATCACTGTCTCTGCTATTGATCGCGCTTCACACCGCTTGTCCTTAGCTCGCTGGCGTAACTCCACAATCTTTCGCCACCTCCTATTGACGCCGCGTTCCGTGCTTTCCGCTCTGACAGCTTCCAAGTCTCGTGAGGATTCAAAAATTCTTTGGCGCACTGCGTCATATCGGGCTTGTCTCTCTTGCAGTGTCAAATGAGGATTAAAACCGCGCACTGGTTCCGTTTGCGGTTTTGTCAAAATTTGGTTTGTATGTTTTGAAATAAAAGTAATGTTCTGGCCGGTAGTAATAGCTTTGTTATTATCTTCGCTATCTGTAATGTCGAATTTGGTGTTGGTTACTTGTCCGGGGTCTGGCGACGTTGGCAGGGTTCCCCGGTCTTCCCGCCACTCTCCACGTTTTTCGTTTGGCACTCTTCGCATAGCTGCCTGCTAGGCTGATTACATTTATAGCATATCATGCTATGTAATCGGCCATCGCAAATCGCGCCATCAGCATTCCTTGGCATTGGGCCATCCCGTTTCCCTCCAGCGTCGCCCACCGTGTCCCTACGAGCTGGTTTATCCCGACCTGGTCGATGAAACGCCTCGAGTGTCTCCAATGGTTCCTCACACGGATCACCGTCAAGTTCATCAACGCCTTTCCTGCGCTGGGGCTTCGTTTCATATTCCGCTATATGTTTTTCAGCTCTTCGACACTCCTTACGCAGCTCTTCCAGCGAGGTTATTTGACATCCAAAGATCAGGTTCTTGATTCGAGGTTTTAAGTTTCGACGCATCAGGTTCACCAGGCTCAGCTCTGGTAGACGCGTTCTCATAGTGAGCTCCAGGCCTCGAACTTCAGCGTAATATTCTTCAAACTTTTCATTATAACCTTGCTTACGCTCGTTCATTGCCTGGCGGATCTCCTCATCACAATCCGCTCTACGGAAGTGCTCTACCATTGCCGCCCTGAACGCCTGAAAATCCACTGCATCGTCATCTGGGTGCTCTTCAGTGTACAACCAGTACCACTCCTGCGCTTGGCCCTCAAGCAGCAGATGGAAGTTGGCGTACAAATCCCGAGCCGAAATATCGTGTTTCTTGCGCAAGGTGTCAACGCGGAACAGGAAACGCTCTACTGGAATGGCTTTAACGCCCCCATCAAACTTTAGGTTCCAGTCGCGTATCGCTTTTGTCGGGCCTCTTTCATACCCAAAGCGCGCGCCTGTTACATCCGCGCGTCTGTCTCCCCTGCGTTCTGTGTCTGGCGCGGCTGGCTTGCGATTCGCGCTTGCTCCGCGCTCACCACCCGCTTGATCCGAATCTGTCGCGCCTGTATGCGCGTTCCTACCCCCAGCGTCGGTATCCAACCCCCAACGACCGCGCGGTGGCGTCGCGCTCACGCGCGGACTTAACTCTTCTAACTCTGACAGTCTGCCCGAGAGATTGTGCATCTCTTTCTTGAGCGTCCGCACCAATCCATTGACTGCGTCGGTGGTGGAGCGGCTCACTTCGAGTTGGTGCTTTACAAACATCAACTCGAATTTCTTAAGCAAATCCTCACTTAGAGCGTTGTTTGAAGTAACTTTAGGGCTGTGCGCGCCGCTTTGCGTGGCCTGCTGCTGCTGTGGTCCCGGCGCCATGGCATGCGCTCCTCCGAGGTCTTGGTCATCATCGCCGCGTTCGTCGCCGCCTTGCTCCGCGCCGTCGTCGTTTAGCGGTGCGCCATCCGCGCGCTGCTGTTCCTTGCGGTTCGCGCCGCCCTCCTCAGCGGTTTGAACCGTGTTTCCGCGGCGTTGTTTTTCCTTCCCGCGGTCAGCGGCTTGCCCTCCTAATAATTCCTTAGTCGAATCTTTGTTTGCGCCAGGGGCGCACGTCTTATCGCTCCTAAGAACTGGCCTAGGCTGATTGGGCATGCTTGTCTCTACTGTTGGTATTCTTCCAATCAAGCCGAAAATTCCCACGTCGCCTATTGATTCTCCAGGCGGTACGCGAGCGTTCAAACAACAGTGTTGTCGCTCAGGTGTTATTGAGCGCGATGTAAGTCACGCTTGGGCTGTTCCAATTTAACAGCGCGCGCTGCCAATGAGTCGTTGTTATATTCGATAAGCCCCCCAAAATGTACGCGCAAGTTTATATATATAAATGCCGACACGCAGTCGGTTAATCAAAAAGTGTATATTCGTTTGCAAAAAAATTTTTTCAAAAAATTCAATTATATTTCATCCTTCCGGGGAAAGAATTCCGCTTCGGAATGGGTATAAGGCGCTAGGCAAGTGATAATATCCGTTAAACGACACTCAGTCGTTTGTCACAAAAAAGTTGTATCAATTTATAACTTAACCCCAAGAAATAATAAGGTATGTATTTGTTAAATAACAAAAAAAAACCAAAAAGAAAGAAAAATGAAGACGATTTCCTTCTCCGGGATTCTGTACTCCGCTTCGGAGATCGGTGACGCTGAAACAACTTCAGCCCACCCGTACAGTCCAATCGATGAAGGAATAACCAAGAAACCGAAATCAACTCAAATTAAAGCAAAAAAATATAACCCGTATATCGAACGCTAAAACCCAATTTAATTGACGATCAACTTTTCGCTACGTTAAATTCCAGCTCAAGTTCACCAGTCCGATTATATGGGGACTTAACCCGCTTCGGAGAACTTGAGATCACTAAGTCGGCTAACCGCGTCGCCAACCTTTTAAAACCCGATCAACGATTGTCGCAACAAAATTGAAATATACGTGGTTTACATACGTGTTCATATACGTGGGTTAAATAAAACACAAATTAAAGAAAATCAACGTAAGATAAATAAAATCAAATAAAGGTGAAAATATAAATCAAGTTACAGGAAATATAACTTAAAATCAAATGAAAATAAAGGAAAATAAAAAGAATAATAATAAAGAACTACCATCGTGACTCTATAACCAGATGTGGCTCTGTCCATCGTAAGGTCGTCCGTTAATCTGTTCGAATACCCACTTCTCTCTGGCTGCAAGTACTATCAGCTGGCTTCACTATAACCAACTGAGCTACTACATCCACTACCCCCCGAATGAAGTTCCGTCACAAACACTATCGTCTACTCTTTGATTGGCAAAACGAGCTGCCTGCCACAAAACTTCCAGTGACTGGTATGAATCCTCTGCCACTATTGCCCAGTACTACTTGGCTCCAAAGCAAGCTGGCAGACAACCAAATACCATCCACTTTACCCCCCACATCGACACTATTGACCGACTATGCTTAAGTCGAATCAAGCTGCCAGATGTTGTTGAAACGAAAAAGAAATTTCCCCAAAAAACTCCCAAAAATTCCCTAAAGGAAAAGGAACAGAGAAGCAAAAAATACTAAGGTTTGTCCGGTTAAATAAGATGTACAAAAAAACTCTATCAGGCTCCACTCACTAAACGATAAGGTGTCAATAATCGTATCTAATTCTCGTGGGCCCCACGTTGGGCGCCATTTTATGTTACGTACTGGCTTTTGGGATGGTGGCTTACCACGGCTCTATCGCGCCACCCTAATGTGACCTGCTCCCCTTCGCCGCTCAGGTGTGCTTGCATAAGCGCGAGCTAGCTCGCCGGACTGTGGGGTGGTTCTTGCGGCTTCGAAGCATGTCGCCATACCATACACAAAAAAAAAACTCACACCTGCTCTTTACTCTATGTTTCCCTCAGAATATCTACCCTCCCTCTGTTCCCTTCCCTTAACTGCTGTCCAATTCCCCACACCCCCCATGTCTACCCTGGAACCCGCCCTCGGCCAATGGTGGAATACGGCCGGCCACTCTCAACCCTCCCATCCATGGTCGGCAGTGGCTATAATTTGATGCCGACCCCAAAATTCAAACCCCGAAACTCCCTTAATTCCGTTTACATTTCCGCCCTCTTATCCCCACGTCCCCCATGTCCGTCCGTTTACTCCACATCTGGAAATAAGTAGTCACTAAACTGAAAAATTAGTAATTCATAACAATGTTTATTGACATATCAAAGAATATCTCAAATGTATAGATGTATATATATCTATATATATGTGTGCATATGCTTACATCTAAATTGTACTGACGGTTCAAGTCTCTTATTATCCCAGACGGGTATAATTATGAATTTCAAATCCCTCTGCGGGTTATGTTTATTAAAATCTATATGGAGATCAAAAATTAATATTACTTAACTAATTATCAGTACCTTCAATGGTTGTGCTCTGCATTCGAGTCGACTAATAGCAGACGCTTGAGTTTATGCTTATGCATATGTGCATGAGTATATATATATGTATACGCCCAAGCATACCAAAACGTTAATCTACCACTGAGGGAGTATCGGAGATTACTTATTGTCTAGCAGCAATCCCTGGTATGAACATTGTAATCTCCAACGAAAAAAAAAACAAAGAAAGAAAAAAAACAAAACCGTAAGTTATTATTCCCGCTGCCGGGTATATTAAACAAAATTGATACGAATATTTCATTTACCGCAGCCCTACTTGGCAGCTAGTCCATACTCCCGTACCTTACGGATGGGTTTGTAACTGTGAACCGTCAGTGGAAGCAAAAAAAATAGTATTTGGATTTATGTATCTATCTATATTTCATACGTTTAACTATATAATCATACGCTTATCATTACCAAGGTGTATGGTTTTATGGCGACTAATAATATCCCCGACAGGGTATAAATATTCGCACCACCGCGCTTAATGACATACATGTATATGTTTATGGGTTTTTATCTAAAATAGTCCCGCATGAGGGTATAATACGCCTAACCAATGAAATCCAATCTTAACTTATGTATAAATAGTTCACCTCCAACGGCGTGATTAAATAATGGCAAAAAAACTAACTCTATAGTTAAATCCAATTTATGGCGATAGTCCATATGCACCGCCTTTATACATACATACAATGTTAATTCACCACAGCTATCTCAATGCTTGTGGCTTACTAATCTATAATCCCACACCGGGATGCATTTCACAAAAGTTTGAAGTTATATAAAAAAAATAATTTGGATACAGACATATGTATATGGCATGATTCATCTGATGACATGTCCTTGAAATTCAAATGTACATATGTATGTCTTATAAGTTGGCATATCCATAAAAAAAATAAACAAGGCTGGGCCTGGTATTATTTCACCATTAGGGTGATCCGTCAAAGATTAGTGTGGCGCACCCACCTCAAACAAAAAAAAAAAAAAAAAAAAATTAGAGAAAGTTAAAATACCGCCGAGTGCTCCCTCACCTACCCTCAAGACGTCTTGTTGGCCTGGAAAGAGGTAAGCTTTAATAGCTTACTGTATCGAACCGAATAACCGCACTTATGATCTATATACCATCGTGGTGAAATGCTACCAACACCCTTTACATTAACATCGCTTGTTTCCTACCACCGAATTTGTGGGTTTTGAATTCAGTGAGCTACTCACTTCTTATGTACATACCCATGCGCTTTAAGATGCAACTATATCGATAGATACCTTCAATCCCACACGGGTATATAGATTGACATATAACCGCCAAGGTACTTGAAATGTGGTTACTTAAGAATGTCGATTGTGTAAAATCGGTGTATGTGTGTGTGACCAAATAATATAATTAATATTAAGCAGGTACTTGCATCTTGCCATAGGCAATCTCTAAAGTGATATTAAATAGGGTTGGTTCAAACTCACACATACAACGACACAGGCAACGAAATAAGTTTCACCAATCTATACTCTTTACCTACATTCGTACGTACCTGTATCCTGATTAAAATCACCAAGTATGGCAGTCATTATGCAGGTACCCAAGGTCGTCGATTATAGCTCGTTAAGGCTTAAGTGTTATGTGAGTGTGGGAGGGTGTGATCTATTTAGGCCTTCTGCCACATTTTTGTAAAACAGCAAAATACCACACACTCACACACATTGACGTTATGAGGATACAAGGTTTCACGAATGTAGGTAGGTATATACATACATAAGAATGCTACAATTAATAGATATTATTGTAATTCTAACACTTCATGCACAGATACATATCGGCATATACATAATTCGCCGGTACAGGAATATTCGGTCCGCTAGGTGTTGGCGCGTGGCAAAATGCTTTCACTTATGCTCTCAGTGACCTCCGGGTGACCTTGTCAATGGAATATTGAAGCCCGACGTGTCGGCGCTCCCGCTACCCCTCTCTACTCAAGATTATTCACCGATTTTGTTGTACTTTTAGCGTGGTTGTTATTCAGGAATGGTAGATATGATCGCTGTAGCTGTTACCTCAAAAGGACATCAACCACGTGGGTGTTTGGTGATGGCCGTTCGGACGAATATACGGTGGCGGACTGATCAAGATTATGCGGCTGCTGTGGTGGCTTAAATTACTGCCGGCATTTGGTTGCGTTTAACCGCCCACGTTCGCGGCGTGGATGTTGTTGGCCTTTTTACTTCACTTCACCTGACGGTGTGGGTGGTTTATTGGTGTTGTGGTTGTGGCGTTACGTCAATTATTATCGATTCTGGGTGGCGGTTTTTTAAACGCTGCCGACGTCGCTGTTGCAGCGCCGTGACGGTTGAAGCACCAAATGGAGAAAAAAGATGTTTTCGTGCCGCTTACGTGGTGAGCGTGCGCCAACGAATATCCAGGCTGCCGGCGCGAATCCCGACTTCCCTGCTACGACTCTCGTGCCTGGTTTTCCACACGTGCGCCGCAATGTTGGTGGTGTTACTATCGCTATCTATAAATATATATTTATTAATGCCGATCTTTTAGAAACCAAAAAGGAGCACATTTATTTCAATTGAATACATACATATGTACATATAAACCCTGTGAATATGTATGTACTTGGGCATTTCGTGAGCGCGTGGTTCGTATGTACATATGTATATATATGTATGCGCATACTTACACTGCAATTTGTAGGCTGCTTGAGTAAATGCTGTTTTTTCGTTTTCGCACAAGGTATTGGTATCAAATATCGCCGAATCCACTTCACTAAAAGTATTTGCCTGCAATGAAATATGCCATGTATAATGATGGCAATATATACTTAAGATTTTTTTTGGATAATTATTAGCACTTACCAAAGCAAAGTCACGTCCGATCGCCTGTACTGTGTTCCACAAAGTGACGCGGAAATTTCAGTTGCTTGCCCACAATGCCGGCCGGCGACATTTTGGTGTGGAAGCTGAGAGTTGCCAGAGTAGGCAAATGTATGGTTAAAACGAAACCCAAAGATGTCGCGTTTTAACACTTATGCCTATGAGGTGGGTTTTGTCAAAGGCTGGGGTAATGCTCAGCCTGTCCAAGGTCGAGTAGAAGTCCCACAAACTCCCACTAAATAAGAACACAGTATTTATGTGTTAAGATCAAACACACACACACGGCTTGGGATGTTGAGAGCGCCGCAGCTTTCCGTCACAAGAGAGCGAGAGGCGGAGTCGAGAGAGAGAGAGGGAGAGAGAGAGCCAAGATGATTGACAGCGGTCGGTGTCGGAGTTCGGTGATAGTGCGCAGATTCCAGCGGGCGATGATGACGATAGCGGACGGCGGGGAAGATAAGTACTGGTGCGACGGAGGGGGAAGAGTAGCGTCAGGCGGATGACAGCAGCGGTGTTAGCGGAGCCGAAGACGGAACAGTATTTCCCCTTGATGTTGGCCAGTGTCGTTACCTTCAGCTCTGGGCGTTTTCCAAGATCGGGATCGGTGCGGCTGTAGCTCTGGGCGTTTCCAGGACCGGGATCGGTTTGCCTATGGAAACTACGGAGACTCCGGTCAGTAACTGGCTCTCCCGCTGGACACCTCCGTCCCCATGGTTGCACACTACTCGAAGGTGCTGGATGGAGGACGGAGTTGTGCCAGCATCAGTCTGTAGACTGGCTGGAGGGCAGAGGGGGTGTGCCCAACCGGCGCAGCGATTCCCCCTTTGTCCACCATACCAGTCCACAGCCAGAGCCAGGGCCAAATGCAGGAGGATCGGATGTCATTAAGGCTGCTGGCCCGTCATCACTTGGCCAGGACAATGGTGGAGTAACTGCCAAAAAGGCACGGCTCCATTGCCCTTGCCAAGCCATGACTGAAAAGCGCCATGACTTCCTCCTACATCAGGCCAGCTAGCGGGTGGATAATAATTTGCCTAATTGGCAAACGCTCCCGCTGGCTTACCTACGGAGACTGATTTGCATTTGCCAATTACCGCGTTCTTATATATCCGATGCATTAAAACGTCTGAGAATTATTGTGCTGTCCATGTATGTAAGCACGGCTGCGACTTTGTAGTGAAGAAGTGAATCGTACTGCTAGTGACTGGTAAGCAATACTGTTGTTGTTGGTAGACATCGAAGAAACAGGAGTTGTCGTGTAGTATACTTTTAGGGGTATATGAACAGCGGAAACGGCGGTGCTGGTCTTAGCTAAGTACAGCAATGTTGGTAGGGTTATTGTAACGCAACGTTACAGTCCCCCTCCCACTTCGGGTGACGGAAAACTGCGGTGGCTAAAAGAAAGAATTTCTGCCAGGCATGGCCTAGGATATAGCAGTGTGTGTGTGAAATTCTTTATTAATCAAAATTTTTTTTTTTTTTTTTTTTTTTTTTTACAGAGTTTAGTTGTTAATATTTCATTTTGATATAGAAATTAAATTTGGATTACATTTCGTTATTATTTCATTGTAACTTAACCTAATTGTACTTCAATGATAATAAGTAATATAGTAACACTAATAATAATAATTTTTATTTATTTTTTTTCTTTTTTTTTTTTTTTTTTTTTTCTGGGTATAGCTGTCGGGATACAATTGAACGGCCCTCAACTATACCGTTTTCGGGTCGTTCGTTGTCCCTTTTATATATATATATATTTTTTTTTTTTTTTTTATATATCAATTATATCGTATATAATACATAACTTTACAAAATAAAATACTTCATTGTATATACTTCATGGTGGGTTTTGTGCTGCTAATTCGCCGCTTCATCGAACCGGATCAGTCGTTTCTTCCCTCTCATGTAGACCATTGCATGGTCGTCGTCTCGTCGCCTGATTCGTACCCTGATCCCCTTGTGGTGTACTGACCAATTTTTCTGCAGTGGATTTTGTGGTCGGCGGAGTTTGAAGGTGCTGAGGAGTGTCTCTGGGTCGGTTGGTTTGCGGACTTTTACCCTCTCTTCCTCTTCTTTTCTGGCCACTGCTTCTATTGCTTTATTCGATTCGGGCGTGATTTCATGTATGACGAACGGAGTGGGTATTGGTGGCGATGCTTCTTCTATGCCGGATGGAAGTGCTATTAGTGGCGGACCGTGGAAAATCTTTATGCTTAATATCCGTGGTTTGTTGGCAGGCCATGGTGTAGCTTCCATAGGCGGGCGCCATGGTTTTATTGGTTTTGGTGAATCCGGTGGTGTTGGTTGGCGCTTAGATCTCTTCATCTGCAATGAATGTAAAAATGGTTGGCGTGCGGTTAAAAGTTGCAGTGTTTTAGATCTTGTAAATGTGCGTGGGCTGTTTTCTTGTTTTCGGGGTTGGTTAGTTGCACCGTGTTGGTTGATACGTATTTCACCACTACGTATGGCCCGGAAAATTTTGGAGCCAATTTTTGGGCGAAGTTATTTGTTGCTGATGAAAGCGGGTGGTCTCTTTTCATCACCCTTTCCCCAATGGTTGGCTTCCACGGCCGCCTGCGTAAGTCGTAATATTTCTTTTGTTGTTTTGCAGCTTTGGCTAGATTTTTCTTGATCTCTCCCCATAGTGCGGTAATGGATGGCGTAACTGTCATCGGTTCTGCCGGTACTGCCCCCTCCGCGCGTACTTGTTGTGGTGCGGTCAGATCGCGCCCAAAGTTTATTTCTGCCGGTGATGCTTGGGTGGATTCATGTTGTGCCGTGTTCAGTGCGAATGCTATCTGTGGTATTTCCTCATCCCATGTGCGGTGATCTTCCTTTGAACGTTGTGCTATCATGGTTTTGACCACTCGGTTGACTCGTTCTGTTGGATTTTCATGGGGCGTGTATGCGGCGGTGAATTTGTGTTCAATTCGGTGGTCATTGAGGAGTGTTGCTAACGATTTGCCGACGAAATGTTTCCCGTTGTCGGTAAGGAGAATTTTCGGGCATCCGAAGCGGTAGATCACTCTCTCTTTGAGGGCTTTGATGACGTTTGCTGTTGTTGCTTGTCGTACCGGGATTAGCTCCACCCATTTCGAAAATTTGTCAACCATTACGAGGAGGCTTGTATTTCCTTGTTTTGAACGTGGGAGTGGTCCAACAAAGTCTGCCGTTACGATCTCCCATGGTCGTGAGCATTGCATGGTAGCCATTAAACCGGCTGGACGTTTCTGGTCTACCTTGTATTCAGCGCATGTGACGCATTTTTGGATGTGTTTTCGGACATCGCGGAACATTCCCGGCCAGTAATAGTTTTGTTGGGCTCGATTAAGTGTCTTCTTGACTCCCAAGTGGCCGGCTGGCGCAGCGTTGTGTACTTCCTGAAGTATATCCTCACGTCGCTCGATTGGGATGCATAGTTTCCATCGCGGGGCGCATGAGATGTTGTTTTTCGGTGGAATGTGCCGGAAAAGGCGGTTGTCCACGATTTGGTAATCTGGATTTGCCTGTGGTTGTTCCTGGACCTTTTTTGTTAACTTCGTGTACCAGTCGCTTGTGACATTATCAATAGCGTATAAAAGTTCCGCTTCGATGTCAGGTAGTGGGCAACGGGATAGGGCATCAGCTACCACATTTTGGGCTCCTTTCCGGTATTCAATGTCGAAGCTATACTGCTGCAGCTCTAGCGCCCATCTGGCCAGCCGTCCCGACGGATTTTGTAGCGTGTGTAGCCATTTCAGCGAGTGATGATCCGTGATCGCGGTGAAATGATACCCTTCCAGGTATGGTCTCATCTTACGTATTCCCCACAGTACGGCAAGGCATTCTTGTTCTGTGGCGGAGTACCGTTTCTCCAGTTTGGATAGACTACGGCTGGCATAGGCCACTACCCTTTCCTGGTGGGAATGGCGTTGGTATAGTACTACGCCAAGTCCTTCTCCACTGGCATCGGTTTGGAGGAAGAACGGGCGAGAGAAATCTGGGCAGCAGAGTACCGGAGCGCTGGTTAGCTTGTCTTTCAGAGTTTGGAATGCGTCTTCTTGCGGTGTGTCCCATTTCCAGGCTTGACCCTTCTTCAGTAGCTGATTCAGT
Organism: Urophora cardui; assembly: GCA_960531455.1. Classification (NCBI taxonomy): domain Eukaryota; kingdom Metazoa; phylum Arthropoda; class Insecta; order Diptera; family Tephritidae; genus Urophora; species Urophora cardui. The sequence goes on from OY482673.1 coordinate 76,378,058, forward strand.
GGTGCAGCTATAGTGGAGAAGTCGGCAACGAAGCGGCGATACCATGAGGCGAGACCAAGGAAGCGGCGGAGTTCCTTGAGAGTTCGTGGAGCTGGCATCTCTCGTACTGCTGTCACCTTCTCAGGATCGGTGTGGATTCCTTTCGAGCTGACAATGTGTCCCAAGTAATGTAACTGTTGCTGTACGAAGCTGCATTTTTCGAAATTGACTTGCATCCTGTTCTTCTGTAGCCTTTCGAAAACTTCCCGCAAGTAAGCCATGTGTTCTTCGAATGTGTCACCTAAAACGATGATATCATCCAGATAGGCAAATACTTTGGGTTGCAGTTCTGGTCCTAGTATTGTATCCAGAGCTCTTTGGAATGTGGCTGGTGCGGAGTGTAGGCCGAATGGCATGACCTTCCACTGGAACAATCCTCTTCCTGGGACGGTAAACGCGGTAAGTGGACGAGAGTTCCTGGCGAGTGGTATTTGCCAATAGCCATTTTTCAGATCAATGGTGGAGATGAACTTGGCTTCCTTTAGTTGGTCTAGGATCGCTCCAATCTGTGGTAAGGGGTAGGCGTCTGGTTCACTGGCGGCGTTGAGCTGGCGATAATCAATGCACATTCTCCATGTACCTTGTTTCTTCCTAACTAGCACGATTGGCGAGCTGTATGCACTCCTTGATGGTTCGATTCTGCCTCCTGCCAAAAGTTCGTTGACTTCCTCGTCAATTACTTTCTGCATGGCCGGGTTGCGGGGGTAGTAACGTTGCTTTAGCGGTCGGTCGTGCTTCAACGTGATTACATGTTCGGTGGCGGCGCTTGGGCCGGTGATTTGGCTGAAGCGTTCCTGGTGGTTTTTCAAGAAGTCATCCAGCTCGGTGTTCTGATCGTTTGTTAGATGCTCTCGGGAACTTAAGGCGTACAAGTTTGCCGTTCCATCTTTTCCTCCTATCGGTGTACATACCAGTGGCTTGCCATCTAATGTTAGGATGACTTCCCTCTCGCGTAAGAAATCCATTCCCAGGATCATTTTCTCGGCGAGATTGGGAATGACGGTGATTAACGTGTTGGTTGTTCGGCCGTTATACCATACCTTTGTTGGATAGGCATGTGAACTGTAGACACAGGTTTGGTCTGCCAGTTGTATACTCCGTTGGCTGAGCCGGGGCTGAATTTTGCATTCTTTCAAATACTTTCCAATGGAGTCGTCCACGTACGTCATGGTGGCACCGGTGTCGAGTAGGGCTTGTACGCTCATCCCTTCCACAGTGACTTTGATGTAGAAGCGGCTGTCTCCTAATCCTCCAGTGGATGAAGGTAGCGACGAAGGTTTCTTTTTTGGTTGTAGTTGGTTGGATTGGGCTGGTTTTCGTTTCTTGGTTGTCTTGCTGGTGATTGTTTTGATTTCCATTCCCTTGCTCCGATCGCATTGGCAATCCCTTGACATGATGTCATCCTGACCACATCTGGAGCAGAAGATCTTGCTGGGATTTCGGCAATGGAACCGATGGTGTCCATTTTCTTTGCATCGCCAGCAGCACGTTTTGCTGTTGTATCCGGATTGCAGGTGGCAGAGGCTGTGGACTACCATCTTTCCTTGTTTGGCTTCTTCGCTTTTGAGCAGCTCATATTCCTCGGTCAGTTCCAGGAGCTCTTGGATTGTCTGGAATTCGCCCCGCTTAACGAAAAGGCGGTATTCTACTCGTAATCCATCGTAGATGCGCTCCAAATGATTCTCACGGCACATGGTCGGATGCTGGCGGATGAGTGTTTGCAGAGCTAGGATGTAGTCCTTGGCTCTTTCTCGTCCCTGTTGTTTACGCTGGCGGATATTTTCCTCCAGATGGCTCAGATGCCGCTTGGGCAGGAAAAATCTTTCTACTTCTTCTCTGAAATCAGTCCAGCAGTTGATTTGGTGTTTTTGGACGCGGTACCATTGGAGAGCTTTTCCGCGCAACAATTCGGGGAGGGTGGAGAGAAGACGGTCAGTTGGAATTTGGTAGCAGTGCGCTAGCTCTTCGACTCTTTCGAGGAATTCATGTAGCGATTCGGTTCCTGAAAACCGGACATCCCAGCGGCGAACTGTATTCATTAGTTCTGCTTCGCTCATCTCAATTGTTTTTGGAGCCGTAGCTTCCTTTGCTATAGGACATAGCGGTGGTTGCTGCATAAGGCTGGGCGGTGGTTGATGGATGTGAATGGAGGGAATCGGCTTTACTGGTTTTCCTTCTTCTTCGTTGATCTCTCTTTCCAACTCGTTCAGCAGATTTTCGCTGGACTTGCGCATTCGTTTCGCTCGCACGTAGGCACTCAAGGCGCAACGCAGGTTAGCGACGCTTTGCCCTTCGACGAAGATGTTGTGTTGCTTGCACACTTCGACTAGCCTCTCCTTTTTAAGCGCGTAAATCCAGTTGAGTGAGTCGGTGTTCAGTGTATCTCCATTCTCTTGGCGTGTGGTAGGTGTTGTTGGTGGTGTGTTCGATGAACCCGCTCCGGCAGTGCTGGTGCTTGTTGTTGCTTTCGCACATTCATCTGCGGAAGCGCGTCCCTGCTCGGGCGCCATTTATGAGGTGGGTTTTGTCAAAGGCTGGGGTAATGCTCAGCCTGTCCAAGGTCGAGTAGAAGTCCCACAAACTCCCACTAAATAAGAACACAGTATTTATGTGTTAAGATCAAACACACACACACGGCTTGGGATGTTGAGAGCGCCGCAGCTTTCCGTCACAAGAGAGCGAGAGGCGGAGTCGAGAGAGAGAGAGGGAGAGAGAGAGCCAAGATGATTGACAGCGGTCGGTGTCGGAGTTCGGTGATAGTGCGCAGATTCCAGCGGGCGATGATGACGATAGCGGACGGCGGGGAAGATAAGTACTGGTGCGACGGAGGGGGAAGAGTAGCGTCAGGCGGATGACAGCAGCGGTGTTAGCGGAGCCGAAGACGGAACAGTATTTCCCCTTGATGTTGGCCAGTGTCGTTACCTTCAGCTCTGGGCGTTTTCCAAGATCGGGATCGGTGCGGCTGTAGCTCTGGGCGTTTCCAGGACCGGGATCGGTTTGCCTATGGAAACTACGGAGACTCCGGTCAGTAACTGGCTCTCCCGCTGGACACCTCCGTCCCCATGGTTGCACACTACTCGAAGGTGCTGGATGGAGGACGGAGTTGTGCCAGCATCAGTCTGTAGACTGGCTGGAGGGCAGAGGGGGTGTGCCCAACCGGCGCAGCGATTCCCCCTTTGTCCACCATACCAGTCCACAGCCAGAGCCAGGGCCAAATGCAGGAGGATCGGATGTCATTAAGGCTGCTGGCCCGTCATCACTTGGCCAGGACAATGGTGGAGTAACTGCCAAAAAGGCACGGCTCCATTGCCCTTGCCAAGCCATGACTGAAAAGCGCCATGACTTCCTCCTACATCAGGCCAGCTAGCGGGTGGATAATAATTTGCCTAATTGGCAAACGCTCCCGCTGGCTTACCTACGGAGACTGATTTGCATTTGCCAATTACCGCGTTCTTATATATCCGATGCATTAAAACGTCTGAGAATTATTGTGCTGTCCATGTATGTAAGCACGGCTGCGACTTTGTAGTGAAGAAGTGAATCGTACTGCTAGTGACTGGTAAGCAATACTGTTGTTGTTGGTAGACATCGAAGAAACAGGAGTTGTCGTGTAGTATACTTTTAGGGGTATATGAACAGCGGAAACGGCGGTGCTGGTCTTAGCTAAGTACAGCAATGTTGGTAGGGTTATTGTAACGCAACGTTACATGCCTAAGTCACAGAGTTGACCGCAACAGTGTGTCCCCGCTTTCATGAATTGTGGAGACAGCCACCTCAACCTAACTTAACCTATAAAAAAGCGCCATTGTATTATTATTACATTTTTGGCACAACTATAAGGATTTCAGCTACGATATTTTACCAGGTGATGCGCTGAGGGATGTAGAACAAATTCGCATCCCGATAAAATCGCGCAAAGGGGTCGATATATAAAATCTAACTGTTTGGATGTACATTAAAATATATGTAAATTTATATGTTTGGGCGACTCCACCAAGTTCTCCTGGAACTTCCTATTCAGAGTTGGAATTGTCGCCGTACACGCATGGGATGCGCATCTCAATAGAGAATGATGAAGAATTTCTCAATTTTCCCAGTATGTTCAATTCTCCTGTGAAGAAAGGTATAAGCAGGGACTTGTAACGCGTTTCGGTTTCGGTTTCTGTTACACAGCTAAGTAACGAAACTGAAACAGAGACAAAACTAATTTGTAACAAAAGTCGTAACAAAACTCCGAAACGGTTCCAGCAGAAACAAAACCCGTAACAGAAAAAAAATTAATTTTGTTCCTTTTAATAAGAACAGTGCAGAAACAAAATTAATTTACGTGTAAAAATAAGAGGAAAATTTATTTGCAAAACCGTCTATAAAAAAAAACTTACAGAAATACACAATTATGATTAGCTTCAGTTCAATACAAGTTTACTTAGGTAAGTTGCAGCTATTAAAAATAGAAAAAAGATCTCAGTCCTAAATTTATACATTAGATTAAAAGAAAATCGTTTTTTTCATCTCCTGTAAAATTTGATTGCCGTCAGATAGGTGGTATTGCAGTAGGTAGATAGGTGGTATTGCATGGGCATCAACGATATGATATATTTCCAGTTTTATTTGCTTCACTACTACACCTTTTCAAGTCCATAATGAGAATATGTAAGATCGTATTGAGAAATGTAAATTCGTATTGAGAATGCATAAATTCATATTGAGAAATGTAAGTTCAAAATGAGAAAACCGAAATTCAAATGGGAAAGTATAAATTCGTATTGGGAATCTATAAGTTTATATTGAGAAATATAAACTCGTATTGAGAAAACATAAATTCAAAACGAGAAAATGTAAATTTATAATGAGATTAAATGCTGTATTGAAAATTCAATTTTATTAAAGAGGTAATACAGGTTTATATTCATACATATATGTATGCATTTACGTGGACAACGCAGTTTTAAATATGTATTATACATATATTCCAACAAAAAGATCTAATTTAACAAAACTATCTACGCATTGGGTATGCATACAACTGATTAACTTCCTCATGCTTTTGTAGCTCATAGTATTTCGGCAAATTGCACAATTATCTCCAAATTTAATTTTTTAAAACATTCAATTCGCAAAAAATTAAGAAAAACGTTTTCACATAAATATGTATTGTATATAAACGTGTACGTATATAGATACATATGAATTAATGACTTTAAATTCTTTGGGTTTAATTTTTTATAATTTTTGGTAGACAAAAAACTTAGTACCTCATTTTGAACTTACATTTCCTCGTTTTGAATTTTGATGGATATTTTTTAGATCATCTCTTGAGAAAGAGCTCAGTTTTTATGCATAAGGGCTACGTCGCTTCGTTGCTGAACGCAAGCATTGACTTTATACATGTAATGTATGTATGTACGCCATAGATGGCCAAAACTATCACATTCAAACATTTCTATTTTATGAAGCGACTAGCTGACCCGGCAAACTTCGTTCTGCCCAAAATAGATTTTTTATTAATTTCATTTCAAAAATTGTTATTACACCGGTAGTTTTTTTTTATAGACAATTAACGATTTTTCACTACTTCATTGTGTATACAACTTCAAAAATATATAATTTTAGTATTCAGTTTAAGGCTGCACGATACACAATATTTTTAATTTTCTGTCCCGGAGCGTAAGTAAATAGCGAGGACGGTTTTCCAACACGGGAACACGCCACATAGAGCTGACCATGTGAAAAGCATGGCATTTCTAGGTTTATGCCGCATACTTCCAACGACCGCCCTTGTGACTTGTTAATTGTCATCGCAAATGCAAGTTTCACTGGGAACTGCATACGTTTGAACTGGAAGGGCAAATCTGTTGAAGATAAGGGAATCCGGGGAAGTAAGCATTCCTCTCCCTTGAACGGGCCTTTCAAAATGGTTGCCACTATTAAATTGTCCATAAGCTTTGTAACAATCAGTCGGGAGGTGCCACGCCCCCTTTTCTGATAACCCCCACTTTTATGCGTGGGAATGGCTTTGATATCATTTAGCTCTATACCAATTTTCAGCTCCCTAACTTGAAAACTTTTAGAGATAATCAGCTTGAAAAATTAAGATTAATTGGCAGGTGCCACGCCCCCTTTTCCGATAACCTACACTTTTATGCGCAAAAATTGTTTTGATATATAGCTTTGTATCAATTTCCAGGTCCTTAAATCCTTTTAGAGATATATACAATAATATATATATATATATATATATATATATATATATATTTAGAGATATTCAGCTTAAAAAATTAAGGGTGTATGGGAGGTGCCACTATGACATCACTATGACACACCAAACATTTTGCCCCCTTTTCCCCATTGCTAATTACTAAGAAATTTGTTTCCCAATTTAAGTTAAACATTTTTCGCAGCATGCTGATTACTTGAAAGTAGCGCGTCGAATGAGCACAATCACAACAAAACCGTAGTGTCGGCATCACTGGTTCATACAAAATGATTATATGTGTGCGTTAGCAGTGAAGCTTATCTTGTGTACGTGTGAAAGCAGAAGAGAAAAAATTGGCACGCGTGCCTATGGGATAGCCATCTATGATGTACGCCCACAAATAAAATGCCCGGCGAGAAATTGTATATGATGGAAAATGCTTTCGGCGATATGCAATGCCTTTTTTGCTATAAAGTATTTAAAAATAATCCAAATGATTATGCACTAAAAAGGCATTGCGAAATATTTCACATAGAGTTTAGGGATTATGGGGACAAGAAAGGAATACAATTTCTTAATGAAAAAAAAGTGTATCTTTTTTGAAAAAAATTAAAGCCATCCAAAAAAGAGTACAAAAGCCGAACTGTCATATTTAATAAGCCCAGATATAGTAAAACAAGGCAGGCCTTGTATGGGATGGGATATATATAAAAAAAAATTTAAATAATTTATAGCAAAAAAGGCTTTGCATATCGCCGAAAGCATTTTCCATCATATAAAATTTTTCCAACATCAACAAAAGCAAAAAAAAAAACAATAAATAAACAAGAGCGCAAAAACAATAAAAAAAAGAAAACAATAACAATAAAAATTCAAAAACAAAAGCAAAAGCAAAAACATAACAAACAAAACAACAAAAAAAAAAACAAAAAATGTCTGTTCTATTCGTATGTTCCACTTGAAGTGGTTCAATTTTCTACTGGGGTGCTCATGCGGAGAACCTGCCTTGCAAAAAATGCGATTAATCCGGGACGTGTCTGCGATCAGTCGCAAGGGAGCATGCGACTAATACAATTTTACATCCCTTTATATGGAGTGAATTGATCGCATTTATGCGAACATGTCCTATGAAGGGACTAATTGTTCAAATTGTATACCCGAACGGGTACCAATGTAGTTTAATCACTAACATACCGAACGGGTACAAATGTAGATCAATCGCTTTTATCTCGAAAGGGTACAAATGTATCGCTTTTATCTCGAAGAGGTACAAATGTAGATCAATCGCTTACATCCCGAACGGGTACAAATCCAAAGTTGCAAGCTAAGGCTATTTTTTTATGAAGATTTCTAAAAATTATAAATTGTTATATCTATTATATAAAAATTAATGTGTGTGTATTATTTAAGGACTCTCAAAGTAATCAACCGATCTTTATGAAATTTTCACAGTAAATTCATATGGTACATATATGCGCTGGTAATAGGGTACATAATATTTCGGAAAAGTGGGAACTTCCGGAAAATGTGGACCCAGAGTGACCCAGCAAGTCTTCGAGCAGTATTGGTATCAAATGAAAGGTGCTGAGCAGGCCTTCAACATATAGTTATTTTCATTGCGATGCCTAGGCCGGGTCCCGAGATATGGGTCAAAACGTGGACCCGGATGACCCCTGAATATTTCCGAGCGATATTGGTAGCAAATGAAAGGTGTTGAGTAGGGCTTCAACATACAGATATTTTCATTGTTATTTTTTAAGTCGGTTTCCCAGAGATGGTTCAAGTAGTGGGCCCGGATGGTGATGGATGGTCCTGGTAAAGTATCTAAAGGTAAATGTAAAGGTAAAGGTAAAAGTAAAGGTAAAGGGAAGGACCCATTATAACATAAAAGCTTTTTTCGTCGCTGCGAAGCGGGACGGGTATTTGCTAGTATATTAAAAGAAAGTTCATTCGATTAGTTTTCTTTTTGTAGTGAAATATTTAAAAAAAAAATTAAGTATTTTCTCCAAATATTTTATGTTTTGAGAATGCAATATGCGAGTATAAAAGACATGTGAGGAATTTTTCAAAGTTGTTAGTTAATGCTTTTTTTATTGCAATCTTTAAAACTTATAAATGTTCATGTTTATTTAAATAAGGATTATACAATAAGTTTGAATTTTGTAAAAAAAAATTTCTTCAATAAAATCAATTTTTTTTTAAAATAAATTTTCATTTTTGAGTGTGCATTATGTAAGTGTAATTGATTTTGCACTAGATATTTTTGGTAACATTAGGGGGATTCACTATCCCTAGCACGATTGCAAGATAGCACGGATTGCAAATATCCTAGACCAAAATATGCTACACATAGAGAGCACCCTATTGCACAGTCATAGGATATTTTAAGAAGCAGCTTTTCTTTTTTGCCAAAGGGAAGCGTTCATCACTCACTCTTTAATAAATAAATCATTTTGTTGTAAATTTCATAAATACATACAAAACATAACATTTTAAGCAAAATTCGGATGCTCAAATTAAAATTGAAATTAGCAATTGGCAAAATGTCAGCTGGCACAGGGTCGCAATTAATTTCCTACACTTCATAGCAAATAAATATACATAGGTTTTGCTGTAGCATATTTTTGAGGTCTAGCATATTTCTGTGCGCCTGTATTTTATTGTTGTGCGTTGTAAAACCTTGCAATCCGTGCTATGTGCTAGGGATAGCTAATCCCCCTATTTTGTTGCAATTTTTGTTCATCATTGTTATTAAAAGAAAAGGCGTTCATTAGTTTTACCTATTGTTATAAAATTTTTTAAATACGTTTGCATATTGTTAAGCAGTTACATCGTCGCAATCAGCATTTTGTATTTATTTAAATAAATCCGGCAACTACACGGATTTTGACATAAATATGACATAATTTTGAAATTAAACTGAAGTTTTAAATATTTGTTTTGTAAGTCGCCCTGTAACATTCCTTTTTTATAATCGTATTCAAGAAAGGCCCCGTTTGTATGTAGTATTCGAAAGCAACGCTACCATTTAATCATTATAAAAAAACAATTGCAATGAAAAGGAATATCGCAGGGAAAGAATAGCAAATAAGTAAGATATATTCAATGAAATTATACTTATATTTTATTAAATTTCTATTCTCTAATGCAGATAATAAACTCCTAAAATTTGTTTTCAATAACTGAAACGGAGTTCGTGTTATTTTTGCTTAATTCCCAACATCTTTATTATTTATTTGAAACATCCTAATAGCATTGACAGACGGCATCGATAATCCCGATTACCGCAACACTTAATGCGATTAATATTTTACCCTGACAGACGGCAAGTATTGCGCATTAACAAAACAGCTGAAGGAAGGTAGGCGCAGCGGCGAATTCAAAAACTTCTTGTTTTATTTCCAAAGGTAGGGTAATGTCAAAATCAAAACGAAATCACATCATGGTCAATGGGAATGGGCGAGTCCCAAACGAATTCAGATTTCAACTAAGGCGAAATATCATTTTGACATTACACTCTACCAATTACAATAACAAATTACATTCAAAATTTCTGAATTCACTTATGCGCCAACCTTCCTAGATCTGCCTTGGGTTCTTCGTTTTCTTCCCTTTCATTCACAATTGACATTTTTCACCAGGGATGTCATTACAAAATGCTCTAATCCACTAAAATTTTGAGGACTAACTCAAGAGATATTCCGGATTACCTCCACTTAATTCTCAAGTTAAGTCCGAATTAGCTAGATATTCCGGATTATCGCTGCCGTCTGTCAATGGTATAACTGGAACGCGTGTATGCCACGACGGAGCGAGCGATTGAAGAATCGTAGCCACAGAATGTCCTCCCTCCCCAGATCATAAGGAAGACTCATCTAGCGACGAGCATGAAAAAACAATTGTCGAACAAAGTCAGGCTACAGAGCTTCACAAGAAAATTGTAGAGCTGCAACATTTGTTGCAAGAATCTAATAAAATGAACTCTAAACTCGAACAGATGCTTGCACTTTCGGCGGCGCCCCCGTATTCGTCCACACAAGTTCGGACTCCGTCAACATTATCTTCATTAAGTTCACTAAGCTACTCAGGAGATAACCAATTCTATTCTCATATCGTCGCCTGAGAAAACGAATGTCGTATGTTACAAAACATAGTTTCGAGAAAATTGACTTTGAAGCAGACCTGTTAAATTCCGATTAGGATTAGTAATCAATTAAATTGTTTTGTTTTTTAATTGGTAATCATTATTTTAATTCTTTTGCAGAAAAAAAGTAATTTTAATAATTACGATTAAAAAAATCAAAAAAATCAAAAATATTCATAAAAAATCGAAAATAACACAGGTCGACAAAATTTCAACAAATTTTTGTTACAGAAATAAAATTCTACTTTTCTAAAGGATTTCGGTGCGCTGAATGCGAATTCAATAGCTTTAATCAATTTTTAAAATAAGTAAGTAATTTAAAAGATATTGAGGAGTGAATATAGCCAAAAATCGTGTTTTTGGCCTCTTTAAACATGAATATCTCAAAAACTGTACGTATTAGCGAAAATCTTCAGATTCGGATTCAGCGCACCGAAATCCTTTAGAAAAGTAGAATTTTATTTCTGTAACAAAAACTTATCGACCCGTGTAATCAAAAACAATCAAAAAAAATTATTTTGATTATTTTTGATTTTTTATGATTTTTTTTGATTTTTTATGATTTTTTTTGATTTTTTTCATTTTGTTTGTTTTTTTTCAATATTGTTGTAAAGAAATTTGGATACGCATGCACATAAGTATTCAGGTAGGCATGCATGTTTGGTCAGAGAGGCATAAAGTTTGTTTGTACAAGTGCATGTGAACGCATATTAAAGTACGTAACCCTGCAGTAAATATGGGGACAGGTGTATCCAAGTCATTGTGTATTCTACAGCGACAACTGCACTAATTAAAATGGCGACAAATTTAGAAGTACACAATTTGTATAGACCTTAGCTCGTTGGAAGTTTTTCTTACTAGATACGGATACAAACCCTTCCTACACCTGGGGAAGATTCATTTCTAGGTCCAGGAAAAGGACAGGGAAGAGCGAATAAATAATTCTGATTATGACAGAGATTATCTTTGCGTAAATCTATTTGCAGCATAGCAAATCGTCTACTGCTTTATTATGTAGTAGTCATGCGAAGCCGCATACAAATTCCCAAATAATCCTATTTGAGGAAAAATGAGTATGTCGTAAACGCATCTGTGGCCTTGGAGGAATTCCTTGAGGCAACGTCCTTCACTTTATAGGGAAAGGAAGATCGCGTGCTTGTATCATTGTTCCGCGATCAGCAGAATGCACGAAGCTTAGAGAATTTGTTTACAGGAAATTAAATGTTTATCCAGATATGATTAATTCGAGATAATTCACTCAGTTTTTACTAAACATTAATGTTATATATTCCTTAATATTATAAAAATTAGCTAATACAAGAAATATACATTTAAATACATTTTGGTTGCTTGTTTTTCCGACAGGGTAGGAATATGATATATTGTGGAACGATCTTCCGTCATCCCTTTTCAAGTTTGGTTTGGAGACAAACCGGTTTCGGCTAATATGCACCACCTTCAGTGTCTTTTTTCGTTCATTTCTTTATTTATTGATGTATCTAAATGTTTAAATTGCAATAAATTTTTATTAGAAAACAGCACGGTGGTATAGAGAATCTATGATTTCATTGTCTCCGTATGGCCCCAAAAAAGCTAGGTACCTTATTTAAAATGCACATAATTATATGCAGTGAAAATATATGGTTTTGGCATATAAATGTAGGGAATGTGAGCTCAGAATGTAAAAGCGAAGAGGATGTATGAGAAAACTCAGATGTGAAAACGACACTTTGGGAAATGTCAAAAGTGACCACAATAATGTTGCAATATGTTATAAACCAACGAGGTTGCCATAATTAATAAGAAAGTGATTTCTCAACACAAACTATTGTACAAAAATGTGTATCCCTTTCTGAACAAATATACATACATAAGTAGCAAATACCCTTTTTTTGTTTTTTTTTTCACGAGGAGGAAGCATCTAAAGCATTTACCCTGTCAGTGTGGGACTTTATATGCACTAAACCTGCCGTCCTCGTACCGAACTCCCCCTTCCCCACGGTACTATCATCAAGCTACCGTCGGGAGGTTGGTTGAGCACCAGGCCTTAAGTCCGTAATAGTTGCGTTATTGCCCTCAGTATGCCTTAAAAGGCTACATACATACCAGCATACGTACAAATGTGCATCTTTCTTTACAACGACGTTGATAAAAATCAAAAAAAAATCAACAAATATCAAAAAGATCATAAAAAATCAAAAAAAAAATCAAAAATTATCATAAATAATCAAAAATAATCAAAAACAATCAAAATAATTTTTTTTGATTATTTTTGATTATTTTTGATTTTTTATGATTATTTTTCATTTTTTTTGATTTTCTATAATTTTTTTTGATTTTTTTTAATCGTAATTGCAAAACAATCATTAAAATTTGAAAACAATGGGTAATCAATCATTAAATAGATACCTGAAAAAATAATCAATCAAACCGGTAATCATTACCATTAATAATCATTATTTAACAGGTCTGCTTTGAAGTTCAAATTGGAAATTCTCAAAAACTGTACAACAGATTTTTCTGTTATTTGGACGAGCTGTAGCGAGTATTATATATTTTGACCTGCAATTTGTAAAAGTTGGATATCTTTAAAATTATGGAAGATAAACGACTTTTCATTCAGTATGCATTTGTCGTATGTGACGTCTGAGCAGCAATACCTCTTTATAATAGCACATACGACAACAATTCTTCTCTTTTTCCAAAATGGAATGGTTATGAGGCTCACATTTTTTGAGATATCAACTTGAAATTTGGCAGTTGAATATATTTTGATGATACTTTGATCATTTGTCGGAATCCACCATATCGGACTAATATAAGATATAGCTCCCATACAACTGATTGTTCAGATATAGCTGTTTTCGGGTATAACTTTTTCATTTGAGGAGATAAGGATATGAAACTTTGAAGTATTTGGTAAGGTGGGGTGCCTTTGACACCTTTTTTTTAAAGTCTCATATCTCAGACATTTTTGGGCAAAACTAAGGTTTTAACAATTGACAATAACTATTCATTATTTATCTCAATATTTGAGTAGCTAATGAGTTATAAAAAAGCACGTAAATACCTTTTTCAAATACTTTTTTAAAAAAAGCCATTTTGTCAAATGTGCCCCGTGATAGGGGTAGCTGTGACTTGAATAGGGGTACATGTGACCATCACAATGTAAACTAAATTTTAATAATTTTTAACTTAAAAAAACGATGCATTATGTCATAAAACAAAATTAAAGTTTTTATTTAAACAGTATAATAATATAATAATAAGCGAAAATATATGGTAAATTCACTAGCTCTTTTAATGTTGTACGCTGTAAATTAAATGTGTATTAGAACACAACACCTGTGGTAGGTATGTTGTATTGTATTTTGTTGTCAGATGCTTAATAATATTTTAATATGAAAAATAACAAGCAAAAGTGAAAAAGGTAATATTATAAAAATATATATGATAATAAACTTGAAAAAAGTCAAAAAATAAAAATAAAATCGAATAGGAAACTCAATAAACATAGGCTGCGTTGTTGTATTGATGTTATTCTAATTTTTATGGGAAAAACTAACCCTGCTGATACAATTGTTGTAAACCTATTACACTTCATAACGTTATACTATTTTAAAAGAGCTTGTGTGCGAATTAATATTTGATACGGCATCGAGATGTTCTAGATGGGTTTGTTTTGGTAGGTTTAGCTTTCTTAGAGGCACATAAACGTTTAATTGGTCTTATTATTTTATTTGAAATTCGTCAAAGGCACCCCAAACTGGAAAGTCAAATGTACCCCAAATGACTTTATCCAAAATAATCATCACAAACATTTTTTTTCTTTCAAAACATTGAATAATTAAGATTTATTTTCAATCTTTAAGCTTCGAAGACCTAGAAGAAGAGTGTTCTTACACTCATTTAAAAAAAAAAATTCGTTTTACTTGTGAAAACGCCAAGGCTGCTCAACGAAATTAACAAAATAATTTTGTTTCAAAAAATATCCAAAAATTATTTTGTTTTGCTAATTATCAGAAACAAAATTTTTTCGTTTCAAAAATTATCAATAAACCTTTAATCAGAATAATTTTGTTTCGTTGATATCAAAAAAATTAACAAAAATTGTATTTGTTTTTATTTATGTACGTATGTACATACATACAAACATATGTAAAATTTCTTTTCTTCATAGAAACGAAATTATTGAAAAGTCAATTTTTTCGTTTAAATTTGAAACTATATTTTTTTGAAATAATTGTTTTGATAATTATCAAAACAAAAAAAATTTTGTTAATTTTTTTGATAACAGTTGAAACAAAATAGATTTTGTTATGCTTTTTACGTTTATAAAATCGAATATTTCAACAGAAACAAATTTTTTTTGTGAATTTTATATGAGCTATTGGCCAGTTTATAATTAAGAAAAATTGAAAAATTTTTTTTTTTGTTTATTGTTAAAAATAACGTTATTTTGCAGCCTTGGAAAACGCTTACGTGGCACTATACAAAATTGTGGCTGCTGTGGTGAAGTGGGTAGAGTGCTCGCCCGCTATGCCAGAGGTCTCGGGTTCAAACCACGGTCCGAGCTAAACACCAAAACAATTTTTCTAATTAGTAAAAATCCAATTATTGGTTTTTTAAGAGCAGCGGTCACCTCTTGGCAGTGGGCGGCATACCCTCCGAGAGTATTTCTGCCAAAAAAAGCTTCTCACAAAAAATGCATTCGCCGTTCGGAGCCGGCATAAAACTGTAGGTCCACCCAATTAGTAGGAAAAACAAAAAGGAGCACACCTGGAATTGGGAGAGAAGCTCGGCCATAAAACTCGTCAGAGTTATAATAGCGCAATTGTATTATTATTATACAAAAATTACATCAGCTAACGGAAAATCATCGAATCATGTGTTACTTCGCTAAGTATTAAAGCAGAGCTGCCAAATTAGGTATACACATGTGTTGTTGTATAAGGCTGCATTCAATTCTGTTTTTGTGAAGTTTTTATAACGTTTTTACACCGAAAATGGCAAAGTCAACGGTGCCCCAAAGTCAAAAGAACCATACTTTACCCTACGAATGTGGACCTAATAAATGTCATCGAAATTTGTCAAGATCGGACCACTATGACATATAGCTCCCATACAACTGATTGTTCAGATATCGACATTTTCGGATATCACTTCTCCATTTAAAGAGCTAAGGGCATGAAACTTTGAGGTATTTGTACCCATATGGACCTAATAAATATCACCAAAATTTGTCAATATCGGACTACTTTAATATATAGCTCCCATACAACCGATTGTTCAGATATGGACATTTTCGAATATAACTTCTATATTTAAACAGCAAATAGCATGAAACTTTGAAGTATTTGTAGTACAAATTTTGTACCCATATGGACCTAATAATTTTCACCGAAATTTGTCAATATCGGACCACTATTACATATAGCTGCCATACAACCGATTGTTCAGATATAGCTGTTTTCGGGTATAACTTCCATATTTAAAGAACAAATTATACTAAACTGCAGTAATTGGTATTATACTACAATAAAATATGTCAGTGAAAATCATTCAGATCGGATCACTATAACCTATAGCTCCGATACAATATTTTGGTATTATTCTCAGTAGCTCAGCGGCACATACGACAAATGCATACCCAAACGGTAGTAATTTTGTAACATACGACAAATGCACACTAAATAACTCAAAAACTAAAAGAGCTGGAAAAAATGGATTGGAAAAATTAAAAGATTAGGTCCGATTTAGTTAATCTGCATCAAAAACTAGAAATCGTCGATTTTCACATACGACACTCGTTTTCTCAAGCGACGATATGTCGCCGATTTCACTCCATATGCCTGCACGTCAACTGTGCCGACGTATATTACTGCAGGATGTGGAGTGATTAAATCCGGTCATGCCACGTCAACTCTGCCGACGAACCCAACCATTTTCTCCACGTCAATTATGCCGACGTATTCAAACATCAACGCCACGTCAACTGTGCCGACGTACTCAAGCATCAACGCCATGTCAAATATTCCGATGTATTCAAACCTCAACGCCACGTCAACCGTGCCGACGTACTCAAGCATCTATGCCACGTCAACTTTGCCGACGTACCTTGCCGCAGGACATGTAATGATTCCAACCTTTCAAGCCACGTCAAATAGGGGGTAAGACATATATGTAATATTTCTATATTGCTAGTTGCCTATATTCTCAATGTGAAGAAAATTGGAAAACATACACAATCATGCTAATACCGTTTCTGTGTTTGTATTGCGTACGTGTTGTGTACGTGTGTATTTACAAAAAAAAAATTTCAACAATCGTCAAAGCACTTGCAGGTTGGGATTTAATTTGTACTGAAGGGGCCCGTCTGTGCTTCAAAAAGGGCCTATAAGTAGTTAAAAAATTGTAAAATCTGCTTAAGTAGGAAAATACATTTTATAAGGATAAAGACCGTTATCTTTCGTCTTTGTTTTTATTTAATTACCGAATTCATTTTCCAAAACATCAGTGTACAGTTGTTTTGCATTTGTATGTGCAGATATACCCTTATATAAAATACGTAACATAAATCTAGTGCAGTTTTTTGAAAAATGGGTTTCCCAGAAAATACCATGTGAGACAAGCCTTCGAACTACTTATATTAAGCAACTATATAGCAATACTATGGAAAAGATACAATCGCTATTAAAAGACCACTTTATTTGGATTGCGATTGATGAAACTACAGATTCTGCAGGTAGATATGTGGCAAATGTTATAGTCGGAATTTTACATGACAACTTTGATATATGTAAGCAAAAGTTTCTTTTGAACGTTGCAGTATTGGAAGCTGCAAATCAAAAAAGAATTGCTCGGCTTTTCGATGAATCTGTAAAGTTTTTGGGAGAAGGCTTCAATAGAGATTATATTCTTTTATTTCTAACAGACGCCGCACCATATTTTTAGGTGGTGAAAAAGTATGGAACATATTACTGTGGCGTCAATTTAATGAAAACTTTCCCGAATTTGTTACAGAAACGCACTTCCGATGTCTTGTGCAATTTTGCAATTTTCTGTGGCATATTTTTGATTTATATGTCATATTTTATTGGTATATTTTGTCTTTTTTGTGGCATGTTTTAATTTTTTTGAAGCATATTTTTGGTTGCCCTAGTTATAACTAAACATATAACAAATTTTCGTAATATATGCACATGAATATGTAGTTGTTGTTGTTGTTGTTGTAGCCACAAAGACACTCCCGAAGGTTTTGGGAAATATTTACATACATGTGTATATAAAATTTGAATGTGTTCGATTTTTAGAAATTTTTTATTATAATTATTACGCAAAAGCAACAGTCTGCCTATTATTTTTTGCTATTTTTACATATTTTAATTCACATTGAATGCATAATACAGTTTATATCCGGAAACTCATTTATACAGTAGCGTCATTATCGTTCATGAAGCGCTTATTATTATAAACCCGATAACAAACAACGACGCATCCCTTGCTCTCTCACCTACGGAGATTCAGAAAGTTATAAAGAAGGCTAAGGCCTCAAAATCAGTCGGACCAGACGGCATATCCTAGGACAAAATGGAGTAAGGTTCCTAACGGAGGTCCTCAATCTGTCTCTGACCACCCTTGTCATTCCCAATATTTGGAAAATGGCAAGGATGGTCCCATTACTTAAACCGGGGAAGCCAGCTAATGCAGGAGAATCATATCGACCGATATCTCTCCTCTTTCCGGTAGTAAAGACACTTACTTACTACCATATATAAACGGACATATACAACCTGCCACAAATCAACATGGATTCCGAAAAACGCACAGCACAACAACAGCCATAAACACACAGATAGGGCGCGGTCTTAACCAACGACGCCACTGCGAGAGAACGATCCTCGTGGCACTTGACTTGTCGAAAGCCTTCGACACAGTCAATCATGCCACCCTAATCGAGTATCTTGACGTCGCGAAGGTGGATCGCGAAATATCTGAGTGGTCGACAGGCATCGGTTGACTTCAGGAACCAAGGAGAATAAAACAGGGAGTTCCACAGGGTGGTGTCCTGTCCCCGTTATTATTCAACTTATACATCTCCAAACTCCCACCTCCACCTGAAGGAGTTCGTATCATATCCTACGCCGATGACTGCTCGATTATGGCGTCAGGCACCGACATACATAAATGACTTATAATAATACAATGGCGCTATTATAACTCTGACGAGTTTTATGGCCGAGCTTCTCTCCCAATTCGAGGTGTGCTCCTTTTTGTTTTTCCTACTAATTGGGTGGACCTACAGTTTTATGCCGGCTCCGAACGGCGAATGCATTTTTTGTGAGAAGCTTTTTCATGGCAGAAATACTCTCGGAGGGTATGCCGCCCACTGCCGAGAGGTGACCGCTGCTCTTAAAAAACCCAATAATTGGATTTTTACTAATGAGACAAATTTGTTTGGCTCGGACCGTGGTTTGAACCCGAGACCTCTGGCATAGCAGGCGAGCACTCTACCCACTGCACCACAGCGACCACAAAAATGACTTATGCTCAAAAATAAACGGTTATCTCTCCGACCTTTCCAATTTCTTTACATCGCGCTCCCTCAAACTGCAGCCCTCTAAGTCCTCCGCGACCCTGTTTACGACATGGACGAAGGAGGATAGGCTAGAGCTTGGCATACGGATAGGGAATATACCCATCCCAACCGTAAACAACCCAAAAATCTGGGGTGTTACCTTCGATCCAAACATACCTAACGTATGTCCGGCATGTGGAGAGACGCCGCATGACACACAGCACCTCTTTACATGCCGCCTCAAACCAACCAACTTAACAACCTTGTCCGTCTGGATAAGCCCAAAAGAAGCTGCAACATTCTTGGGCTTTCCGTTAAGTGAAATTGATGACAATTTGTGAGCAGAACTCGTCGGCTAAGCAGGACTTAGTACCGCTACAACAACAACAACAACAACAACATAAACCCAATAAACACAATGGGTTCGCCTCGAATTCGAGAAGAGTTCGGTTCTCTGGTTATATTATCATGGCGATGCTTCGCGACTATAGATCAGCGAAATCGAATTCCAGGCCAGTAATTTGTTATTAGTGATGGACGCGACATTTAGGTTTATTGGCGAATACATTCTACGAATCCGCCTCGAATTAGCAACGATGTCATCCTATCTTTTGAGTTTCTTGAGTAGAGTGTTAAATGGTAAATTTAAGCCTAATAGAGATTTTTTTCGTGCAAACCAGGATTTAACAAAATAATAAAATGTTTTTTGGTTTACGACCTTGTTAATAGTTTTTCGCCCTGAAGACGGTTGCCGTTGTGCAACCGAAATATATTGGAAAATCGAAACTTGGTTTTTTGTTTCTTTTATAAAAAAGGAAAAGTTTTGACCTGAAGCCGGTACAACAACATAACATTAGAAGAAGAAGGTCGTAAAACAAAAAACATTGGATATTAAGACGGAAGGCACGCCGTACGTACAACACACACAATGGGTTATACGGAAATAAAACGAAACTATGGCAAAAACAAGGCAGTAATCAACAAAGTTCAACTTATTTCAAAAAAAGTAGTTAAAATAAAGTGTAATATAAAGTTTCTTTTAGAGTGTAGGAAATCTAAATTAATTCCTAATTTTATAAAAAATACAATTAAATGTAATAAGTTATTTGTATCAGACAGCGACGCGCACAGTGAAATAGACAGAATTTTGAACAGACATACACACAATTTTTTAACAAAAATATTAAGCTTGGTGATCAAACATAAACACAACATATTAAAACGATTTAATAAACAGAGAGAAGAAGAATCAACAAAACTAAAGAATATTTTAAACGAAGCAGACTTCCACGAATTTATGAACAATGTAGAACACGTAGGACAAAAAATCACAACAACAATAAAAAATCGCCAAAACAATAAATATGAGAATTTGCGAACAAAAAGAAATGACATATTTACCAAAAACAATAACCAGGAAGATTGGTTCGTAAATACAACGCAAATTAGTATACCCCAAGATGTACAAGCATTGTTGGCGAAGGGTCCAAAGTTCGCTTTACCCGTGAATCACAGCAATTTCCCACTCTTCCAATACATAGCCGACGGAGAAGATATAATACAAAGCATAAAAGACAAAGAGCGACAAGAAGAAGCACGCACGAAGTTTTCATTATTGGTTAAAAACCATAGAAGATCAGAGAGGGGAAGTGCAATGGATAGTGCAATAGCAGACACAGTGGGACAAACGAAGCAATTTCTGAAGAAAAATAAAAACATCAGAATTTTAACATCTGACAAAGGAAACAAAACGGTGGCAATGGAATTGAATGAATACAATAATAAAATGTCAGAAATTTTAAATGACTTGACTACATACAGAAGACAAAGGCAAGATCCTACATCACGGTTACAAAGGAAGAACAATATACTGGTTGACAAACTTTATAAAATGGAGCTAATCACAAAGATCGAGAGAAACAAGCTGTCTACAACCACCGCACTACCACCAAGAATTTATGGTCTACCTAAAGTACATAAAGAAGGAATACCACTAAGACCAATATGTTCAGCAATCGGATCCCCATCATACGAACTTTGCAAGTACATCGTAGACATACTAAAGAAATTAACAACAGATTCGATATACAATGTCAAAAACACCATAGAATTTAAAGAAAGGATAAATAATACCTACATTTATGACGACGAAAAGCTAGTTTCTTTTGACGTGATATCACTATTTCCAAGCATACCTATAAATTTATCACTGAAAATTATATCGGAGAAATGGCCAATAATAAAAGAGCACACGAATATACCAAAACAAATTTTCATGGAAATAGTTGAATTTTGTATTAAGGAAAATAGGTATTTTAAACACAATGACAATATATACACACAATTAAAAGGAATGCCAATGGGATCACCAACCTCCCCAGTGATAGCCGATATTGTAATGGAAAAACTTTTGGACATGCAATGACGAAATTAGGGCGAAAACCGAGATTACTTACTAAATATGTTGACGATCTATTTGCAATAGTAAACGAAAATGAGGTTCAAACCACACTCAATGCACTTAATTCCTTTGACAAAAATATAAAATTTACAATCGAAATAGAAGAAGACGGAAAATTAGCTTATCTTGACTCCATTATAAATAGATTTGGTAATCAATTAAAATTAAAATGGTACAAAAAGCCAATTGCATCAGGAAGAATGATAAATTTTCACTCTAAACATCCAAAGTCCATGATAATAAATACAGCAAGTAACTGTATACGTAGAATGATGCAAACTTCAGACGTAATTTTCCACAAAGAAATTGAAAAAGAAATAACTGTGATATTAAAAAGTAATGATTTTCCCGATAAGATTATAAGAACTCTATTGAAGAAATATAAATGTCGTAATTGTCCTCAAAAATCAACAACACCTGTGATATATAAGTCATTAACCTACGTACCAAAATTATCGGAACGGCTATCAAAGTCAGATTGCTATGATAGAGAAAAAATAAAAATAGCACACAAGCCAACGAACAATTTAAAGCAGTTTTTCAATAATGTAAAATCTAGAATACCCACAACCGAAAGAAGCAACGTAGTTTACAAGATTCCATGCAACGGCAAAAATCAGGAACAGTGCAATAGTATATATGTAGGTACAACGAAGTCAAAATTAAAAACAAGAATAACGCAACATAAAACAGATTTTAAACAATGTCACGAAACGCGAAACCACAAAACAGCACTTAGCGCCCACTGTGCAACCACCGGTCACTCTCCGAATTTCAACGAAGCGACGATTCTTCAGCAGGAACGAAATTACAGCAAGCGATTCACGCTGGAAATGCTACACATAATTAACACACCCACGAACATAATAGCATTGACAGACGGCAGCGATAATCCGGAATATCTAGCAAATTCGGACTTAACTTGAGAATTAACTGGAGATAATCCGGAATATCTCTTGAGTTAGTCCTCAAAATTTTAGCGGATTAGAGCATTTTGTAATGACATCCCTGGTGAAAAATGTCTATTGTGAATGAAAGGGAAGAAAAAGAAGAACCCAAGGCAGATCTAGGAAGGTAGGCGCATAAGTGAATTCAGAAATTTCGAATGTAATTTGTTATTGTAATTGGTAGAGTGTGATGTCAAAATGATATTTCGCCTTGGTTGAAATCTGAATTCGTTTAGGACTCGCCCATTCCTATTGACCATGATGTGATTTCGTTTTGATTTTGACATTACCCTCCCTTTGGAAATAAAACAAGAAATTTTTGAATTCGCCGTTGCGCCTACCTTCCTTCAGCTGTTTTGTTAATCCGCAATACTTGCCGTCTGTCAAGGTAAAATTTTTATCGAATTAACTGTTGCTGTAATCGGGATTATCGCTGCCGTCTGTCAATGCTATAAGATTGAACTACAAAACTGACACTGACAATTGCGCTCACTTATTTAAACATTTATTAACAGATACATAATTAGTATTAAACTCCACGTCACACTGGAGGGACGTGTAACAAATGTATGTATATAATTTTATGTGCGAATTATTGTTAATGTTTATATGTACATACGTAATTAATGTATTGCTTTGTGTTTTGTTAATAGTTTTTCGCCCTGAAGACGGTTGCCGTTGTGCAACCGAAATATATTGGAAAATCGAAACTTGGTTTTTTGTTTCTTTTATAAAAAAGGAAAAATTTTTACCTGAAGCCGGAACAACAACATAAAATAATAAAATGCTATTACGAGAATTAATTTTTCTCGAGTCCATCTCGAACTCGAAACGAGTCCGATAAATTATATTCACCTTCTCGAATTCATCTAGAGTTCGTGCTCATCTCCTGTTATAGAACAGAAGCAAGTAACTGCTAGTTACTTGTTTTTGTTGTGCTCAATATTTTTGGAATTCTCATAAAAACATCTATTAGTGACTTTAATCCGTTTTTTTCCTATCTTGTTCCTTAGTATCTTAAACTAAACAAAAATATAACCAAGTAACTTTAAATGTACTGATGGGTTAAAATGAGTCCACGACAAAACCAAGTAACCCTGCTATGATAGAACAGAAACAAATATCTTTTGCTTTTACGATACAACAAGTTACATATGTACATTCTTTTTTTCTAACACAGAAGAAAATATGTACTTGTGTAAAGAAATAAAAATATTCTGACACGTATTAACCGTTGCGAAAAACTTTTCATATAATACCAATATTAAAAGAATTTGATTCGTCATTTTCGTTATTCTAATCATCTAAAAAAGGATGCAGTCACGTCGTCTAATTGGAACTGCATTTGTAAGTTCATTATATTTGACGAAGATAAGAAGAGCTACGCAAAGCCTTAATTTCCCACGAATTAAAAAAAAACTGGTTACTTGCTTCTGTTCTATAACAGGAGTTATTGGGAAGGAATGTTGAAAGACTTACATTTTGCTTTAATAAACAACTTCTCTATGGGGTGTCAATATATCCTGCTCGGGCTCTGCGAGGAGGTAGAGTTGTGAAAATTTAAAACAGATCCACAATAGAGCGGGAAACTTGTTTGCCTTCACGACCTTTTATAAAAAAAGATCCAAATCTATTTTCCTTTATTGTCACTCATTTTAACAAAAAAAAAACAACGCAAACAATATATTTTTCTTACATTTTTGCTGGGTTCAAAAATCGATTATTCGATTTTAACAAGTTATTCGAATAATCGTGGAGCTGCGATTATTCGAATAATCGGAAGAAGTCAACTATTCGAATAATGAAATTCGATTGGCAATCCTACAAAAATTGAAAATCGAATATTCGAATAATCGATTAATCGAATTATTCGAATAGATTTGAGAGCTCTAGTATGTATGTGTGTGAATAGCAAGGATGGGCATTTTTCAACTACCACTCATTTTCAACTACCACTCAAATTTGGTGCTCGAAACCTATTTAGGCAGTGGAATCATTGAGAAGTTAATCAACACATCAGGTTGTGGTGAAATGTATGTACATACATATGTATGTGAGTATATATGAGTCGTTAGTTTTGAAATTGGCATAAGTGAACTAGAGTTGAACTAGAAATTGAAATAGGGGTGAACTAGACAGTGAACTAGAACTTTAACTAGAACGAACTAGTATATGAACTTGAATATCTACAACTACTATTGTAATGCACATGTCCTTCCCTTGAATTTTGTATACTTAATGTACATACATACATATATATAAGTTATACGCATGCTTTAACTACCACTCAAATTGAGAGGTTGTTAAAATCAGATATTTAACTACCACTCAGGTTTGAGTGGTAGTTGCAGACTGAGTGCACTCAAAATTAGTTGAATCATGCCCAACCCTGGTGAATAGTATCCGCTAAATCAAACTCAAAATCTGGATTTTCCATAAACCGGCTTACATAAACATCTCTATCGACTTTTTCGAATTATATTCCAAAATAGTCTACTTTAACTGGAAAATTACCGTTAAACCTGAATGCCATAAAATCGCTTGCAATGAACACAGTTTTTTACCTCCCCTTAACATTTGGTGTTGATAGATGTGGAGTTCTTATTCCGGAAATATAACGCGGTTTTTTACACTGACTTTTCGGTGGCACAAGTAACTTCATTCAGATCTATTTTGAAATTAAACGAGAATATATGCATACAGTGGCGCAAAAAAAAAATACTCAGAACTCGTCCAGAAAATTTTTACTTAAATCTATTTATGTTTGGGGAGTGGACCTACGTATGCACACATTAAACAAAGGCACCTTTTAAAGCTCAATTCATTGCATTTTCTCTGTATTTAAACTAAAACTAAAAAGGAAAGGTCAACTGTATTATTGCGTCATAATTGCTACTGAATTCATATTTTTCGTCATGTAGCAGCTACATTGTAGCTTTGGTGGAACGAATTGGATTATGGTGAATTAAATATTCGTTAAGTCCACATCGTTGTCAGCCCTACACACAAAAGTAAAAAATGTTGGTGTTTCAAAAAGAAATTTCTGTCATGCATTTCCGTGGAAAATATATTGAATTTTATAGAAAACCTTCTATACGCACCATTAAACGTTACTTTGGCTCATTTAAAGTCAACACATTTGAAAAAAAAAATTGTCTGGAAAAAGTTTGTATAAATAAGTGTATTATGATTTTCGCGAGATTTCAAGTTTGAGTGCTAAAAATGCGGATATCTATGGAAACGCAAAAAAGAGGTATGTTTCATGATTTAGCGAAAGAAAACAGTGAGAACAATTTATTTTTAGCAAAATACAAGATGAAGAAATCTTAGTTTTTCTACGAGCGTAATTTTCAAGCATTAGCATTTACATTTAAACTTTTAACAACTAAGGACCACTCTGGACCAGGTCTTATAAGCAGATTACCAAGCACAAAAAGTATCAAAAGCACAACCGTGGTTTTAAAAATTTTCATTTGAAAAACAAATAATAAGTAAAGTTGGGTATCTAATTCAGACCAGTTTTTTCTGGTTGTTTTTTTTTTATTAAAAATATAGACATTTTAGTTAAGCCACTCAAGTATTTTTTTGCAAATAGCATAATTTTTTTTAATTTAAATTTATTTCACAACAGTATGCTCATTGAACGAAAACTAAAAGTCATAATAAATAAGTTTTTATTTCTCCTTTATTATGATTAACAATAAACTCTAAAAAAATAATAGAAACCTTATTGGTGACTTTTCAGTTCAGAACTAATTTTCAAAAGAAGTCCATTTTCGACTCACAATTCCCCTTAAATCTAAAAAAATCTAGTTCAGTAGCTACAGAGTTATAAGGCAAACTCATTACTTTGAAGCAAATTAAAAAAATTTCTCTGTCCAGTTTATATTTTTCTTGGTTTTTTAATTGGCCTACATTCCCACAACTTTTTAATACTATCCAGATACAATAGGTTTGTTTTTAGTTTAACATTTTCATAGTTTCAAAAAATTAAATTCTATCAGCAGAAAAGTATCAAAATAGGCCGTTTGTGAACAAAAAAGTATCAAATCACAAAATTTAGAAAAAGAAGTATCAAAAAAGATACAATTGTATCAAAACGGCAACGCTGTTAGTGACTAATGTATTCATTTATTTTACATATTCATACATCGTCGGCAGAAAGATTGCTTTGAAAACAACAAATTACAATTTTTCAAATGACTATGTAGAATTAAATTCTATTATTAAAAAATTCAATTACTTTCGGGGGGTGGGGGGGGGGGGGTTAACACCCGAAACCCCTCCCCCCCTGCGTTCGCCCCTGTATGCATATGTACATACACTAGGATGGGCATTTTTGTATTACCATTCAAAGTGCATTACCATTCAATAGTGAATGGGAATGCAAATGTGGTTTGCACCGTCAATGAAAAATTAGTGCGAGTGATTTGCACTATCACTCATCATTATTATCAGGAATTTTCTAAGCCTAACTTCCCATTGCGAATAAGCCTTGTAAATAAGGTTTCTTCTCAGTGAATGTAGTAGTCCTTACAGTCTGATGACATTAACACATAAAAATCAGCCTTTGCCCATGCAACTTTTGTTTTAATGCTCTTGGTCGGTTTACTTACGTTCGAATGAAATGTCGCTTAGTCTTAGCAATTTATGTACAAGCATTATATATGTAAATTCACCTGTGTAATATTAGGCTTATTCCTCTTCTTTCGTCGCACAAACAACACACCCTCGATATTGTTTTATGGTATACAAATTCTCAGGAACAACAAAATATTCCATACAAATTCAAAATATAATTCAATTTCAAATTTAAATCCGCTCATGAATTTTTATGTCAATTTCGAAATATTCATATAAGCCTGCCTCACTCTAATGATAATATATCTGTACTGTAATGTTTTCCGACGGTACTAGCTTTTGTTAGCAATATAGAAGTATTATATATATGGGGTAAGACTACGAGTGAAATGTCTCAACGATTGAATTTAGAGATTTCGAGTACAAATGGTAATGCGAATACGTTTGAAATGAAAAACGTAAGAACAACAAAAAAAACTAGAACTACCGTCACAGACATTAGATTTGGAAAAATTTAAGAACGATTTACCAATCGAGGACTATTTTGATGTCGTACCGCAAATATTAATAGGCATTCCGCACATACAGCTTGTACGTCCGATAGATATAATCAATTTAGATGAATATTTCGCCGTTCATAAAGCAAAACTGGGTTATATGGTTTTTGGTTCGAAAGAAGATAATTCCGAGACATTTGTTTGCCGTATCAATTACGAGAAAGAAAATGTAGCTCGACTGCAGCATAAATTAAGTCGAAACCAGTGGAAAATATTTTACAAGTTCAAGGAAAAAATGTAATTAAAAAAAAATATGGAGGATATTGAGCGGGATTTCGAAATTTTGCAAGATATAGAGCTAATTAGAAAGAGGAAAACATACAAAGAGCGAAGTAATCCATTTGAACTTGAAGATGACGAGTTTTAAGCACGCTATAGATTTGACAAAGCCACAGCACAATTTATCATTAACATGTTAAAAAGAGATTCTCCAAATAATAACCGAGGGTTGCCTGTTCTCTTATCTCTTCAAGTACTTTGTACATTATTTTATATTTACATTTGCTAAGATATATTAAAGAGTTTTCGCAGTATTTAACTTACTTTTACAAATTCTGCAGCCTTTAGCTTTAAACAGAACCAATCGCCGGACGTGTTTTCGCCTGGTGCGGCGATGACATTTGTTTGCGAATATCGCCCAGTAAAACAGAATCGAGGCGAAATTGCCATATGCATATTTTTATAATTACGCTGTTTCCTTACTTTTTTCATTGACTCTTCTCTTCTGTCCATATTTTAAATTTTTTCCACAACAAAAAATGTATATTTTTGTTTTATTACATGTTTTTATCAAGTTCCAAATAATTTATTTGACAGGCGATAGCATCCAAATTAGAAATAAGTCTATTCTGACGAATTTTCGCCGGGCGATTTTCACCAACGTTTTCGTTCTATTCATTCACATATACTG
The DNA here is from genome assembly GCA_960531455.1 of Urophora cardui. Lineage (NCBI taxonomy): Eukaryota > Metazoa > Arthropoda > Insecta > Diptera > Tephritidae > Urophora > Urophora cardui. The sequence continues at coordinate 76,406,471 of OY482673.1, forward strand.
CCGTGTATTTTAATCGTTTCACAGAACGCCGCGTCCGTCGAAAATTCGTCCGACGCTGATTCTGTTTAAGCTATTTGCCTACGTAACGTACGGTACGTTTTGTTGTCCTTTGCACAAATTTTATGCAAACAAATTAGGTATGTGGTTTTTTGTTCTACATTATGTTATCGATAACTATAACTAAATCGAAACTATTTAGCAGAAGTCTGAAAAACGACTATGAATACATGTATCTTCTAAGTTGGTTCCTAAATTTAAGTTGCAACTTTACTAGTTTCGGTTTAGATTACCGACTATGAATTAGAGCTCCAGATTTTTTTTGAACATTTTCGAGTAGCTCGAACAAATGTTGTTCAAATGCTCGAACAGTTGTTTGTTTGTTTATTACCCGTATGTTTGTACGGGCATTTGAACAATTCGGGCATTTTGAATTTTGTTTTTTTCTTTTGTTTATTTTTTTTCTTCTTCATATGTATTTTTTTTTATTTTTGTTTTTCCCATACACATTTTTTTTTGTTTGTAAGCTCGAATGTTTGTACGGGCATTTGAACAACAAACGGGCTTCAAACCAAAACGATCATTTCGAATTGCTCGATACCCGGGTATCTAGAGCCCTACTATGAATATGCGCCTATGACTTTAAATCGCTTGCAAATGATTGAGAAAAAGATGAAGAAAGACGTTGATTTGGCTGTGTGGCATGAAAATATAATAAAAAGTTACATTGAGAAATCGTATGCAAGAAAATTATCAAAAGAGGAATCTGCAATTGTGAAACCGCATACGTCGTACTTGCCGCATTTTTCTGTATGCAACGTAAATAAGGGAAATAAGAGATGTTTAGTTTTTGACGCCGCTGCATCGATAAACGGCGTGTCCTTTAATTCAAGATTGATGAAAGGCTCAAACGCATACCAGCCGCAACCTCTTACAGGAATCCTGTTTAAGTTCCGTCAAGGTAAAATTGCTGTTTGCGCAGACATACGTGAAATGTTTCACCGCGTAAAAATATTGGACGACGATCAGACCGCGCAAAGATTTTTATTTTTATTACCTACGTAATAAGCGCGATAATTTTTGGATCAGTAAGCTCGCCATGTTCAGCGCGATATGTAAAAAACATAAATGCTGAAAATTGTGCCGGATCACGTGAGAGTCAAGGAAGCTATAATTAAACGTCACTATGTAGACGATTATGTCGATAGCTTCGACAGCATTAGCGAAGCCATAGAGATGGCTACGGATGTTTTAGATATTCATAAGGAATCTGGTTTCGAGCTTAGAAGATTTATCTCCAACTCTGCCCAAGTTCGCGACACGCTGAATAATACACCAGTAAACGAACTCAGTAATGGTTTAACGAGCATGTTTAATAACGAACTGACTACAGAAAAGGTACTGGGTATGTATTGGCGCCCGGAAAAAGACGAGCTATGTTTTGTATTAAAGTTTGCTAAAGTTTCCCCAGCAGTTTTGAGCGCCCATCGCCGTCCAACCAAAAGCGAGGTATGATCCATGCGGATTATAGGCAAAAGTAGTTATTAAATGAAAAATACTCTTACAAGAATTGTGGAGAGTAAACGTAGGTTGGAACGCGCCTATTCCAGACGACATTTACCGCAAATGCTACGACTGGTATCTGGACTTGGTGAACGTAGAAAGTATAAGCGTACCAAGATGTTACCACAGCAACTTTACTGATCCGAAATCTAAAATCGATCTGCACATCTTTGTGGATGCAAGTGAATTAGCATTCTCAGCAGTGGTGTATTGGCGAATTTGCGTTTTAGAAAAAGTTGATATAGTGTTTGCGCCTGGGAAATCGAGGTGCAGCCCTATCAAACCTTTGTCGGTACCCAGATTAGAGCTTCAAGCAGCAGTATTGGGTGTTAGGCTGAAGAATGCTATAGTTGAAAGTCACGGCGTAAAGCCACAAGATATAGTTTTCTGGTCTGACTCCAAAACGGTAATAAATTGGATAAATTCTGACTATCGTTGTTACAAGCAATTCGTGGCACATCGCATCGACGAAATTTTAGATGCGACAAATGTCGGTCAATGGAGATGGGTACCCGGATCACTTAACCCAGCAGATGAGGCAACCAGACTAAAAACAAAAAAACAGCGAATAGTTCACTTTGGATAACCGGTCCGCCATTTCTGAAGCTTCCAAAAGATAAGTGGCTTTCTATGCCAGCGGATATGACCGAGCGGGATAGCGCGACTGTAAGACGTCTAAAGAGTTTACTAACAGTTTCCGAGAACAAACAATGTATTGAATTCGCAAGATACTCAAAATATTCGAAGCTTTTAAGAGTGGTATGCTGGGTACGTCGCGCGATTTATAAATTTAAAGAGAAAGGTAAAATCGATCAAGGGAATCGAAATTTATCGGCTGAAGAGCTTGAAGTAGCTGAAATCGAAATTTGTCGTTTAGTTCAAAAATAAATCTTTGCCGAAGAAATACAGTTACTGGCGGAAGGAAAGTCCTTGCCACCTTTTCATGCATGACCACCTTTCCAACTGGGCTATATTTGAAGTGTTGGTATTTTATGGCGCTTTTGGTATAGTCGCTGCGCTATATATACATATGTATTGCAAGGAAAGAGTCCATGTAATTTTCGAGCATACATGAGAGAGCAAGAGATATCCAAGTGTATTGGAATGTTAGTATACATATCGGCGCTTCCAAACAATAGTTCCGTTCGGCACGCTTGCAAATCACCTGCTTCCCGAACATAACTATTACTGTACTAAGTCTGAAAAGTGGGTTTGGCAGGAGAAGCTCTCGAAGATTAAATTCTATGAAACATCGGTTGTATGCTAGGTATATTTTTTTACTTGTTACATCTGGATTGCACGATCAATACCAAAACTCGACACTATCTAAGTTCGGGTACGCTTTATATTAAACCGTAAGAAAAAATTAAAACTTGCTACGTTTTTTTTGATGACAAGCTTGCAAAGTTTTTATTTTGTAAAAATCTCGAGTTGTATTATATGTACACTTAAGCTTATAACTTTTGATTGGATTGTCCGATTGATACCAAAATTTGACAGCATCCAAATTAAGACACGTTATACTTGAAAACACCAAAAACAGGAAAAGTCGACTTAGTACAGTTGGAAGCGTCGATATGTATAAATGCAATATGAATCTTAACAATTGTAGGAAATTAGTGCATCGATGGATTTGGTGTTGGTATACAAATGAATAAATTCGCGAATAAAGTCCCCACAAATAAAACTATCAGCACACATAAATTTCTCTTGAAGAAGTCATACAGAAATCTTATTGATTTCGGAGTTTTTTTCGACAATGTGATAGAAATCTAACAGATTTCGGGTAAAATTGTTACCTGGGTTAATTCTGTTCAAAGAAAATGACGGTAAATTACTTTACATCCGAATTGTGCTAAAAAGATGCCCATAAAATCGGCATATATAGAGATTAAAGGATGAAAGTAAATGCCGGTAACTCACGTTACATCCCAATTGTATTAAAAAAATGCCTATAAAGTCGGCATCTCTAGAGATTAAAGGATGGTGTATGCTCCAAAGCTAACCATACATACATAAAACATGAACAAATTCGTTAAGAATATACCGCTTAAATTCTCAATTTAACATAGGTTTGCTATTAATTTAGACAAAGTGGTATAATTCTATGAAATTGCCATGTACATGTTTAATATAACCTGCATTTATTTTTAATCCAAAGAAAAGAAAAAAATGCTTTGTATTTTTTGATTTTGCACTGCGGAAATGGTCATATGTACACCGAGATAAAAATATACTGTTACATCAACCGGATTACGGGTTAATACAACAGTTTTCACAGTTAAATCGCATCCAAAGGATTTATCGGTTTAATTGACAGACGCTATTCTGACAATAATTTTAACAGCTTTACTTTTGAACTAACTAATCGTTTGTTAAGTCAACTACTCGTATGTCAGTATGTCGTATGTTTGTCCACATAAAAATCTGTTAATTTTAACAAACGCTAATGGTTGGAACAACTATTATACATGTTCTGTAGAAGTTGTTACTCTTTTCTTTATATAAATAAAAGTCGTGTTTTTTTGTAATTATTTATTTATTTTAAATATACAAAGAAATATACATAGATGCACATACATATACATTAGGCCGGAGCGATTTGTATCGGGGAAAATTAACCTATACTAGTGAATACCGTCCCGCTTCGCAGCGACGAAAAATTTTTTTTATTATAATGATTCTTCCCGCTTCTATTCCCTTTTCCTTTTTCTCATCCCTTTACCTTTACCTTAACCTTTACCTATACCATCCATCACCATCCGGGACCACTACTTGAACCATCTCTGGGAAACCGACTTAAAAAATAACAATGAAAATATCTGTATGTTGAAGCCCTGCTCGACCACTTTCATTAGCTACCAATATCGCTCGGAAATATTCAGGGGTCATCCGGGTCCACGTTTTGACCCATATCTCGGGACCAGGCCTAGGAATCGCAATGAAAATAACTCTATGTTGAAGGCCTGCTCAGCACCTTTCATTTGATACCAATATTGCTCAAAGACTTGTTGGGTCACTCGGGGTCCACATTTGGGCCTATATTCCGGGAAGTTCCCACTTTTCCGAAAGTCTGTATACCCTATCACCAGCGCATATACCATATGAATCTACTGTGAAAATTTCATAAAGATCGGTTGATTACTTTGGGAGTTCATAAGTAACTCACACACACACATTCATTTTTATATAATAGACTAGCAAATACCCGTCCCGTTTCGCAGCGACGAAAAAAGTTTTTATGATATAATGACGGTTTCCCTCTACATTTCCCCTTCTCTTTTTTTCCTTTAATTTTAATTTTACCTTTACCTTTATCTTTACATTACCGAGACCATCCATCGCCATCTGGGCCCACTATTTGAGCCATTTCTGGGAAACCGGCTTAGAAATCAAGTTGAAAAAAGCTGTAGGTTGAAGCCCTGCTCAACGCCTTACATTTGCTACCAATATCGCTCGGAAGCATTCAAGGGACATCTCGGTCCATGCTTTGACCCATATCTTGGAAAGCAGCCTAGGCATAACTATTTAAAGAGCTTTTTGTTAAAGTCCTCCTCAACAGCTTTCATTTGATAGCAATATCGCTCAGAAACTTTCCAGGGTCATCGGGTCCACGTTTTGACCCATATCTCGGGACCAGGCCTAGGCATCGCACTCTATTTTGAAGGCCTGCTCAACACCTTTCATTTGATACCAATATTGCTCAAAGACTTGCTGGGTTACTGTGGGTCCACATTTGGGCCTATATTCCAGGGAGTTCCCACTTTTCCGAAAGTCTGTATACCCAATCACCAGCGCATATACCATATGAATCTACTGTGAAAATTTCATAAAGATCGGTTGATTAATTTGGGAGTCCATAAATAACACACACACACACACATTCATTTTATATAGTAGCCCTGCAGCGAAAGTAACCAGTTGAAAACTAGAATTATACCAGTTTGCAGGGTACAGTCAACTACTTGCCCGATTGTAAATTTCCCATGTCAACATCTGGTATTTTTCGTGTGTTAATCTCCTACGAAATGGCAATTGTCTTCTTCTGCATAAGCTCATACCAGTTAAATACCAGTTTGTATGGGTCAGAAAAATACCAGTAGCATCTACATCAGCGAATACCAGTTTAGGTATGCAAAAAAAAATTAATTTTGAAGTCTATTTATTTCATATGTAATTCACTATATTCATTCATTCAATAAAAATAAATATTGCTTATATACATAGGTGGCAGTTCAGTTTTATAAGCAAAAATAAAACGTAAGATACATATTCAGCAATTAAAAAACAAAAACAGACACATTATATAAAAATTCAGGCACTCAGGAATATTAAAAATATTTCTAAAATTAAATAACTAATAAGGTACCATTTCAGTTTAAAAACTTAAGCCACATATTCAGTAATTAAAAAAAACTCATTGTATAAAAATTCAGGCACTCTGTTTTTCAATTCCTTTGCTTTTTTTTTTGAAAATACTGCTTTTTGTTCAATTGCAAAGCTTTTCTTTATATTGGATAAAATAAACTGGTATGATGCTGCCTTTTGGAAACCAGTTTATAAACTAGTATTTTGATAACTAGTTTGTGGTTCAACTTCATTTAACTGGTATAATACTAGACAAAATAAACTGGTATAGTATTGTCATACGAATATAGGGTTGCCAGACGTACTGATTTGATCAGTACAATACTGATTTTTCGTGCTCCGTACTGATGGTTTTAAAAACCTTAAGAAATAATGATTTTTTGGATTTTGTACTGATTTTACTGATTTTTAGCCGGCACCAAAAAAATTCATTTTTATCACACTCCTCTGTTTTTAATTTTCCAACTGTTTTCATTTGACGTTTGTAATGCCGTGGTTATGCTTACGACAATACTCGACGAGCAACGTGTAATTGTTGTTGTGTACTCCGACGAGTGAGAGAATTTTCGGACTCGCACATCGATCAAATTTGCTGGGTAAAACAAGCACCCAGCACGCCGAGGTTTCGGGGTAATAATCTGTTATGTTTTGTATGTGCGCTCTAATCATCGATTTAAGCGTAACCACCTCTCACCGATGACGAAAATGTGTCCGAATTTCATCGGTGTTTTGCTCGTAAGCATAACCACGGCATAACCAACACTTAGGAAGGAGGAAGCAACGTGTACGTTAAAAGTCATAGAAACATGATTGACAGTTAACGATACGGAAACAAAAACAAAATGCCATTAATAAAGACGATTTTCTCCGCATACATATATTGTTTTTTTTTTTTGTTTTGGAAGGCAATGTACTGATTTTTTCGGGAAAGGTATCTGGCAACCCTATACGAATACCAGTTAATATACTACATTTTTTTAGAACATTGTAAATATTTTCCATATTACATTGGCTTAGCAAATTGAGGAGTTGGTTATCCTCTATTTGTCCACCTTCACAAATGAATATGTTATCTAATAATTAATTTTGCGACCATATATTTGCACAACAAACTCACTCACGCCAAAATACAAGTAACAAGATTTTTTGGTGTTGAAAACGAACGAACTTAGCTTCTGTTGTATTTACTGCATCCACTGGCATTTCAACTGTTTCATCTGTTGAATTTTCCAGATTATGTTTGTTGATTTAACAGATGATCAAAATTAACATAAAAACAGTTGGTTTAACGGAGAAAGCTAGCAAAATAAATGATTATTCTCTTAATAGTCAACAGTACTGATTTGTTAAATCAACATATAAATATAGCAGGCTAAAGCAACAGATATTATAGTTTAATATAACATATACAGAGTTATATCAACCAAAATTTTGCCAGATCAGGCCTGTTGAACTAACAAATAGTTTTAACGGATATTTTCGTTAAAGCAAAAGATTTTTTCGTTTATATAACTATAAACATGTCTACTTAAACGTGTTTCTGTTAATTTACCGAATTTGGGGATTAACATAGGAGAGCTGTTGGTACTACAGTGATTATTTTTCTGAGTGTACATTCAGGGCCGCCGAGAGAAAATCCGGGCCCGGGGTCAAAAAAAATTCAATGAATATATAGTTACGAACACAGTTGGGCAAAATTTATTCGAATAAGAATAATAGATGAATAAATTTTTTTTATTTTTATTTGAATAATAAATAATTTCGTTTATTCAAACAAAAAATTATTCGAATAATAGATAATTTTCATTTACATATGTAAGAACAAACAAACATACAAACAAAAAAAATTTACAAAGTTTTTTTTTACTATTACTCAGTTGTTTTTTTTGTTGTACCCTGAGTTTTTATTTATTATTTGAAATAACGAATAAACCTCAGAATAATTATCTAAATAAAAATTTATTCGAATAATGCCCAAGTCTGGTTGCGAACTTTAATTTATCTATACATTAATACAGATCAAGTAAATATGTTTACATAGAAATATACATATTAGGGTGGGTCAAATGTATTGTCAAAAGGCACATCCAGTTTCCGAATCCATGGGTCATACTGAGTAATATTGTCCAAGGGACCATAGGTCTGAATGAATTCTGTTTAAATACATATTGCTTTATTTGTATGAAATAAATTTCTTTAAATTGGAATACAAATATTTGTTGGTAATAATTTAGTATATCAAAAGACTGATTCTGCTGAACGCTTTAGTGAAACAGCAATCGAATTCAACTGTACGAAGCACCAAAGCAAATTTTAGCTTCGCAAGCTTTGTTTGTTTTCGGCGTATCGCTGTTTACATACATACATACACGTACATATGTATATGAGCATTTCCTGGGCGTTTCGGACGGTATATTCGCACGATTTTTTGAACTTTTGAGGCGGAAATATCGCGAAATATTGTATAGTTTTATGATAAAGGGAAAGATTTACGCCACGGATAATGATTAAAGTATGTTAGCGACAGAAATTTAGTTTAATGCCTCTGTTTTAGCTACTTTTAAAATATGGACGTGTTTTTATAGCGTCCGGAACGCAGTTTAAGTGGCTTACACAGAGGCATTAAACTAAATTTCTGTCGGTAACATACTTTAGTCATCAGCTGTGACCTAAATCTTTCCTTTTATCATAAAACGGTACAATATTTCGCGATATTTCTGCCTCAAAAGTTAAAAAAATCGTGCGAACATACCGTCCGAAACGCCCAGGAAATACCCATATCGCTGTATAAGAATTTGCATCATACCGAATTTTTCTGTTGCAACAGAAAACGAATTCAAATTTATGCTGCAAAGTCGACGCCAAAAACCAACAATTCCTTAAGTGGGATGCAGACACGTTAAGAGATTTATAAAATTTGTTGAAACTTAAAATGATTGCTATCTACGAAAGGTGATTAAAGGTGTTGTTTGTTTATTTTCCGTAGCAAAAACTTGGATATCATTTTGAGATTCCCGGGCCCTCTAAAGTCCGGGCCCGGGGCAATTGACCCCCTCAGCCCCCCCCCCCCCCCCTCTCGTCGGGCCTGTGTACATTATTCATGTATTTCTCTCGTCTAATACTACGTTTATACGGCAGAATTCGTGAACTCTTAATTTCATGAATTCGAAAATGGTCTCGTTTATGCAGCATTTATGAACTCATGAAATTCAGCTTTTGTAAAAAATGGCAACGTTCTAACCAGGGTTCGGAAATTCTCATTTATGATTACTCATTTTCATTCATTTGTGAGAATTTTCACGAGCGAGAATATTTCAAATTATTTTTTTCGTTCATTTATCACGAGTGAGAAATGCAAAAAAAAATTATGCTTCTCACTCGCGATAAGTGAACAAAAAAAAATTCCATATTTTTCACTCACGAACGAAAAATAATAAACCAAAATTTCTCACTCACATGTGATAAAACCGAACTAAGCCGGCTTCGGCTGTTCACATATGAGAAAAGCAATGCGAGAAATACTGATCGCGGGCTGTATTTTAGCGTTCACGAAAAGATTTTCTCATGGACATTTTTCAGCTGCGTTGTATGGAAGGAAATGCAAGCAGGTTTTCGCAGTTGCCTTAGCCAAGCATTTCTGCGTACATATCCCTGTAGGGAAAATCTCTAGTTCAGAACTAGGTCGCTTCTAGTGCATTTTTCGCAAGTACTAGTGCGAGCTAAATCTCTTTTGCATGTTATCAACTGGCGAATTTAACACGGCGATGTCCTAGGCGGTGTCAATTGTCCCTCTCTGCACTACATTTTCGATAGTTCCGAACTAGTACTAAATTCTACAGTTTACACTAGTTCCTTTATTGGCACAATTTCGATAGTTCTGAACTAGCTACAAGTACCTACAAATTCTACAGTTTTACATCTGCCGCTTAACACTGCTATTCCGAGCGTTACCGGAAAATTACTTTACTGGTAATTTATGTTGCTGAAAATTGTTACCATCTTTTCAATTGGTATTCCGGCACAAATGGTAACGCTGTCAAAGCATTTTCATACGAACGGAATGGAATCGGGCTGAAATGGTAACAAATTGTTACCACGTATTGAGGTGGTAACTTAATTTTCTGCTGCCAGAATACGAAAAGAGTGTTTAAAGTACCAGATTCTTTATTTCACCAGTAAAGTAAATTATGTTACCACACCGGAATAAGGCCGTAAGTGCAGCCTTTAACACACTTCATGCAAGTGGCGCGATGGCCGACTGGCTAACGCATGTGCCTTTCAATCTGAGGGGCGCGGGTTCGAATCCTGTCGGTGTCAAGGTGGATGATAATTTTTTTTTTTTATTTTGTTTTTAGTTAATATTTTTTATCTATTTCTTTAATAAAAATTTACAATAATATTTAAAAAGTAATAAAAAAAATTAAAAATAAGCCTGAGGGAGGGGAACATTTCATTTCATACAAGAAGCAAATTGAAAACTCTTTATATAAAATGCTTCACTAAACATCTGAGAATTGCAGAAATGTACAAAGCCGACGGCAATTGAACGAACGAAAAATTTTCATAGAATTTTTGTCACTTCGAAATTGCATACAAATCAAAGTGTGGCTAATAATGGTCACTCAATTCACTCCTTCTGAACTGGTGAGGGTCTAACTACAATTGATCTAGTTCCCTTTTGACACCTTTTCGCTAGTTCGGAACTAGAAATTTTGCTCACTAGTTATTGAGTTCCCTGCAGGGTATGTATCTACATACTTATGTATGGTTGGGTGTATGCATACAAGGGAATGCCCACCAAAAAACTCGATGACCGTGGAATTAAGAGGGTAATCCAGAAAAACCTTGGAAATCGCTTCCACATTCGTTGACATAATGCCTGACATTAGCATGGGCTTGTCATTGGAGGGAAGGACTTGCCCAATGCATTACCTCCGAACGAATAAATCACGCAATACCGCAAGGATTCTAGTGAATCAAATAAAGAATATCTTACAGGGATGCAGAGAAAGAAGGCGAAAAATGTAAGGCATGATGGAAATTTCCACTCATTCCACTCTGCATTACTGGCAATGCGTGAAAGAAGTGATGAACTCGCCAGATGTTCCACGGCAAGGCCTCCTAACATGCCTGACAGGTAATAGCGATGACCAGATTTTTGCTGGGTGGTTTCCATATGAACATATGTATGTATATACATACATATTATTTATGTATACGTATTCAATATTATCTCGGATTGCCTGCGATCTTTAGTAGAAGGCGGGTAATTAAATTTTCCTTGTTTATTATAATTACATTATTGAGTCTTTTTTTATAATTTTTGTTTTTTTTTTGCAAATACATACATACATATGTGACGAGTTATTAATAGCCATTTTTATAGCAAATGTAGGTATGTAGATGCTAGCTCCTTTTTTATAACTATTTAGGAAGGTTTTTGAACGTGGAATGATATACATACATACCTAAATATGTATGTATATACATACATAAGTATATATGTACATATGTTCATACATATGTACATATGGATGTATCAATGAAAGTACTTAGGTAGCACCTTTTTGTCCTTGGATTTCATTTTTTTTTTAGAGGCGGTACAATCCTCCCAAAATACAAACATACATAAATATTTTATTATTGTTAGTAAAGCTGAAATACCCCTATTTAGGTACTAAGTTTGGTAATGATATGTGAATATGTATATGCATGTATATGTTAGAAAACCATAAGCATTTTCTATTCGTTTTTAAACTCAGGCTGAGAAAAATCGCCAAAAAATAATAATTTTCACAAAGGCTTTTTTATTAGCAAAGTATCATTGTTTTTCTTCGCGGGTTTTGTTTATTGAAAAGATTTATATTATTGTTACACGCTCTAATCATTCTACTTAGAACGTAATTTAATATAAGAGTATAAAATTTGCGAAGGTAGTAAGAATAAAGGAGTTTTTGTACTTTAAAATTTCGCTTATCCTTTTTGTCGCGTGCGTTACCAAAAAACTATATAAATAGTTATAAAAAATAGGAAACCACTTGAAATAAAAAAAAATTTCAGTGACAAAGTAAGTTTGTGTACCTTTTTCCAAAAATAAAATCAGTGTTCTCCGAAAGCTGAATGTTACAACTTTATATGTGTTTTAAATTTGTCGCGTGCGTTACCGTAAGTGCAAAAATTCAATCTATATACTTATATAATAAAACAAAGTAAAAAGAAATTGTTTAAAAGCTTTTATATTTAATATTAATATAAAAATTTACTAAAAACGAAAAAAATAAATTTTTAATATTTTTGAACAAGATTTATATTACTCCTTAGTTCATTTGGATCTTAATTTCAATCTAAGCATACATTTAACGTATTTCTTTAAAGCATTTCTGTATATGTATCAACATATACGCGGGTACTCATTAGATATTCATGTTATAAAACAGTATTGGTGAAATGGAAGGAAGCGATAAAAACTTTAAATTCCAATTACGTAAGATATGCATTACGTAAAGAGAACCCACGCTTTTATTTATGTTGATTAGGCATGGGACTATTCGAATAAAAATTATTCGAATAAAAAATCCTTTTATTCGAAAGGTATTCGTAATTCGAATAATATTTATTCGAATAATTTATTCGTATATTCGAATAATTATTCGAATACTACTATTCGAATAGTATTATTCGAATAGCATTATTCGAATAGTATTATTCGAATAGTATTATTCGAATAGTGTGATACATATATATATGTGCACACGTGCTCGCTGTTTGTACATAGACGTGTAGATACGTGTTTTTATGTTATTGTAAATATGTGGATACATACATACGCGTCAAGGGAAGTGGTAGTTTTTTGTTATTGTATGTATGTATGTATGCACCCTGCAGGCAAAATTAAACTAGTATGAAAATAAACTAATTGATCAACTGGTATGTAAAGGAAAAAATTCAACTAGTTGGTTTTCTACTAGTTGATCAACTGGTATGAAACGGACAAAATTATACTAGTTAGCCATCTACTAGTTGATCAACCGCTTTTAAGAAGACAAGATCATACTAGTTGGTATTCTACTAGTAATATACCAATTTATTTATTAACTGAATATAGCAGTTTGTACAATTCTATCACAAACTAAGCTTTATTGGCGATTTTGAAGTAAATTTACGCTATTATTTAACAAAAGGGTCAGAATAGTTATTATCAATTTGCCAAAAAGAAACAACCATTTCTCACAAAATAAATATTTTTAAGGCTTTTCATTTATTTTTGTGCAAGGGTATACAAGAACAATTACATACATACATATATATTTGCAGCAGGTGGCAAGAAGAGTTTAAGAGAGTTTAGTTAATTGATTTGGTTTCATCCAAATCGGAGATTCTATTATCCAACTGCCGCAGTAACACGAAACCATTATTCTACCTTACTATACATCTTTGCGTGTACTGTATATAATATGTACTAAATGTAACTTTAAAGAGTACTGAGGTAATTAAAGTGAGCTTTATTAAATGAACTAAAATGCTATTTTTCACCTAGACGAATTGGCATTTTTCTAGTATTATTCTGACTGGTATTCTTCTAGTATACCCTTAACTGGTATTTTTTTAATATGAAGCTGATGTGTTGTCTACTGGTATGAAACTGAGTGGTATTTTTCTAGTATGAAGCTTATGCAAGGGAAGACAATTGCCATATCGTAGGCCATCGCCACGTTAAAACTACCAGTTGCTTTCAAGTAAAATGGATAGTTGGGCAACTACATGCCGATATTTTCAAACTGGTAGAATTGTAGTATGCAACTAGTTGTTTTGCCTGCAGGGTAACTAGTCACTACAAAAACCAAAAGCATTAATATGTACCTACATGCATATATACAAACAATAACAAAAAAAACATCCACTTCCATTCGCGCTAGCCAGACTACGTACATACCCTGCAGGGAACTCAATAACTAGTGAGCAAAATTTCTAGTTCCGAACTAGCGAAAATGTGTCAAAAGGGAACTAGATCAATTGTAGTTAGACCCTCACCAGTTCAGGAGGAGTAAATTGAGTGACCATTATAAGCCACACTTTGATTTGTATGCAATTTCGAAGTGACAAAAATTCTATGAAAATTTTTCGTTCGTTCAATTTCCGTCGTTTTTGTATATTTCTGCAATTCTCAGATGTTTAGTGAAGCGTTTTATATAAAGAGTTTTCTATTTGCATCTTAACTTGTATGAAATGATATATTCCCCTAATTATGCTTTTCCGATCCCTCAGGTTTATTTTTATTTTTTTTTATTTTATTGCTTTTTAAATATTATTGTAAATTTTTATTAAATAAAAGAATATTAAAAAAAAAAAAATTAAAAAAAAAAATTATCACCCACCTTGACACCGACAGTATTCGAACCCGCGCCCCTCAGATTGAAAGGCACATGCGTTAGCCAGTCGGCCATCGCGCCACTTGCATTAAGTAAGGCTGCACTTAAGCGGCAGATGTAAAACTGTAGAATTTTTAGGTACTTGTAGCTAGTTCAGAACTATCGAAAATGTGCCAATAAACGAACTAGTGTAAACTGTAGAATTTAGTACCAGTTCGGAACTATCGAAAATGTAGTGCAGAGAGTGACAAATGACACCGCCTAGGACATCGCCGTGTTAAATTCGCCAGTTGATAACATGCAAAAGAGATTTAGCTCGCACTAGTAGTGTCGAAAAATGCACTAGAAGCGACCAAGTTCGGAACTAGAGATTTTCCCTAAAGGGAACAAAAAACCAGCCACCTCCTTTCACACGTACATATGTCTCCCCATATGTACATATTTATAATAACAAAAAAAACACATGTACCTACATATCTATGCACAAAAACGAGCACGTGTGCACATATATATATATGTATAACACTATTCGAAAAATACTATTCGAATAATACTATTCGAATAACTACTATTCGAATAATACTATTCGAATAATCCTATTCGAATAATGATATTCGAATAATACTATTCGAATAGTACTATTCGAATTTTTTCCCACGAATAATATTATTCGTTTATTCGAATAATGTTTATTCGAATATTATTCGAAAAAAGTCCCACTACTAATGTTGATACATATACACAAATGCTTTGAAGAAATACGTTAAATGTATGCTTAGATTGAAATTAAGATCCAAATGAACTAAGGAGTAATATAAATCTTGTTCAAAAATATTAAAAATTTATTTTTTTCCTTTTTAGTAAATTTTTATATTAATATTAAATATAAAAGCTTTTAAAAATTTTTTTTTACTTTGTTTTATTATATAAGTATATAGATTGAATTTTTGCACTTACGGTAACGCACGCGACAAATTTAAAACACATATAAAGTTGTAACATTCAGCTTTCGGAGAACACTGATTTTATTTTTGGAAAAAGGTACACAAACTTACTTTGTCACTGAAATTTTTTTTTATACATATGTATGTATGTATTTGCAAAAAAAAAAAACAAAAATTATAAAAAAAGACTCAATAATGTAATTATAATAAACAAGGAAAATTTAATTACCCGCCTTCTACTAAAGATCACAGGCAATCCGAGATAATATTGAATACGTATACATAAATAATATGTATGTATATACATACATATGTTCATATGGAAACCATTCCCTTGTATGCATACACCCAACCATACATAAATATGTAGATACATATGTACGCAGAAATGCTTGGCTAAGGCAACTGCGAAAACCTGCTTGCATTTGCTTCCATACAACGCAGCTGAAAAATGTCCATGAGAAAATATTTTCGTGAACGCTAAAATACTTCTCGCGATCAGTATTTCTCGCATTGCTTTTCTCATATGTGAACAGCCGAAGCCGGCTTAGTTCGGTTTTATCACATGTGAGTGAGAAATTTTGGTTTGTTATTTTTCGCTCGTGAGTGAAAAATATGGAAATTTTTTTTTGTTCACTTATCGCGAGTGAGAAGCATAATTTTTTTTTGCATTTCTCACTCGTGATAAATGAACGAAAAAAATAATTTGAAATATTCTCGCTCGCGAACGTGAATGAATGTGAGTGAGAATTTCCGAACCCAGGTTCTAACGACAAGTCAAGGCAGATTTACCAGGTAGGCTCGGTGGAAAAATCTGAAACTACTTTTTTTATTTACAAAGGTAGTGTGTAATGTCAAAATATAAGCGAATTCACATCATGGCCAATGGGGATGCACGAGTCACAAGCGAATTCAGAATTTAACCACGGCGAAGTATAATTTTGACATTACACTACCCATTACAATAACAAAATACATTAGGCATTTTTGAATTCGCCCCCGAGCCTACCTGTTAAATCTGCCTTGACTGAATGAACAGCTGTTGGTTTGGCGTTGCCGGACTTGTACTTCATAATTTCATGAAATGATGGCGAAATTCATGAATAATTTTCGTGAACAATTAAATTCATGAAAATTCGTTTATGCAGAGAAAATTCATGAAATGATTTCATGAATTTGCCAACGTATAAACGTAGTATAAGTTAAGTGAATTTTTTAATTAATTAATTAACTATTTATTCTCTTTTCTAGCCAAAAAGGATAATTGGCCCGGAGTAGCGATCCTCATTCAAAATGTTTTCATTCTACTTGGTAGCCTAGTTTTCAAGTTTGGTCGAAATGAAGAAGATTGGAATGAGTAAATGAACTGTCTGATGATGACAAATTCCTTCGCCTGAGGTAGTTTGCAACCGAATAATTTGAATTGAGTTAGATCATTATCTTTATAAATATATTATTTTATAACGTAGTTGCCCAAGTCATGCTCGCATACACATTTTGTTTTTGTAATGCTCGTAAGTATAGGATTTTACTCGCCTATACACTTTCATAAGAAATTTGTGTATATACGCGAGTCTGAGCGCAAGTGAAAAACAGTATTTTCAGCTTCAATGTACTTAGTTAAAGCCAGCTGTGGCAGTAAGCTAAAATCTGAAATTTATTAAGTATTTCAATTTCGTACAATATTTTTAAAATTCATACTCTTACACTAGTGTTTTTCCTTCGCAACTTATTTATACAAATACACTATCATTTATGTAAGTGCGATGTTTAATACAAGTAAGAATTCAATTTTATACAACTTTAATGTGCTACCGCAAATTACCAAAAGACCAAAATGAAATCTTAGATTGTGCAAAAAGTCGACGGCATGAATCAACTAGGAAGGAGGACACATATCGTTGGTTTCGTGAGCAAATGTGCTAAGTCCAATTTTTTTCAAAATTGAGATTTTAATGCAGTAAGATAGTACAACTAAAAATACATCGTCTGCCAAAAAAAAGTTACCATAATGTCTCTTTTTCATGGTGTAATGCAGTGTTAAGCAAATGTGCTAAGTCCATACAATTTTTTTTTTTTTCAAAAATCTACGTGCTAAGTCCAGGTGAAAATAAGAAATTATTAATTTTTTTTAATTTTTTTTGTAGAATGATAAAGAATTATTACTACATTGCTTTAATAAGCATGGCTTGGGACTGTAAACGTTAATAATTTGCGGGAGTGGCTAGCTTTCCCACCAATTTGATATGCAAACTAGTTTGCGGTACTTTTTACATTTTTATTATACATTTTTGCATTTTATTATATTTTCTATAGAGAGGGTACAGCATAATGTGGGAGTGGCCACAGCCATTATCAACATTGTTATCTCTCATCAGACCCAGCCTAAAATATTCTTGTTAGTGTAAAATTTCATCCCTTTATAAGATGCCACGTTACACGTCACAAGTTTCCAAAGGGAGTTTTACAATTTTTTTTTTAAGTGGGCGTGGTTACAAACCGATTTTGGTAAAATTTTACTACAAGTAATAAAATTACATATGTACCTACACCAAGTTCCGCCGTAATATCTCAATTATTTGTCGAGTTAGGGCTCCGAAATCTCTTAGATTCACGATGCCAAGCCCATTTTCAAAAACATGTATGGTTTCTGTTTTTGTCCATAGTTGGACTCATGCCGCAAACTTTCAATGAATTATCTTCATATTTGACAAAGACGTCGCTTAAAATGTTTTTATTAGGCCATAGGCCACTTTATAGTTCCCATATATAAAAGTGGGCGTGGTCATCCACCGATTTGGACAATTTTTAGTCCAATCGTGTGCCTTAGCAAGTAAATCACGCTTTCGAAATTTCAGCTATATATCTACTACCGTTTCTGAGTTATTGATGACTTATAAAACTTTTAGAATTTATCCTTTCATAAGTGGGTGTGGCACCGCCCATTTTCGAGAATTTCAATTTATTTCTTTTTTATAACGGCATAAGCTCATTGCATGGATGGAATTTCATCCATTATCACTTTTTGCGTGTTTTTCGATATATACTATATAGGGAAAGTGGGCGTGGTTATCATCCAATTTCGTCTATTCAATACCAACCTTTCCTGTCTAGTTAGGAGCCTCTGTACCAAATTTCATCAAAATATTTCAATTTTACTACGTACAGTTGAGTATAATAATTTGTGAGAAAATGTGCTAAGTCCACCTAAAAAAAACAAAATCATAGAAAGCAAATGTGCTAAGTCCTAAAGAAGCTCATAACTTTGTACAAGCTTTATATTAAAATGTGCCGATAACTGGCATTTTAGCACCACCATCTGAGGAAGAAAACTGCATTTTCAGATTTTTAAAATAGTAACAACAAAAAAAGTTAGGAGGTTTTTTGTCTCTCCTGAAAAGTTACCAGAAATGGACTTAGCACATTTGCTCACGAAGCCAACGATATGCAATCGAATTGTCATAGACACGTGAATGCAAAAAATTTAACAGTTCGTTAACCCACGGCAGTGCTAGTCTGCGTATGTGTGTTTTGAAGAAGAGAAAAAAGTAAGCTGATTAGATGAACACTCCTTCTTAGTTGCTTCATGGGAAATGGAGGAGAATGGCGATATGTTTGTTCATTCAACGCAAATTCCGATTGGTCCGTTCGATGATGATACGGCTATGATTTGGCGAAGACCACTAATCGACGGCGCTGTATTAGATATTCGCAGCGGCGTAACATCCCCCCTCCGTAAACTTCGTGCGAACGGACGGGGTTTACTTCCTTACGTCAAG
Organism: Urophora cardui; assembly: GCA_960531455.1. NCBI lineage: Eukaryota > Metazoa > Arthropoda > Insecta > Diptera > Tephritidae > Urophora > Urophora cardui. The sequence goes on from OY482673.1 coordinate 76,425,491, forward strand.
TTTGGCCAACTTTACCGATGGTCTCGTAAGCAAAAAAAATTGTCTAATTAGTAAAAATCCAATTATTGGGTTTTTGAGAGCAGCGGTCACCTCTCGGCGGTGGGTGGCATATTCTCCGAGTGTATTTCTGCCATGAAAGCTTCTCACAAAAAATGCATTCGACGTTTGGAGCCGGCATAAAACTGTAGGTCCACCCAAATGGTAGGAAATACAAAAGGAGCACACCTCGAATTGGGACAGAAGCTGTGCCATATACCTCGTCAGAGTTATATATATTATGCCTGTACAGAAATAGCCAATGTGTATTATATTAACACATTAGCGGCTATTTATTAACCCATTGTTGAAATATGCAGGTGCAGGTACGTATCGTCGTTTAAAGTGCATTTTCGCGTAAGAGGCATTTGCATTTTCGCATAGCGGATGACGGTTTAATTTTACAGGAGAGCATAAAAACTATTTCATTTCAAAACCGTTACTTATTTCTGTGTACAAACTTAAATTTAAATAGTTTCGTAGATCAGTTTGTTAGCTAAAACATCAACTTAGTGTAAAAAAAGGAAACAAAAATGTCCCTTACGCGAAAATGCACTTTAAACGACGATATGTATGTATACAAAAATGGTTTTCTCCAATTTTTTGTTTCGAGATATTAAAAGTTTTCTGTTGTCACAAGTATGTTTATATGGGAATAAAAAGTTTCACCGTTAGCGTTTTAAGCAGAACACGTATTTCCCCACACATTTTCATGCCTAACATAACAAAAAACAAAATTGGAGTAACACAACTTGTGGTTCAAAGAACTCATATTATAATCCAACTTACAAGTCTAAATTAAAGAAGGTTGAGTGTATAGCTATTTCACGAAAAACCATTTTCGATCATCAGCACTCTTTTCGGAAGTGGATGCACCGGGGATTGAACCCGAGTCCATTCCAACTTCAGCCGCAATGACCCAACGGATAAACACACTCGGCCATTGAGACTCTGTGCAAGCTGTTGGATTTTTCCCACTTTTGCTTTTTTCATTTTCAACATTAACGTTAGTGTGTATATGCGTTTGCATATATTCTCCACAAACGTGCTGAATTTTTGTTGTAGGCAGTTCGCAATGAACATTGTTGTTGGTATTTATTTTATGTATATACCAAACAACGTTAACAATTTTACTTGAAAGAGTTTTTAGTGCTTAGCACGAAATTTTTTATTTTTAATTCAATTTTTAATTGTTGGGGTAAGTGGAAAAAAAATTCAACAACTATTTACAGCGAAGGTTGAGTGTATAGCTATTTCACGAAAAACCATTTTCGATCATCAGCACTCTTTTCGGAAGTGGATGCACCGGGGATTGAACCCGAGTCCATTCCAACTTCAGCCGCAATGACCCAACGGATAAACACACTCGGCCATTGAGACTCTGTGCAAGCTGTTGGATTTTCCCCACTTTTGCCTTTTTCATTTTCAACATTAACGTTAGTGTGTATATGCTTTTGCATATATTCTCCACAAACGTGCTGAATTTTTGTTGTAGGCAGTTCGCAATGAACATTGTTGTTGGTATTTATTTTATGTATATACCAAACAACGTTAACAATTTTACTTGAAAGAGTTTTTAGTGCTTAGCACGAAATTATGCAAAAGCATATACACACTAACGTTAATGTTGAAAATGAAAAAGGCAAAAGTGGGGGAAATCCAACAGCTTGCACAGAGTCTCAATGGCCGAGTGTGTTTATCCGTTGGGTCATTGCGGCTGAAGTTGGAATGGACTCGGGTTCAATCCCCGGTGCATCCACTTCCGAAAAGAGTGCTGATGATCGAAAATGGTTTTTCGTGAAATAGCTATACACTCAACCTTCGCTGTAAATAGTTGTTGAATTTTTTTCCACTTACCCCAACAATTAAAAATTGAATTAAAAATAAAAAATTTCGTGCTAAGCACTAAAAACTCTTTCAACTAAATTAAAGAAACCTGGCTTGACAAGTAACCTTGTAATTAAAGTAACCAGTAAATAATGGATCAACTAAATTTAAGATAGAACAGAATAAATTCAACCAGATATAGGTGTTTTTTTTAACTAAAATTGGAATGCAATTTTTAAACTCACTTTTTTTTTTAAATGCGCACTTTGCTTTTGGTTCTGAACTCGGATTCTTTGTCACAAAGGACCATATTTTACTGCTCCATTCTTACATTTGCTACGTTTTTACGCAAATTAAAAAAAATCCATTTTGAAAAAAAATATTTAAAACAAGTAAGGAAGCCTAAGTTCGAGTGGAATCGAACATTAGATACTCAGCTGTATGCTTTCATTGTTTGTTTGCGTTTGATGGAAACACGGCGTATTTTATATAAAGGGAGTGCCGCATAAAGTGGGCGTAGCCACACCCATTTTCAACATTTGTATCAGTCATCCAACTAAGCATATGAATATTATTCTTTGTGCAAAATTTCATTCCTTTTTGACTTCTAGTTACAAAGATGTCACGTTACAAATTCCAAAAGGGTGTTCCAGAAATATCTTTGTTAAAAAGTAGGCGTGGTCATAAACCGATTTGAATAAATTTTTGCGTGTCTATTAACACAAGTTATAAAAGTGTATAAACCAAGTTTCGTCATAATATCTCAATTATTTGTCGAGTTATAGGCTAAGAAATTTCCTATATTCCTTTGTCTAAAAAGAAGCGGTGCCACGCCCATTTTCCAAAATTTTTATATTTTTTGTTTCCGGTCTATTGTGGAACTCATGCCACAAAATTTCTATGAATTATCTCTATATTTGACAAAGATATGGCTTAAAATGTTTTTATTAGGCCACTTTATAGTTCCCATGTGTAAAAGTGGGCGTGGTCATCAAATTGATTTCGGTAAAATTTTGAACATGTAATAAAAGTGTACCAAGGCGGTGCCGCGCCCATTTTCCAAAATTTTTGTGTTTTTCGTTTTATGTCCGCAGTTGGACTCCTGCTATTTCAATGATATATCTTTATATTTGACAGATATATCGCTTAAAATGTTTTATTAGGCCAATTTATAATACACATATATAAAAGTGGGCGTGGCCGTCAACCGATTTTGGAAATTTTTCGTCCAAACATTTGCCAAAGTAAATCACGCGTACCAAATTTTGTCGATATATCTTCAATGGTTTCTGAGTTATGACATATAAAACTTTCCATGTTTGGTCCTTAATAAGTGGGTGTGGCACCGCCCATTTTCCAAAATTTCATCAAATTTCTTCATAGGGGCCTGAGCTCAACACGTGCGTAAAATTTCATCGCTCCAGCTATATTAGTGACTGAGATACCAAATTTCCGATTTTTTCTATATAGGAAAAGTGGGCGTGGTCATGGTCAGATTTCGCCCATTTTCAATACCAACCGTCCCAGTGCCGATACCAACTTGCATTTCAAATTTCATCAAAATATCTCAATTTTTGCGCGAGTTAGAGTGTTTACAGACGGACGGACGGACAGACGGACGGACATGGCTCAATCGATTTCTCTTTTCACCCTGATCATTTTGATATATATAAGTCTATATCTATCTCGATTATTTCATTCTGCTACAATCCACCGTTATGTGATTAAAACTATAATACTCTGTGTACTAGTACAGCTGAGTATAAAAAGAGGTATGTTTAGTTTTATACTAAAAATTAATTTTTTAAAACATCTCATCGATTATATGAGCTTCACTTAATGTTATGGAAAAAGCAGTATAATACAATTTTATATCCTTCTCCTACACCAACTATTTCAAATACACATTAAAATCTCTCACTTTGAAAAAAAAATTTATTTCTTGGGAAATTTGCCAGGTTTGTGTATGGATAACTCCCAACTGAAAAACGATAGAAAGCTGAAAATTTGGCCAGAAGTGTAGAATTTTATAGGGAACAATACTGCGTTTTTATTTTTTTGAAAAACTCAAGCTCAAGCTCGGCCCCAGTGTGTCGCCTTCTCACTTTAGTTCACCACCAAACGGGTGTTCGGTGGATATCCAGTAGCGGAAACGATATTTTTGTCACCTTGGATATTCGTTAGCTATTTCCTTAACAACATTTGCGATCGAACAAACAGCTGTTGCCGTCAACGTCAGTGATTTGACGACTTGTAGTTTTGTGTTGTTTATTTGTGAGAAAACTTGTGAGAAAGTTTTAAAGCCAAATATTTTTCTTATATTTGATAACTTGATATCCGGAATTGGTTTTGAATAGATATTCATATAAAATCAGGGTACGGAAAAACTCACTCACGAATGCTCAAAAATACATTCTTCTCAAATCACAAACAAATATTCAAAGAAAAACGTATAACCACTCAAATAGCGAACTAACGCATAAGAGCCATCGATCGCTAATAGCGATGGCGATAAACAATGCATAAATTCACTCAAAAATGAATTATCGTACAATTTTTCTGGTAAATTCGCTCTTTGAGTTTATGCGTTCGTGAACACTCATTGAATTTATAATTTTTTGCGCTAGCGATCATTCTTTGAGTTTATCATTTTTTGAGTTTATCATTTTATTCGTTCGTGATCGCTCTTTGAGTTTATCATTTTATGCGTTCACAAGGGTTTTTTTTGTGAGGTTTAAGCAGCTAATGGCATTGTGAAGGCGCAGTTTTGGGATGATGGCGTGCGTTTATTAGATCATAAATATGATTATACTAGCTGACCCGGCAAACTTCGGTCTGCCCAAAATAGATTTCTTTATTAATTTCATTTCAAAAATTGTTATTACACCGGTATTTTTTTTTAATAGAAAATTAACGATTTTTCACAACTTCATTGTGTATACAACTTCAAAAATATATAACTTTAGTATTCAGTTTAATGCTATGTTCAGACACAACCTTAATTGAACATTAAGAGCATTCATTAAATTTTCAAGCCTAATGATTCTCAATTTACCATAAAAAATTGACTAAGTTAATGCTTCATTAGAAATTAATGAGTTCTTAATGAAGAACAATTCTGCAAGCAACCCTGTTAAAAAGCTTGTTTCATAAGCAAAATGAAATGTCATGATCAGAGAAATGTCATTAGCGTCAGGGTCCACTAAACAGGTTGGTTCGTCAGATCAGCTGAATTCTTGTTCTTCTTCATCACCTACCAAATTTTCTGATTTCTGCTTATCCTATACATGCATTCGTATTTACGATTGGTAAAAGTTGTGAGCTGAATGTCAAATTATTTCGTCCTCCTTGCAGTTTTGACATTTAGGTCACGAGAGTTTGATATTCAGCTCACGGTGTGTATGTGTGTATGTATCTTGAGCCGACCTGTTAAATGGGCCAAGTAAATTAAATATGTCTGAACACCAAATCTAGAGATGTTCAATCAAGCCTAATTGACTTAATTAATTTTTATGTCTGAACATGATATAAGGCTGCACGATACAGAACATTTTTAATTTTCTGTCCCGGAGCGTAAATAAATAGCGAGGACGGTTTTCCAACACGGGAACACGCCATATAGAGCTGACCATGTGAAAAGCATGGCATTTCTAGGTTTATGCCGCATACTTCCAACGACCGCACTTGTGACTTGTTAATTGTCATCGCAAATGCAAGTTTCACTGGGAACTGCATACGTTTGAATTGGAAGGGTAAATCTGTTGAAGGGAATCCGGGGAAGTAAGCATTCCTCTCCCTTGAACGGGCCTTTCAAAATGCTTGCCACCAAGGCAGATCTAGGAAGGTAGGCTCGGTGGCGAATTCAGAAACTACTTTTTTTATTTACGAAGGTAGAGTGTAATGTCAAAATCAAAGCGAATTCACATCATGACCAATAGGAATGGGCGAGTTCCAAGCGAATTCAGATTTTAACTAAGGCGAATTATCATTTTGACATTACACTCTACCAATTACAATAACAAAATACATGGGAAATTTCTGAATTTCGCCACCGAGCTTACCTTACTAGATCTGCCTTGGCTTGCCACTATTAAATTGTACATTAGCTTTGTAACAATCAGTCGTGTACCATTAGATAGGGTCGAAAAAAAAATGTTGTAAAAGTCCGCCCCTAAATTTGAAGCTTATGTTGAGAGGGTTTTTTTTTGACCCCGCGAAATACCGCCGAAATTGTTTTTTTTTTGTAACTTTGTTATTTATCATCCGATTTTTAAAATTGATACGTCATTAGTTTCGTATTTTGAAGCTCTACACTTCCTTCTAATGTCCTTTTGAGCTCTGAAGTCGTTTTCACATAGTTGGGTCAGCTAACTTATTTGTATGTCCATGAATTATCCTCTTTGTTTTGCCAAATGAAAGTGCTTAAAAATTCATGACAATGTTGCCTTTAAATGGTTTTACTAAATTAATAAACAAAGAAGTTACGTCACAAAGAAATTATTTAACGTAGCTATTATTTAACAAATTTTTTTAAGCAATTCAGTATATGTAAAGTTGTAAAAGTCCGACCCTAAATTTGAAGCTTATATTGAGAGGATTAAAGAAAAAATTTTTATGATCCCGCGTAATACCGCGGAAATAGTTTTTTTTTTTTATTGTAACTTTGTTATTTGACTTCAGAGTGCAAAAGGACATTAGAATAAAATATAGAGCTTCGAAATACGAAAATAATGACGTATCAATTTTAAAAATCGGATGCTAAATAACAAAGTTAAAAGAAAAAATCCATTTGGCGGAATTTCGCGGGATCAGAAAAAAAAAAATTTTTTGTCCCTTAATCCTCTCCATATAAGCTTCAAATTTAGGGGTGGACTTTCACAATTACATATACTGAATTGCTTAAAAGAAATGAGTCTACATTAAATATTCGTAGTGACGTAACTTCTTTGTTTATTAATTAGTAAAACCCTTTAAAGGCAACATTGTCATGAATTTTGAATCATTTTTATTTGGCAAAACAAAGAGGATAATTCATGGACATACAAATAAGTTAGCTGACCCAACTATGTGAAAACGACTTCAGTGCTCAAAAAAGCATTAGAAGGAAGTGTAGAGCTGCAAGATATGAAAATAATGACGTATCAATTTTAAAAATCGGATAAAAAATAACAAAGTTACAATAAAAAAACGATTTCGGCGGTATTTCGTGGGATAAAAAAAAAATTTTTTTTGTGTCCCTTAACCCTCTCAACATAAGCTTCAAATTTAGGGGCGGACTTTTACAACTTTTTGTTTTCGTATGGGGACCAACCCTATCTAGTGTACCATTGCACAGTTTGGGAGCATGAAGATTGCGTAGCATAATAACAACAGACCCAACTTTGCGACGCAAATGATGAGGAGGCATTGCAGGCAAATCCAGAAAGTTTAATAACTCCACTGGGTAATTTACTACTTCGTCTTCATTTTCAATGCGATAAATAGATTTAAAAGAACGCAGATCTCCCATAATTTGATTTTGAATCGTCCAATTCAAGTCGTTGACATCAATATTTTTTGCTGCTAAAATTGCGAACAACGAAGTATGCTAGTCTTTCACGCAGAGAACTGAAGCGTGCTAGTCTTCGTAGGGAGCGACGATATAAGCGGCCCCAGTGTGCGACAACTCGACAAGGCCACTCCGACATATTCGGTTTAAGGGCTTGTTGAGGGGAATAACTGCAGCGGCTGTTCATCAGAAGGTGCGGCTGCGAGCGGGCGTCTATCCTGGAGCAAGCGGCTCGCTATATAAACGTATAATAATATACAACTCCCGCAGGGCGGGTTGTGCGTCGGGCTTGGGACCCCCACGTAAAAATTCTATCCAATGAAAACAACAACAAAGCCTCGGATGAGACCACCCCTTTCTGATGACGACCATGGCAAACGTTTAAAGGACTATGATTTGAGGGTAAGCATCTGGAACGTCCGGACCCTTTATTGGAAATGTGCCTCTGCCCAGCTGGTTGAAGTCCTCGGAAGAGTGAAACCTGACATCACCGCCATACAAGGGATGTGGTGGAAGGGGCAAGGCAAGAAGAAATGCGGGCCTTGCGCTATATATTACAGTGGCCATGCAGAGGAGCGTATATTTGGTGTTGATTTTGTGGTGGGAAAGAGACTCAGCCGCCGAGTAATGTCGTTCACGCCAATGAACGAGCGTCTAGCCACCATCCGCATCAAAGCGAGATTTTTCAACATATCTCTCATCTGCGCCCACGCCCCGGCGGAAGAAAAGGGCGATGCGATCAGAAAATTTCTATGAGCAGTTAGAGCATGCCTACGACCGCTGCCCCCGTCACGACATTAAGATTGTGCTTGGTGATTTTAATACCAGGGTGGGTAAGGAAAGTATCTTTGGCAGCACAGTCGGAAAATTCAGTCTCCACGACGTAATCAGTCCCAATGGGACGAGGCTGATCGACCTCGCCGGGCCACGAAACATGGTCATTAGCAGTACCAGATTCCAGCACAAAATATACACCAAGCCACATGGCTGTACCTGAACGAAAAACACGAAATCAGATCGATCACGTCATGATCGACGGCAGACACAGCTCCAGAATTCTAGATGTGCGCACAATCCGTGGTCCCAATGTCGACTCCGACCATTATCTTGTAGCAGGCAAGGTACGCACCCGCCTCTGTGCAGCAAAGAATGTGCCAACAGGACAGCAAGGAAATTTTGAAGTCGAACGGCTGCACATGACGCAGACAGCCAATGAATACACCACTCGGCTCTCACTCCTGCTCTCTGAGAGCAATCCTTCACCAAACGATGGAATGGGAACACATCGCTCGTTCACTTCGCCGCTGAGGAATCTATAGGATACAGGCGAGCCCGCAAAAACACCTGGTATGATAAGGAATGTCGCGATGCCTTGGAAATAAAGAACGCCGCCTACAGGGCTACATTGTGTGCGGGCGCAACGCAAAGCATATGAGAGCGTTATCGAACGGCAAGGAAAAGAGGCGCCTTTTTCGAATTTGCGACAATTTTCGGATCGGTATCTTAAATGTGCGATCATTTTTGCGATTATGCTATTCTGTACGATTTTTCGGTCGAATTCTAAAGTATATTTTGACAGATGTTTCCGGTAATCATCGCAGAGGTAGCGAGAGAAATTTTTGTGTCGTTAGATTTTGTGATTATCTGTCGCAAAATAAGTTACACAATTCCAGCACTGAAAATTATTACTCATACGCCACGACATACTCGTACACATGTATGTATGGATCGAAGATTGTTTTCTTTGCATAGGAGCAATTTTAATTCTCTATCAATATCAAACTCATCTAATTCATAAATCTCGAAACCTCGAATGAAGTATCTAATTAATTTTTTTTCTCAATTATCTTTTAGAATCCCTCTCAATGAAAAACTTTCGCATCAACAGTATCATACAAAAACATCTAGGTACCTAAATAATTTATGCCAAGGACCGGATGGAAAAACCAATAAGCGTAACAGGGACAAGAATATTAATATGTACCATGTAATTTTGTTTTTTTAATTTACCTTTTCGTGTATATATATATATATATAAATATTTATGTTTATCAATTTAAATGTTAAAATAATACAAATATTTTAAGCATTTGCATTTGCTTTAATTAATATTGTATCTAAAATTGAATTTAATTTACTAAAAATAAAGGAAATATTAAAAATAATAAAAAATCGCAGGTCGACTTAAGGAACAATAAAGCGATAAGAAAACTTGTTAAATAGGTAATAAGAAAATGAATCACACAGGCAATAAGAAAACGCCTCAATTAGGCGAGTTACCTTCGATACGAATATGACACTGCGAAGCGAATCGTTCAGGTAATAAGAAACCGACTCATTCTGGTAATAACAAAACGAATCATTGAGGTAATCAGAAAGCGAGTCGACCGTGCGAGTTGTCTTCGGCGGACGTTTTAGTCCGACTAGTAATTAGAAATTGGTAAGATTTCGATATTGCTTGGAATATATTTATTTTCAAAACAACTCGTTTTAATATTGCCGGCAACGAAAAATTTTTGGTGGGATATCTCGAACGACTTGTTTATGTAATGTACACATATAAAAAAAAAAATTTAATTAAAAATTTAAATGAAATGAAATACAATACAAAGATGAATATTTTATTACTACACCTTTTCAAGTCCATATTGAGAATATGTAAGATCGTATTGAGAAATGTGAATTCGTATTGAGAATGTGTAATTTCAAATTAGGAAATGTAACCTCGTTATGAATTTCGATTTTCTCATTTTGAACTAACATTTCCCAATTTGAAATTACACATTCTCAATACGAATTTATATTTCTCAATATCAACTTATATATTCCCAATATAAATTTATACTTTCCAATTTGAATTTCGGTTTTCTCATTTTGAACTTATATTTCTCAATATGATCTTACATGTCCCCAATACGATCTTACATATTCATATTATGGACTTGAAAAAGTGTAGCTGGCCCGGCGGACATTGTCCTGCTAAAAATATATCTACCTGCATGTATCTTTATCTCTATTCCTCTATCTATTCCTATTTAGTAATTTTAATTGCGATACCTATGTCTACTTCTTAATAATAAATTAATACAGCTACGGTCAAAATAATAGCAGTGAAATTAGATTTGATATCGTTCGATGAAATAAGAAGAAGCTATGTTTTTAATAATTTTCATTTTTAATATAGCGAATTCTATAACGGAAACCCTAGAAAAGGAAATTTTAAAGTTTACACAATGTGTAGGATAGCTAATGTAACTTTAAATAAAATGCATTAAAATTTAAAACTTTTTTGTCAAAATTTCCAGAAAAATTACTCTAACAATGTGCAAGTTAAAAATCGCTAAAAATGTTCCCTGAATTTTCAGAATTTTTTTGTCAAGGGTGTTGGGTATTTTCTTCCATGCAACGCATAAACTAAATTTACTTTTTACACATGTACATATATTTAAAAAGGTCTAACAGCGAAGTGGAAGCAACCTGTGTTCTACGATTTCGATTGTCAGATTTGGGATCAGAAGAGTGGCCATGTGAAGATGTAGGTACAGCTCGATGATTTGGAGCATGATGGCCTTGAACACCTACCTGGATATATATGCCACAAGCTGCGTGACGAAATTCCCAGTTCGTTCTAGAAGCAGCGACGAGCCAACATGTTCATGGGCAGATCATTTAAACGAAAGTGGTCTGACTTTACCCAGATCTTTAGGTTAAGAATGTTCTTTAAGATTAGAAAATTAAATAAAAAAATAGTTGATAAAGCCAACAACAAAAAAACAAAATACAACAAAATATTCCATTAAGCGGATGGTCTGTACGCTTTTTTCGCTTCTTTACCTTTTCTCCGTCAAGACCCTGCACACCATCTTCTTCCTCACTCAAACCTAAACCATCTTTATCGCAATCACTTTCGGACTCATCTTCAGCATCAGTTAGTTCGGGTTCATCGTCATTCTCATAGTTGGCATCATCGTCCAGCCGCTTATCGTCCTTTGAATACGCTTTGTATTTCGGTAATTTCGGCGCATCAACTGACTCATCCTCTACTGCGATATCCGGCACAACATCTAACATTTCATCTAGCTGACGTTGTGCTTTAATGGCTTTCAAATCGAATATTTCCCGTCTTCATCCTGTGGACCCACGTCGCCTTTGATTACCATATTCAAATTAATTTTTTCATGCAACTTTTGCTTGGATTTCAATTCATTTTTACGCTTGCGCTTCAGATCACGTTGTTCTTCTTCGGCCAGCTCAGCTATTTGTTGTTGTAGTTCTTCCTCCTCCCTATCCTCAGCTTTGATGCGTTTCTGCTTTTCGGAATGTAGCAATGTACTTTTCTTCTTCCCCTGAGTACACAATGAAAATCTCAGCAGATTCTTTACGCCATAGATAACTAGATACGAAACACTTTGTTTCGTGAGAGCGCTGAAAAATGCGCATTTTTTATAACATTTTCCATTGGTGCCACTGCGTAAAAAAGTGAATGTGGGTATTTTAAAATAAAATATGGGGGTATTTCGTTATTTCTTGCAAATGAATAATATTACGTAATTTTTGCTGCAAAATATGACAGTGACTTCGCAATTATACTTCAAATTTGATCTAAAGTATAATCTTTAGTATTTACGTTTACATGATCGTGGTTTATATGTTAGGCTATGTTCAGAAACGCAGCATGAAACGCAACAGCGGCAGTAATTATTTTTTTGATGATTGTGATGAGCGACGCTTCATGCAAAATTTACGTGTATGAACGCTCTGCTTCTACTACAAAATCAGATTGCGCTTCAAACCTAGTTTCTGAACAAAGCCTTATTAAACCAGTTAACAAAATGCACGCAAGTATTTTATTCAAATTTTGTTTCCAGGCTAAAAAGGAAAATGATATTGTGTTTTCATTGAGAAATCAATTAATATAGCATTAATTTTAAGGCAAATATTTTATATTTATAGTATATCCTACTTCCCATATCTAGATATTTGTTACATATTTTTGATTCAAAAAGGTAAATATGCAAACAATTCCATTCTCACCTCTTTTCAAACTTTATTATACATTTTTAATTCACTTCTCGATTAATATAATAAGTAATAAAGTAATTTCATGAAATGGTGGCAAATATCTAAAATCCCTCATTTGTTTATTATTTATGGTGGATTTGATCTGGTTTGTGGTATCAGCTGATTTTGCTGTCAGCTGATCCCCCTGATTCGTCAGTGTTTGAAAGTGAATAGACAGTTCAGGACCGCGTGAGAGCAGATAAATTTGAGAGTCTCGTATCTAGTTATCTTTGCTTTACGCGATGCACTTGGTTTGGTGGCATGTACTTTCTTAAAGAGTTGCCTTATCACCCATACCAATGCATTGTAATCTTTGGTACGAAACAAATTGGTTGCAAACCAACCACCACTACGCAAAAGTTTGCATGAAAGAGCCAGTTGCGTCCTACGTTCGGCGCACCAGTACTCAAGAAGTTTTCTGAATTTCAAATGTAACTTTCTAAATTTCAAATGTAATTTTCTGAATTTCAAATGTAACTTTCCGAATTTCAATTATAATTTTCTGAATTTCCAATGCAATTTTCTGAATTTGAAATGGAAATTCTGAATTTCAATTGTAACTTTCTGAATTTCAATTGTAATTTTCTGAATATCAATTGGAACTTTCTGAATTTAAACTCAAAAAGGTGTAGTAGACAAATTGTTACTTGTTAAGACCTGGAAGAAGAATTTTCGATATAATGAATAAAGAGTCAGAGATTTCAAAGTAGGTAGAGTATGTGTTAAAACTTTTGCATAGTTATCGGAATGGCTCATTTAATTCAAAATTAGTTTTACATTGTTTTAAAAAGATAAGCTGGTAATGTCTTGATGGACGGGTAGGAATGTTTAAACTTATTTCAGAATGAAGAAATTGGCTATTTATTGAACCCTTCAGCAGTTTTGTTACGAATATTACACCCAGAGTTTCTCTACGACTAGCTAAAGTTAGAATGTTAATAAGCTTTAAGCGACTAGTATACGAGGAAAGATTGCAATGAGAGTTCCAATTCAAATTTCTTAATGCAAAAATTGTTTTTGAATCGATTCAAGTCGACCGGATTCCAGATTATAGATGCATATTCTAGTGTCGGCCTTACTAAAGTTGTGAAAAGGGCTTTAGTTACGTAGGGGTCACTAAATTCCTTAGACCAACGTTTTAAAAACGCTAGAACACTTTTAGTTTTATTTATCGTGACGTGTATGTGAAGGTTGAAATTAAGTTTATCTATAATCAAATCTTACACCTAAGTCGACAAACTCATAAACTCGCTCCAGATCATGATTATTAATGGCGTAAATTACTCCGCGAAAAGCACATAAATTTACATTTATTTGGATTTAGTGGCATAAGATTTATATTGCACCACGTAACCAAACCGTTTAAATCATTTTGAAAGAGCGTTCTTTCCTCTGATGAGGTGTAGGACTTGAAAAGTTTCACATCATCTGCGTACATTAAAACTTTAGGATAATTTATAGCACATAAGATGTCATTAATGAACAACAAGAACAGAGTCGGTCCGAGATGGCTGCCCTGCGGAACCACAGAGGACACATCAATACTATAGGAATAGGCATCCTTAAAAACAACCCTTTGTGTTCTGTTGTGTATGTATATTAAAAGGATCAGGGTAAAAAAAGAAAACGACTGAGCCATGTTCGTCTGTCTGTCCGTCCGTCCGACTGTACGCACTATAACTTGCCCAAAAATTTAAATTTTTTTATGAAATTTGATATACTATTTCCTATCCCGACTGGGACGGTTGAAAATGGGCGAAATCGGACCATGGCCACGCCCACTTTTATATATGGTATTAGAAAGGTCCTAATGAATTATAATCAATTATAAAGATAATTCATTGAAATTTTGTGGCATAACTACCACGAAAGATAATACGAGCTGCAGAACTTCACCGTGCATGAAGCATCTTATACCACAAGAGTGTGCAACTGCGGGCGTACGCCGATGACATCGACATCATTGGCACTAACACGCGCACCGTATGTTCTGCCTTCTCCAAGCTGCATAAAGAGGCTAAGAAAATGCGTTTGGCGGTCAACGAGGACAAGACGAAGTACCTCCTATCATGACACAAAGAAACAGCACGCCTTGGCAGCCACGTCAATGTTGATTGAAACAGAAATAGCTGGCGTGATATGTTGGACTCGGCTAAAATCGTCTAGATGGTTTCGTACCAATTAAGTAAGTATTTAGATCCATGTTTCGGACTCAATCCCGGGAACCGATTGAGATATCTGTATAGTGTAAAATATATATGGATACACTGATTAGCACCTTTAATTTGATACCAATATTGCGAAAAAATATTTGGAGTCATCCAGGTCCACGTTATGGTCTCTATCTGGAGAATCGACTAGTAAATTAAAATGGAATGAACTCTCTATTGAAGCTCTGATTGATACCAATAATTCCCAAAAATATTTCGGGGGATATTTAGGCCCATGTTTTGGCCTATATCTCGGGAAGGGGTTGAGATACCAGTATTAAATGTGGTCATAATTTTAATCTAATACCAGATAATTATAGTGTCAAAATTGGAATGTGATCGGCCCCGGTAGTTTCGGCGTCCATAAGGAACAAACAAACTTTCATCCTTATATACATATATATAGATAGAAGATATACATAAATATGAGTCATGATACAAATATACAGATAGAGCTATGCAAATAATTAATAGTACACAGTAAAAATTTTAGTTTAATTTTAATACCATTTTGGTATTTATATATAACAATGCCAAAAAGTATAAAATTAAAACCATTCTGGTTTAAAAAAAAGAAGAGAATATGAGAGACAGAAATTATTCTTGGTCAAATTAATACTTTCTTGGAATTAAATCAAAACCAAATTTTAATTATTTTTAGAATATTTTTGGTATTAAAAATTGAAATGGTATAAGATCAATCTGAAAATTGGAATAAACTAGAGTGCTGCCTACTGTCGAAACTCGACAGTTTTTCTAGATTTTTTCGTATGACTAAGGTGCAACTATAGTTTTTGTATAAATGTTTGTTGTTATTGTCACTGTTACTATTTTGTTGTTGTTCTGTTGATTCTGCTCCTTTTGTTGTTACTTTCACTGCTACTATTTTGCTGTTGTTGTCGTTAATCGTTTTCATAATTCTCCTACCCACTTCTTTCTTTCTATTTCTGCTCTTTTCTTTCCTCAATTTCTTTCCTACTTATTCTTTCTTATCCTACTTATTCCTTGACTTTATGTTTTTGTTGTAGTGCTTTTGCTACCTTTTTACGTTTCTACTTCTTTGAAACTACACACCACATCCAGCCAAACATGTTCACAATTGCACGCACAAAGTCAGGTATGCTTGCGCATTGAGACAGCTCTGTTGTGTGCAAAAGCATGCAACAACAACCACACGGCAATTTTCCAACGATTGTGGACGCATTTTCCAACCAATTTTCATGAAAATTGGCGCAGTTCTATTTGAGAGTAATACCTTTCTAATGGTGTGCTTAGTTTTAAAATCGGTTCAGTAGTTTCGACGGAGAAGATGGAACAAAATTTATGTTAGCGTATTAATAATATAGATACTATACTTTTTTGGTATTAAATCCAAAGCAAAAAATGTATGTATGTAGAAATGCTAATTTTATTTCATATATGTATACATATACAATATTACAACGATAGAAAATATCACATATATTTTGTTGTTTGTATTCCTAGATAATAGGATGGGCTGCTCCTTGTCGAGTTGTACCACCGTCAGTAAAAAAAAACTGCTACAGTTACTGGCCTGTGCCAGAGAAATTTGGGCACCGTCGCCATGTTGCCTCAAGACTGAAAAAAAATAAAACAAAATTTACCCCCAAAATATTCGCTTAATCTCCGGTATTACTTACTTGATACAATTGTTCCACCAGGCATAAAAAATTCGCTTTTCGGGAAATTTGTTTTAATAAATTTAATTTCTGCATCGTACCCATTTAACTTAAAAAAATTTTATATATATTTACATATTTTGACAAATTTTTTCTAATATTTTTTTGGTTTTGATTTCAAACCAAAAGTGAGAAAGAGAGAATTTTAATACTTTTTAAGACTTTATTTTTAAACCATTTTGGTTTAAATAAAATTGTAAAACTTCTCATAGTTTCAAAATAAGAATTTTTGGTATTAAAATTCATATTTAATTCCAAGAATGATTAAATTAAGTACCAAATGATATTAGAAATAAACTATCATTTTTTACTGTGTACTCCACCTCGAAGTACAAAAGTTTCTCCGTTTAAATTACTTGCAGGTTGTGAAATGAGGGTAGATGATTTTTCCGAAATTAAAGAACTTTTAGAAGAAATAATTATAGAAGAATTCAATAGTGAAAGATACGAAATACGAAAGCTATCAAAAGATAATATAGAAAAAATTCAGGAAGAGAATCGTAAAAACTTTAATCAGAAAAGGAAACAAGATTGCATTTATAAAGTAAATGATTTAGTGGCTATACAGAGAACGCAATATGGAGTTGGCATGAAATTGAGACGAAAATATTTAGGTCCTTACAAAATTAAAATGTTTAAATCATTGAAGGTATGAAGTAGAACGAGTAGGGGACACTGAAGGTCTACGAAAGACTACAACAGTGATATCTTAAGTTATGGAAATCTTAATTCGAGGCCGACTGAACACAGGATGACCGAATGTGGGAGTATGCGTTAAAGAATAACAGATTTTGAACTACTTTTTTGATCGAAATACTTTTGAAATACAATTTTAAAAATTTACTCAAACGAACTGAGAAATATTGATTCGAACTGAATCACTAAGAAATAAAGACGATATTCTTATATTCTTAAAATATCTTATTCTATTAAAATTAATACATTTTAAACTTATGTTTTATTGTTAAATTAATAACTAAAATATACTAAATAAAAGCAATAAAACTACATGTACATACATATGTACTTACAAAAGCAAAAGCATACATACATACATACATTCAATAGCTATTCGCGAATAGTGGTATTCGAATACTGATATTCGAATAATAATATTCAAATAGTATTTATTCGAATATTCGAATAAATATAATTCGAATTACGAATACCTTTCGAATAAAAGGATTTTTTATTCGAATAATTTTTATTCAAATAGTTCCATCCCTACGAAGAATAATAACTGACAATATCGTCTTTCTGTCTGCAGTCCATTTATTCGCATAATCCCTGCAAAAAAGCCGAGTACTCCATGCATGCGTGTATTGAGTACCTACTCGCTGTGGATCATACACATTTCAAATAAATATATGGTCCATTTACCATTTGGTACTAAAATTAATGAACTTTAATAATCTCTGAAAAGATTTGAACGACTGCCAATTCAATTTGATTATTAGCATTAAATATGCTTTTCTTTAATAAAAAAAATAATAAAATTTTTCCAGCGCATTCAATGTCTATTACTAAATCGCAGGGTTTGAATTGCTGACTGTGCTGCGACTAGCTCAGTCTAGTCGCATGGTCGTTTAACAGAAATAACAACTAGCTCATTCGGTTGCTAGTCGTTTGGTTTGTTTTGGCAACTTGACTAGACAACGACTAGAAAAAGTAAACAACTTGACTAGAAAATGAGATAGTCGTTGGCCAACAAACAGCTTGTATCTGTGGCATCAAATGCGACGGCGCGCAACTTGTAGTTTTTAGTCGCAGTTATTTTCTCAATAAACCCGGGTACAGGTTAATTCCCGGAAGGAAGTACAGACATTTTTTTTTTTAATTTGGGAGTTCCGACCCTACTAGGAACCTTAATATTACCCTACAATATGGGTATCAAACGAAAGGGGATGGCCCCAGGTTTCATTTCGACTACGATATATTTCGATAAATTTATCGATAACTGAGTTATCGGTCAAAATGTGATTGCCCAAAAACATTAAAATTACACTACATTATGGGTATCAAACGAAAGGGGAAGGCACCAGTAGTGAGTTTCTGTAAGAAATCGAGTGGATTTGTCTATTTTGATGACATCACGTCGATTCTATCAAAACTTTTCTATTGATCGATAGCGAGTGTTTCCACAAGCATTAATCGATAAAATTCGGAACAGTGATGGGAATGAAACGCCAATCGAGAACTTAAACGCCAAAATAAATGTAATGCTCTAAGCACATTCGTACCGGCGAGCGACAAGCAGCCAGCTGTCAAAAGTAAAATGCACACGTTCTTATGGGCGCACACATTTTACCGCCAGCACGACTTCACGGCAGAAGGGTTGCATTTGTCGCTGCCGCAAATATAGACCTATTTCAAGCGACAATGCGCATGTACAGGCAGAAACGTGTGTATGTGTGCATTTTGGGAGTACAAAGACGCTCCTTAAGAGACTACAAATCCTTTAAATATATATTAAATATTTTTAAATGTATATTCATTAATATATAGCATGTACATATATACATAAATAATTTGTTTTAATTAAAATATACTTACATTCTGGCTGAATTCGGCTGTTTTGTCCATTTTTTCGACCGGTGAAAGCTTTCTCACCGTTTAAAAAATTGGCGAGTATATTGATAGATAATATATCGACTATTTTGCTTACAGAAACACCTTTAATCGATCATTCCTACTGAATTGGAATGGAACATATCAGCTGATTTGTCAGTTCTATCGATCCATTTGACTCGATTTTCATACAGAACCGCATGCATCGAGAATGACGTCATGATGACGTCAAATCGACTATTTCAGTAGAGAACATTGATCGATATGAGTTACAGAAACTCACTACAGGTTTCATTTCGACTACGATATATTTCGATAAATTTATCGATAACTGAGTTATCGGTCAAAATGTGATTGCCCAAAAACATTAAAATTATACTACAATATGGGTATCAAACGAAATGGGATGGCCCCAGGTTTTATTTGGACGTCGATATATTTCGATAAATTTATCGATAACTGAGTTATCGGTCAAAATGTGATTGCCCAAAAACATTAAAATTACACTACAATATGGGTATCAAACGAAGGGGCCATCCCCTTTCGTTTGATACCCATATTGTAGGGTAATATTAAGGTTCCTAGTAGGGTCGGAACTCCCAAAATTAAAAAAAAAAATTGTCTGTACTTCCTTCCGGCCATTATAGGCCCGTCACAAAGCATACGTCAATCCGTCTACATCGACGTATGTGACTAACAGCTCAGTAAAGTGTAGGCATTTAAATGTACATCGGCACAAGTACGACGGATCCGTCGCCGCAACGTACCAAAGTTTCCCAACACTCAACTTTTGGCATACGTCAATCCGTCGCTATGTCAGCTGATTGCTTTTGATTGTTAACCTTTAGCTACTGTTGAATTTCACTTTTTTTGCAATTGGTTTTTCGAGTTTTTTCTAATTTGTAAAACATTTATCCATAAAACCAAAATGGTCAATAATTATCAGGAGATGTGAAGTTACTGAAAACTGAATTTCAAGAGGGCAACTTAAAAGAGAAATTACAAAATATTCTAAAGAGTTAAATTTTTGCTACCACCTCTGTAGTTAAAGGTTAATCAAACAGCTGATTTATGTATATCCGTCAACGTTTCCTATGTGGCGAGCTCTCCGTCAAGTACCTGAGCTGTCAGTGACATACGTCGACGTAGACGGATTGACGTATGCTATGTGTCGGGGCTATTACCCTGTACCCGGGTATAGGTATACACATTTTCATAGTTGTTTATTGAGAAAATAACTGCGACTAAAAACTACAAGTAGCGCGCCGTCGCATTTGCTGCCACAGTTACAAGCTGTTTGTTGGCCAACGACTATCTCATTTTCTAGTCAAGTTGTTTACTTTTCGTAGTCGTTGTCTAGTCAAGTTGCCAAAACAAACCAAACGACTAGCAACCGAATGAGCTAGTTGTTATTTCTGTTAAACGACCATGCGACTAGAATTCATAGTCGCATTTATGTTGCTTTGACTACTTGCTAGTCAGCAATTCAAACCCTGCTAAATCGTGCACGTTCAAACAAGCATGCATATGTACATACATACATACATATGTATGCATATACATATATACGAACTTGCTTCGTCGTTATCATGATATATATGTATTTGGTTTTCGTAGAAATATTCAGCTAAATACGAGCCGATGCAAATACGCGAGTCGCTCCCTTGCGGTTATGTTTATGATCACTTTGAATGTACTCCAACCAAAATGGATCATATAATCCTGTGATTTTTGCAGGGATTTCACATCAATTAATACATATATACATTAGATGCGTTTTTTTTTAGATATTCCCTCCGGCACCGGAATATGAAAATAGGATGTTTTAGAGCAAGTAAACTGAAAAAAAAGTTGACTTTTCCAAAAACTGGATGGAGCTACACCGAAAACCGGGCAAATTCCCAGAATTTCAAGGTATGTTTAGATTTATGTATGAAAAAAGTTAGGATTTTGCACGAGAAAAAATTGATATCCACCCATACGTAGAATTAACCGCTAAATCGAATGGCGTATTCCGTTTTTTGGTACACTCCCCAGGGAAGGTAATATCGCGGTCTAAAGTGATCATTTTCTTTTTTTTCTCATGAATCTTCAATTTCTTGCCCCATACTCTTCCCGAAAGTGGACATTATTTTTCAATTAAATCACACGGTAGGCTGCGTTATTTAATGCGCTTTCCAGAAATGTATAGCTATAAAAATCTAATAAAATTTGGATGAATTCATCAAGTTAAAATGAAGTAAAGTCGGGTATAAAAGGGTAACTTACCTTAAAATTTCTTAAATTTTTAAAAAATTTTGCTCTTGAAGGCGGTTTTTTGGGTTATTAGTGATTTTTTTTTATGTGGGTGGATAACTCCACTAGCCATGGGTAATGGCGCTATTTTTTTGGCGCTGATACAATAACGCCAGCGCCAACCGTGGCGCCAACTTACGGTACTGGCGCAATAACACCTTTAGCGCAATTGTCATCGAATAATCGATAAATAACATTTCTTCGCTGTTTACCATCCCCGTTTTATTTCTTTTGGCGCAATTCTGCTTACATATACGAGGGCACAATTAATTTTAATTTTCATAATCATTTGGAAAAATATTCCGTATATATGTGAAAATATGCTGGAAATTAGAGTCACTTAGATCACTATCAAGCACTCATAATTGTGACGTTGTCATACGTATACATATACTATGATGCTGTTATTGGCGTTGTGGTTGCGCCATTTTACACTAGCGCTATATTGGAGCTGGTGTTAGCGCACGAAATTGAGTCAGTGTTATATTGCAATAGCGCATCATTGAGTTGGCGCTACATTGAGTTGGCGCTACATTGAGTTGGCGCTATATTGAGTTGGCGCATTTCCCAAATCGGAGTTAGCGCAATAACACCAGGGTTGGTGTCAGCGCAATTGCGCCGCGCAGCGCAGTGTTACCCATGCCTAAACTCCACAAATGCAAAAAAAAATACAAAGGTCGAGACCGTGGATAACGGACAAAAAGTGGAGCCGGATGGCGCCAAAACGTTTTGGGCAATATGGGTATCAAAATAAACATTTTACCTAGGACTTCAATGTGAAGCCATTCCGTTTTTCTGTGTCCACCGTTTCGACATATATAAGTAAAAAATTAGACTCAAATGTCGCCGATATCCTTTAAAATATTCTGTAGTCATCCTGGACCACTTATTCGCCCGTATATCGGAAATTGGCTAGGAAATTGGCATGTAATGAGTTCCATATGCAAGCCCTAGTTAAGACTTTTAATTTGATACCAATATTGCCCAATAATATTTTGGGGCCATCCGGGTCCACGGTTTTTTCCGCTTTCCACGGTCTCGATCTTCCGAATTTTTTTTTTTTTTTACATTTGTGGATTTATCCAACCAAATAAAACAATCACTAATAACCCGAAAAACCGAAAATACGTTACCCTTTTATACCTGAATTTACTTCATTTAAACTTGATGAACTCATCCAAATTTTATTAGATTTTTAATAGCTATACATCGACATAGAAGAAATCTCTGAGGCCAATCGTCTACGAAAGGTCCTCTCTACTAACCCAGTTCCCCCAAGCTGCATCCGAATGCAAAATGGGGACTGGGTCACATCTAGTACTGATATTCTGAACACCCTGGTCACCACACACTTCCTAGGGTGCACCTCGGAACCTTATAGAACCTACTCTAACCCCAGGACATCTAATGACCTGGAGCACATAATTACTAACAGAAGGGTAAAATGGGCAATTAAATCCTTCAAACCCTTCAAATCTCCGGGAATAGATGGGATCTTTCCTGCTGAATTACAGGCAGCAAGTGATACTCTAATCCCTCTACTTGTTCCTATCTATAAAGCCTGCCTCAACCTGTCATACATTCCTCTAGAATGGACTAAGGCGAAGGTGATCTTTATTCCTAAAGGGGGCAGAGCCTCCTACAGTAGCTCAAAGGATTTCAGGCCGATAAGCCTGACCTCTTTTCTACTCAAAGTTCTTGAGAGATTGCTGGATGTCTATATCAGGCTCCGTGCGAATACTCTATCTTCTTTTCAACACGCTTATTCCAAAGGCAAGTCCGTAGAGACTGCTCTACACGCTATCACTTCCAAGATAGAAAAGGGGCTAGCCTTTAAGGAATTCACACTGGGCATCTTTCTCGACATAGAAGGAGCTTTCAACAATGTTCTACCGGGAGCCGTTACCACCGCCCTACGGGACTTGGAGGTAGAGGAGGCTCTCGTGAGGTTTGTCGAACTTCTTCTTAGTAGAAGAGCCATTATTTCTGAAATGGGTAATTCATCGATAACTAGGTATGCCAACAGGGGAACACCCCAGGGTGGAGTTTTGTCTCCTCTGCTTTGGAACCTAACGGTGAACACCCTGCTCTCTAAACTTCAGCACACGGGCTGCCAGGTCATTGCGTACGCCGATGACATCGCCCTGACAGCGACTGGCAAGCATATACCGGGCGGGCTCAGTGTCAGCTCTGAGAAAACGGAAATGGTTCTGTTTACCCGCAAACATAAGATACCTGAATTCAAACCTCCGTCCATAAATGGGAAGGAGATTAAACTCTCTACCGAGGTTAAATACCTTGGTGTTATTCTAGACAGAAAACTTAACTGGAAACGGAACGTAGAAGTACGATCCCAAAAAGCCATGTTAGCACTTTACGCATGTAAATCAGCGATAGGCAAGAGATGGGGACTTAACCCCCAAATCGTCCATTGGCTGTACACAGCGGTAGTGCGACCTATTCTCTTCTATGCAGTCACCATATGGTGGCCAGCACTGGAACTCGAAACCAATAAGAGCAAATTAACTAGAGTGCAGCGAATGGCTTCCATGCTTATTAGCGGAGCCCTTCCCTCCACCCCAACTAAAGCTCTCGAAACCATCCTATTTCTTCTCCCCACGGATATACAGGGGAAACTCATTGCCAGCTGCAACGCGGCAAGGCTCAATGCAACCGAACCCTGGAGGGACACCAGATTCGGGCACGCTCAAATTCTTAGTAACGTCCCTGCCAATTTTCTAAAGCTGGACTATGCAATACCAGCCTTCTGTTGGGATAACAAATTCTCCACAAGAATCCCGGAGAGGAGCGAGTGGAAGAACTTAGGGGATCCCGACCCTAATACACTGCACCTTTACACGGACGGCTCTAAATTGAACAATAGAGTTGGAAGTGGGTTTTTCTGCGAAAAGCTTCATCTGAAAGTAAGTTTGCGCCTACCTGATCACTGCAGCGTCTATCAGGCTGAGCTCATAGCCATATGGGAAGCAGCTCGTCGCCTGACAGATCTGCCAGACATAAATTCTATCAAAATCTTCTCTGACAGCCAAGCTGCCATAAAATCCTTACAGAGTAACAATACTACATCTATAGTTGCAATGAAATGTAGGGAGTCTTTGAACAAACTAGCCGAAAGGTGCGACCTGAACGTCATTTGGGTTCCAGGCCATAGCAACGTTTGGGGCAACTGCATTGCAGATGAGTTAGCAAGGGAAGGCACAAGCTTGCAGGATATCACATCTGCGACATGGGTTGGCCCCCAGCTTAACTCATGCAAGCATTGGTTGAGATCTCGCTCCATTGAACAGGCTAACGCTAGATGGGCCAAGGAGTCAACTTGTGTGATTTCTAGGCAAATCTGGCCTAGACTGGATGAGGCTAGGTCTGTATCGGTGCTGCATCTGAATCGGCTCTCTATAGGTCCGCTGGTGGGACTTCTAACAGGCCATTGTCTTATGGGAACTCACGCCTCTCGCATGGGCCTATATAAAAACGACTTCTGCCGCAGCTGTAGGGACGTGGAGGAAATAGAGAGTGTTGAGAACTATCTATGCCACTGCCCCGCACTGTCGCTATCCAGTAGCGCGATTCACTAACTTTTAACATTTTTTTAATTGTTATTTTTAACAATAAAAAATGTGGTTTGCGTTATCGGTTATACGATTCCCTAACTCTGCCTTAACAATAGTTTACAGCTGTTGTTTACAATTTATTCACAGTGAGAAAAAGTGGCATCTCTGGCGCTGAACTGTCAAAATTTACGAAAAGAACAAAAGAGAATAGAAAAAAAACATTGATATTTTTGCGCGCGAACATCTTAAATCAAAAAGAATGTAAGTATTTTGATATTTATTTGTTTAATTAATTTCTAATTAAATTAAATTTATTTATATTTAATTTCAGAATGGCTTCCACAAGCAATGCTGGAGTTAAGCGAAGTAGGGCCTCGGCGGAGCAGATGAGAGCGTTGTTGGACGTTCTGGGCGAAGATGAAGGGCTAGCGTCCGGAAAGTTTAAGCGCCTACATGGCAAACTGGAGCACCAAAAGAGGTGGAAGGAAGTGGCAGCTAAGCTCAACGCGATGGGAGGAGCAACAAAGACTGTTGAGCAGTGGTATAATGTAAGTATTACATAAGTGAATGAAAAGTGAATCACAAATTCATGGAAAAGAGTATCGCTCGTGATTTTGTAGTTCTTTTTTGGAAATAAATAATAGATTTTGTAGTCCATTAAAGTTCCCCTTAATTTTGTGCTATGAAATCACTGGCATCATTACGAGCGGTATGTTTTCTTCCAGAACCGTATGCATATGCATATGTAGAATGCATGTACACACATACATAAATTAGAAGCAGTGTTTTCCTTCAGCATGATATGGATACCTACATACATACATATGCATCCATGGATATTAATTTTTTTTTATTTTATGTGCATATTTATGTACGTAAGTATATGTAATCCCTATGCATGAATCCCGAATCTGTAAAATATAGTAATTATCTGCGGCTTGTAGGAAAATTTGCACATTCGTGTCCCAGGAATAAGGTTGGAGATATTTACTTAGTTATATATTTTACTAGAACATATCTATGTGCGTATATACCTACTACATGTATGTATGTGCCTCAATTTAAATATGATAAGCATAAATGCATATACACACATATGTACGTAGTATTTGCAACTTTTTTCTTTGGTTCTTATTTCGTTAATAGGCTTGGCGTGACTTAAAAGCCCGCACCAGCAATAAGGTACGGGACTTAAAAAATGACAGGGCCCGCACTGGGAATAGGCCCATACTGGAAGCACCTCTAACGGATGTGGAGTTGCGTGTGGTGGATTTGGTCGGCGAAACCTATATAGAAGGCGCGGAGAATTGTCCGGAAAGTGTACCATTGGAAGGGGTAAGTTGATAGTCATAATTTATTTATGTATGTACATATATTATTAACTTTTTGTTTAATTTTCTGTAGGGCGAGGAGTTTTTTAGTTACGCCGACGAGGCGCGGGCAGAGACGCCGACAGTGGCGCGTGCCACAACATCGGCAACAGCAACAGCCGCAACAACAGCAACATCGGCAACAGCAACAGCCGCAACATCAGCACCAACAACACCAAAAACTCCTGCACAAACACTACGCAGGGGATTGAAGAGAAAACGCGAGGATGTGCAGGAAAAGTTCGTAAAAATTGCCGAAAGTCAGGCAGAATCTTTGAGGGTAAGAAATAATTACACAGTGAAACTATTGGACCGGTATTCATAAAAAATAAAACATGTAGATTTACAGCCAGTTTCACGAAATAATTTAAATGAAAACTTAATTTTTTCCCTGTCAGATTTCGTATAAAATTCAAGTAAAAAAAATTAAATTAAACTTAAATGATTTCGTGAAACTGACTCTTATTAAGCTGTTAAAATGGGAAAATTGTATGAAAATGTCACTTTATATACATACATATGTATTTGTTAAACCCTATTCTATTTTTTATGAATACCGGTCTTATTAGAATACATATAAATTTCATTAACATGTTTTAGCCCATGGTATAAAAAATACAGGTATGTGCATTGTCATTTTGACGCTGTCTTTTTGATTAAAAAGCAGATTTTTGAAGTTTGATCTTATGTCAGTTTTGGAGTATAGCGATGTCAGACTTTTATTTTTTTGAATGCGTAGAGTTTTGTTTGAAAGTTTGGGTATTTCAGGAATCAAAGGACAGAAAGAGAAAGGGCACTAGTGAGCAGATTTATGGAACTTCCGGTAGCTCCTCTTCGCTCACTCCACAAATCTTCATCCACTCTCCGCGAATAAAGGGTATCGTCGGAAATTGGAAAAATTTTATATCACCGTCTTTGCAGCCATATTTGGTCTTATTGCACCGCGGAAATAAGCAACTCATATTGTTAAAATCTAGGGTACATATTTTTTTGTAATTGGATTGGACATATGTACATTAGACCGTATCGCAAAAAATAAAGTTCGCCGTACGCCCCTCCATATGATGTCTTTTTGGAAAACATTTCCGGAAAATTTTTTAATTTTCTTTTTGGACGCCGCTAGATGTCGCTAAATTTTATTTTTCTCATATCTTCGGTATTTATAGTCCGATCTGTAAGTTTAATACAGAAATGTCTTTGGCTTGAAAGGGCGGCTTATACTGTAGAATATTATTAACCCTATGTGCGCCATTGGGGTCACTACCACCCAGTACTTAGTTTATACCACCCTAATGTACCTTTTTTATGTCTGCATGTTAAACGTAGTCAAAAATCATTAATCTTTCGCAAAAGAAGTATTTCGATCGCTTCAGCAGAACCCGACATAAAACACGTTCAACATCCCGAGGAATGTAGGTTTGTCGGTTCCTTTGGCCTTTTAGGTTAGTTTTACAGAAAAATTTTCTGAGGAGACCCATAGTAAAATTTTATGCCAAATAATTTTCTAGAACATTTTAACCCTCTAGCGACCTTAAAAATACTATTTTTCCTGATTTTCTAAAAAAAGGGGGTCAAAATAACCCTTTATTGGCGGTGATAGAGGGTTAAAATATTCTAGAAAATTATTCGCCATAAAATTTCAGTAGGGGTCTCCTAAGAAGAAATTTTTCTAAAATGAACCTAAAAGACCAAAGGAAGCGAAAAACTTATATTCCACGGAATGTTGAACGTCTTTTATTTCGGGTTCTACTGAAGCGATCGAAATACTTCTTTTGCAAAAGATTAATGATTTTAGACTACGTTTAACATGCAGGCATAAAAAATTGCATTAGGGTGGTATAAAATAAATACTGGGTGGCAGTGACCCCAATGACGCACATTGGGTTAATAATATTCCATAGTATAAGGCGTCCTTTCAAGCCAAAGACATTGGTGTATTAAACTCTGAGATTGGACTATAAATACCGAAGATATGAGAAAAATAAATTTTAGCGACATCTAGCGGCGTCCAAAAAAAAAATAAAAAGCTTTCCCGGAAATGTTTTCCAAAAAATCATCATATGCGGGGGCGTACGGCGCACTTTATTTTTGCTTCCCTATAACGCGAGACGGCCTAATGTACATACATACATATATAGACTGAAATGCTCCCTTGGTATGGTGGTGTACATACATATCGTCGTTTAAAGTGCAAAACCGCGTGACATTTTTGCCAAAAATGAGATTTCATCAAAAATACATTCCTGGAGTCCGGCCCCATCCATTCATGCAACAATTTTGAGATTCACACAACGCAATTCCAAATAATGACACAGTTTCAAAACCGCTTTTTTTTAAGGAAAATAGGTGTTATTGATTTATAACTGTACTGTAATGTACTAAAGTTGATTATACTTTCATAAACACGAAATGGATTATAACTTTGCTTTATTGAAAAAAAGTTTTAACGTACGCCTGCCAAACCGCCTATACGTCACTATTGAACAAAATAAATACATAAGTAAGCCAATAACTGCACATTTAACTGTTTTTCGCCAAAATGATATTTGGATTAAGAATATAATCCAAAAATCTACCTTGGTTTGGATGTGGGTTTGCAAAATTCCGAACCGTTTTGAATTAAAACAGTTTTTACTGTCTCCAGTAAAATTTGGGTGGCAGCGGATACGCGGTATTGCACTTTATGCGAGGATATGGAGTTATAATAGATCAATCTCCAAAACCTCCCCAAACTATGTATATACCAGAGTGATCACAAAGCCTAAATTAAAAGTGATCGTAACTACTAAACTAAATTAAAAACTCACCGAGAATACCGGAAAGGGGTAGTACGGCCAAACTGATATTCCGTGAAGTAAAAATCCGAAATGAATCTTTTATGAATCACTGATGAAATTCATCTATGACTGAGGAGGCATCAGTGGGTACTTTCAAATAAAGACTGCTGAATTTTTCATATAAATGGTTTGCTTTTTTTCAAACAAAAAAATATAATAATAATAATAAAAATTGTACTCAGAAGAATCATCAATGACCATTCAGCAGTGAAACAAATTTACTGCAGGATTTGTAATTTTTTCAAATTGAAAAATTCCTTTCAATTCAAATTGAAAAAATTCGTTACTATGAATACCATGGTTACAATTTATTTTTAAAACAAAGCAGTGAAAATGCCATTAATGGAGGATTGTTATCATTGAGTATGGCAGCGCCAAATGTCATAATCTGCTTAATTGTCAGGTGGTTAATATGGCGACGAAAACTTGATGTTTGTTTTACCTGGTATACTTATACCATGGTTTTAGCCACTGATAACTTTTTTATTTTAATATTTGTACATATGTATGTATGTACATATTTTAAATCAAAAACATTCAGCAAGTATTAATGGTTAAAACGTGTCAATATAAAAGCTATATTATGTATATATCCGACAATTTAATTTTTTTAATCGTTTTTTCCTTTTGTTCATAGATGCTAGCAGAAGCTCAAGTGAGGCAAGTGGATTTGCTGGAGAAGATCCACAGCCATCAAGAGAAGAGCGATGTGGTTTTGGCAAACGCCATTGCGGTTATGGGGGAGGGCCTACGCGATTGCGCCAAGGCATTTAATAGGCTAAGCCATGCGATCGCTAATGGGAATTAGTTTAAGTAAAGCTTAAGATAGCACGGTGGTAATTAGTAAATTTTTCAAATATTTCGTTTTACATTTTATTCTTCTATTATACCATTCAAGTATGAATGGTCGCTCAGCAAAATCCACTTTAATGAATATTGAAAACTTTGCTTAAAGTTGTAAAAAATTAAGAATATCAAAAATTTTCCTAATTTTTTAATTTTTTTTCTGAGGGGTCCTTGGCATATTCTTTTATATAAACCTGTGCAAGTTTGCTTTTTATATAAAAGAAAATGCCAAAGACCCCTCAGAAAAAAAAACTAAAAAATCAGGAAAATTTTTGATATTCTTAAATTTTTACAACTTTAAGCAAAATTTTCAATACTCATTAAAGTGGTTTTTGCTGAGCGAACATCCATACTTGAATGGTATAATAGAAGAATAAAATGTAAAACGAAATTATTTGAAAAATTTACTAATTACCACTGTCCAATTTTGGTTGTGACTAAGTGTAACTTATCATCAGTTATAAAATGCATTGTGTGAATTTCTAAGACAGAGCTGTTGTGCAACTCTTGAGTGTTTGTCTTAGAAACTCACCCATTATTAAAGATTTTATAAAAAGTTTAATTAAAATACGCAAATACGGTCCCGATCGTAAGGTGAGAAGCGAAATAAAAAACGCAAGTCTCTGCTAATTTATTCATTGTATTAACTTTCAATAGTTTCCAAAAAAAAGTTTTATGGAATTACACATGCAACAATTGAATGCAATTGAAGTAATTTAAAATATCTTTAAGAATTATAAAAGGATAGTTTTTTAATTGATCTTAAAAATACATTTTAATTTAAAATTTATTTAATACATTTTAGTTTAATTTTAAGATCAATTAAAAAAAATATCCTTTTATAATTCTTAAAGATATTTTAAATTACTTCAATTGTTTTTGTTGCATGTGTAATTCCATAAAACTTTTTTTTGGAAACTATTGAAAGTTAATACAATGAATAAATTAGCTGAGACTTGTGTTTTTTATTTCGCTTCTCACCTTACGATCGGGACCGTATTTCCGTATTTTAATTAAACTTTTTATAAAATCTTTAATAATGCCTTTTATAACTGATGATACCGATAACTATAAACAGCCAAGTTTTAGTTTTTACGTTTCACATTAATAACTTTTGTCAACTTGGTACCTGAATTAATGAAATGAATTTACCATTAATTTAAATTAAAAATCCTTTTTTTTTTTAATTTTTTAAGTTTAACATTACTAACTTTTTTCAACTTGATACCTGAATAAATGAAATGAATTTACCATGAATTTAAATTAAAAATACTTTTGTTTTTAATTTATTTTATAAAAAATATGGACAAGTTTTAAATACACATACATATTTAGAAATAGATCTATGTTGGTATGTACATGTTTATGCAGCTTATTAACTGCACTATTATAAACAGGACAAAGAGAAAACGATAAAGAAGATGAGGAGGATAAATGATAAAGGAAATAACAAGTGAAAAGGAAGGGTGATTTGCTGCAGCATATGACTACGAGAAGAAATTTGCTATCAACCTTTCTTGAACTCTTTTTCCAGCGCAAGATACCGAACCCGAATAACTTGAGTTATCAGCCATATTTGCGTCCAAGAAAAGATTGGTATCATTTGCCTCCGAAACTTGGTCTCTCAAATGAATGTTGTGTAAGGTTGCGCACGCATTAACAATCTTACCAGCAAAGCCGGGCTCATACAAAAGAACCCTTTGTTGCGATAAACACCGCCAAGTCCCTTTAAGAACGCCAAACAAACGTTCTATTGGATTCCGGGCTTTGCACAGGGCCTCATTATAGCGGAATTTCGGAGTACCCTCAGGCTGGTTCGGTAAGGGCGTCATAAGCCACGGCTCCAAAGGGTATCCGGAATCACCTGGAGGAAAGGTTTTTAAAATTAGATATGCACATTTTAAAGTAGGAAAGATAATACCAATGAGGAACATTTTCCGATTTCCATCTTCATGGGCTCTCTGCAATATTCTCCGTACGGCACAGGAACTCCATATATATGCGTCGTGGCGTGCACCTGGGAATTTAGCATTCACGTTGAGTATTTTCAGGTTTGGGTCACATATCTAGAAATTATACATACATATGTACATATTAGCATATATTTTCTTTTAAAAAGTGAATATGTTACCATTTGGACATTTATGGAGTGATATCCGTGATGGTTAACATACATACATGTGTGCAATCTATTGCACCTATTGTACCCCCAACGAATGGCGAAGCCGCCGCCGAAAAAACTTCTTTCGCAGCTTGGCGATCCTCTTGCGTCATAGGAAACTTAATTTCCTCAAAGAGCATCCTATCATTCATGGCATCAGTTACGCGATGAATGCACCGGCTTATGGATGATTGGCTCATCGACAAGCCCCACTGTTCGCCTACAGGCCGTTGGTAGCAGCCGGTGGCGTAAAATCTAACAGCAGATAACACCTTAAATGCCAAATACTTATGTACGTTAAGTAAAGAAATATCACAATTTCAATAACTACATTACTTGTTTTTCTGCTGAAATTGCAGTAATCCTCTGGCCTTTGAGGTATGCTTCTAAACGCTCCACTACCTCTGTCACCATTTCCGGACCCATCCGATATAATTTGCGAAATTCAGATGGCGCCAGCTCGAAGGGATCGTCTATATCCCGGAGGAAACGCCTGTCTACATTTTCGTGAGTTTCTTCGGCGCTTGCAGCCAAATCGTAGGCAATATATTCAAAAGCCATTTATAAAAGGTTTAAAAATAATATTTTTGTGAAAAAAAGTTACTGAAGATATTTTAACTGCACAAACTGAAATGCCGATAACTTCACAATTTTTTAGATGTTAAGGAAAACAGCTGTTTTGTTTTAACCTCAATTTGAGTAGACAAATGTTAGTGAATAGAAAAGTTGTTAAAATTGTTGTTAAGCTAACTTAACCAAAGAAAATGTGGTTATAAAAGTTAGTGAATTGCGCTACAGGTACCGCTTCCTCCATAAACACTTTTTCGAGTGCCTGGCGGAGATGGAAAATGCAAGGACACTAGATTTTCTGCGCTTCATGAAACAAACGCGCTGGTTTAGCTTCACGGGCATCTAATCTTATCATACTTTTGAATCTAATTTTTCCGGAAAGGTTTGTAAATAGGGATAAGGAAGCTAGGGCTCCCGTGTGGTATCACAATGGGCCACCTCGGCCTAAGTGTGTCCCCGCTTTCATGAATTGCGGAGACAGCCACCTCAACCTAACCTAACCTACCTAATAGCTATACATTTCTGTAAAGCGCATTAAATAACGCAGCCTACCGTGTGATTCAATTAAAAAATAATCTCCGATTTCGGGAAGAGTATAGGGCAAGAAATTGAAGATTCATGAGAAAAAAAGAAAATTATCACTTTAGGCCGCGATATTACCTTCCCTGGGTAGTGTACCAAAAAACTGAATACGCCATTCGCCTTAGCGGTTAATTCTGCGTTTGGGTGGATATCAATTTTTTTTCTTATGAAAAATCCTAACTTTTTTCAGACATAAATCTAAACATACCTTGAAATTCTGGGAATTTGCGCGGTTTTCGGTGTAGCTCCATCCAGTTTTTGGAAAAGTGAAATTTTTTTTTCAGTTTACTTACTCTAAAACAATCTATTTTCATATTCCGGGGCCGGAGGGAGGATCTGCGAAGGTGTAAAGAATCCCATACAAAAAAAAAAACTCATCTAATATACATATGTAGGTATATACTAGTGCTGGAAAACCCTCGATAGTGGTCCCATCGATTGACCATCGATAGGTTCAAAGGCAACCATCGATAGTATCGATGGTTTAATATACATATGTATGTAGGTGGCCCGTTAAAGGGAAATGTGGTACTCAAATATTTAATGAACATATGAATACATATGCATGTACATATGTACTTACGTTCCCATATTTAAAAGAAAAACATAAACTTTTATTAGAAACATTATAAAATTAATTAAAAAGTTTAATACAAAAAATAAATCAATAGCTATTCAAAGTAAGAATACTACATACACACATTTGTACATATACAGTTGTCCACAAAATAGGAGAAGAGCCGAAATCAAAACCTAAATTGCTCAATTCTCAATAAAAAAAAACCGTTTTATTTGCCAGTTTTTTCATAAAATTATTCACTAATCTTTTATTTACATATTCACAGCGCACATATTCCAATCAAGTACCTTAAAAATTATAAATCTCAGTTTTTTTGATTAATTTTTTTAAAAGACGTTGGAGTTATGTACCAAGTAAAATACTATCGATGGTTAAAAAAACCATCGATAATCGCTATGGCATCGGCCCCATCGATAGTATCGATAGTTCAATCGATGGTTTTCCAGCACTAGTATCTACATACAAATGTACATATGTATTTCCACATGCAGTCATGCCCCAGCAGGGCAAATTGCGCATCGGAAGTGCTTTATGGGCTAAACAGAATCAGTACTTCTCCGTCATGACGGACAAGGAAGAAACTGACAGCTGAGTAGACTGTGTATATTTTGCTCGTGCAACGCTAGATTGGCAACGTATCAGTCGCCGGATCCGGCATACTTTGCCAATTTTCTATTTTGCCGTACGTCAGTAATATAAGATGTGTTCGGTGAAGGCATTAGAGTACTCTAGTGCAGAAAATTGCGTTCGATAACTCGTTTTTGTACTGAACTGTCCAGAATTGTGTTTTGTAACCAACTTAAAATTAAATATTAGTATTAATTAATACTATTAATACATATTCCATGCGATTTTGCTCTTAGCAATTCGTTAATTTTCGTTTTTTGACGCCTTTATCTAAAACTTCTGTGACAAATGTCTGATATTGTTCTACCCTACACTTTTAGTGCATTCACCGAACACATATTTTATGTGCCACTCTTTCCGCTACGTACGTCCTGTCAGTTGAAAACGACGTACGTCATGACGGAGAAGTACTGATTCTGCTTAGCGCTTAGAAGCACTTCGTAGAGGCGTAGTTGGGCGCCAATGGGTTAATTCATGACCCTTAATGGGTTAAGATTCCAAAGATTACTCGTTTTAGTGTAGATACAACTAATATGATGTAAATATTTTGATATAAGAATTTTTATTAAGAATCTTGATTCGAAATCAAGCTTGAATCAAGAATCAAAAAAGATTTTTGATTCTTTTGAGAAATGAATCACAAATCAATTTTATCTTAAGGCAACATTGTCATGAATTTTGAAGCACTTTCATTTGGCAAAACAAAGAGGATAATTCATGGACATACAAATAAGTTAGCTGACCCAACTATGTGAAAACGACTTCAGAGCTCAAAAGAGCATTAGAAGGAAGTGTAGAGCTGCAAAATACGAAAATAATGACGTACCAATTTTAAAAATCGGATGAAAAATAACAGTTACAATAAAAATACGATTTCGGCGGTATTTCGCGGGATCAAAAAAAAATTTTTTTGTGTACTTTAACCCTCTCAACATAAGCTTCAAATTTAGGGGCGGAATTTTACAACTTTTTTTTTTTCGTATGGGGACCAACCCTATCTAGGGTACCCCGAAATAAGTCCCAAATGAAATAAGTCCCAAAAAAAATTGAAATAATTCCCAAATATTTTCCATACAAATTGGGACTTATTTCATAATCAAATAACTCCCAACGAAATTCCGTTGGGACTTATTTCATTATTTTCCAAATTTGGGAGTTATTTCATATGTTGGGACTTATTTCATTTCTCTTAAAAATGCAATTTAACAAGCTTCGACGTTTTTTCTATAACTGTTGTAAGGTAAGATTTTAGCAAAACTGAGTTAAGTTCAAGCATTGCGTACGCAAACAATTCGTTTTAGAATTTCAACAGCTAAAGGTCGGTGATATAAAGTGTTAAAATGTCCAATCTTGAATTTGAAATAATAAGTGGAAAAAGAATAAATAGTAAAGTCTTGTATGTGAAAGAGGAAAAACAGTGCTATATAAGAAAGCATTGGCGCACTCAGGGGGGTGGGGGGGGGGGGGGGGGTGGTTGGGGTTAAAACCCCCCCAAAATTTGACAACACAATAAAAAAAAATAATTTTATAAAAGATGGTACATGCATAAATAATAATATAATACAATGGCGCTTATTATAACTCTGACGAGTTTTATGGCCGAGCTTCTCTCCCAATTCGAGGTGTGCTCCTTTTTGTTTTTCCTACTAATTGGGTGGACCTACAGTTTTATGCCGGCTCCGAACGGCGAATGCATTTTTTTGAGAAGCTTTTTCATGGCAGAAATACACTCGGAGGGTATGCCGCCCACTGCCGAGAGGTGACCGCTGTTCTTAAAAAACCCAATAATTGGATTTTTACTAATTAGAAAAATTTTTTGGTGTTTTGCTCGGACCGTGGTTTGAAGCCGAGACCTCTGGCATAGCAGGCGAGCACTCTACCCACTGCACCACAGCGGCATAAATATTTGTGTAAATAAATGTTGTAAAATCTATGAATATTCGTGGATGTACATTGCCAATGTTTGTCAACATCTACTGATTATGTTTATAAACAAGCAGTGTGGAGACATTTCCCTAAAAGTATGCTGTGGATATTAGCTGAGGTTTGTTTAATTTAAAATAATTTACCAACGCACACTGGTCACATTTATATGGTGAGTGGGACAAAACTCAGTTTCTTGGAAACAGATGGACCTTCCGAAACCAAGTTTTGCAGATTGGTGTCCCAATAAACGACTCATCTTTTAGAAAAATTAAAGGCATATGTTGTAATCCACGCCCACCACTAACGCTAGTTTACAGCCAAAAAAAAAACAAGAAAACCAGGAATGGGGGAGGATAGGAATTGACCTGCTGAGCTTGGAACTATTTTTTTTTTACATGAAAGAGTTTTTAGTGCTTAGCACGAAATTTTTATTTTAATTCAATTTTTAATTGTTGGGGTAAGTGGAAAAAAATTTCAACAACTATTTACAGCGAAGGTTGAGTGTATAGCTATTTCACGAAAAACCATTTTCGATCATCAGCACTCTTTTCGGAAGTGGATGCACCGGGGATTGAACCCGAGTCCATTCCATCTTCAGCCGCAATGACCCAACGCATAAACCCACTCGGCCATTGAGACTCTGTGCAAGCTGTTGGATTTTCCCCACTTTTGCCTTTTTCATTTTCAACATTAACGTTAGTGTGTATATGCTTTTGCATATATTCGTTAACAATTTTACTTGAAAGAGTTTTTAGTGCTTAGCACGAAATTTTTATTTTAATTCAATTTTTAATTGTTGGGGTAAGTGGAAAAAAATTCAACAACTATTTACAGCGAAGGTTGAGTGTATAGCTATTTCACGAAAAACCATTTTCGATCATCAGCACTCTTTTCGGAAGTGGATGCACCGGGGATTGAACCCGAGTCCATTCCATCTTCAGCCGCAATGACCTAACGCATAAACACACTCGGCCATTGAGACTCTGTGCAAGCTGTTGGATTTTCCCCACTTTTGCCTTTTTAATTTTTTTTTTTAATTTTTTTTATGGTTAGGTTTTTGAGATAACGGTAATTTTGTGTTTTTTTGTTATCACTTCATTCAAAAATTATTTTCGCTGGAGTTACAAATGCGATAAACAAAAACAGTATCTCGTTCGAAAGGCAATTAAAATACGCTTCAAATGACATACAACTTGTGGTGGTCTAATAAAAACTCGCGCTAGCTGGTAAAAATTTTGTGCATTTTTTGCGATTTTTGAAAAAATTTTGATTTTCAAAGTAAGTTTTTTACAAAAAGTTGTAAAAATCAGGAAAGTTTTATTCTTTTAAAAATTTTCCCATTTAATTGCAAAGACTTTAAGCGTAATACCAGAGAGATCCGATGAATCCTTTTTTTGGCGATTTTTTTCTTGTGAAACAAAAAGCATATTTTGGATGAACAACTGGGTTAGGTGACTTAACTATGTGAAAATGACTTCATAGGTCAAAAGGACATTAGAAGCATATATAGAGCTTCCAAAGACTAGACTAATGACATTTGAATTTTAAAAATCCGATGTCAAATAACAAAGTTACCATTAAAAAAAATATTTCCGCGTTATTTCGCGGGATAAAAAAAAATTGTATGGAGAGTGGGGCAAAACTCATTTACTCAGATTTTATCGAAAATAAAGTTTTATCGAAAACAGTCGACGTAAATATGTACAAAAATACGTAAAAGGAGCATCTTGGGCAACAATATTTTTTATAGACTAGCTACATCTAATATGATATTTTAAGAAAAAGGGAAAAATGTATAAACAGGCTTAACAAGACAAGACTTGAAACAACTCAAATCTGCTTATAAGACCTGGTCCAGACTGATCCTTAGTTGTTAAAATTTTAAATGAAAATGCTAATGCTTGAAAATTACGCTCATAGAAAAACTAAGATTTCTTCATCTTGTATTTTGCTAAGAATCATGAAACATACCTTTTTCTTGCGCTTCAATAGTTACATATCCGCATTGTTTTAGAACTCAAACTTGAAATCGCGCAAAAATCATAACACACTTATTTACACAAACTTTTTCCAGAATATTTTTTTATCAAATGTGTTGACTTTAAATGAGCCAAAGTAACGTTTAATGGTGTCTATTGCGTATGAAGGAGGTTTTCCATAAAATTCAATATATTTCCCACGGAAATGCATTACAGAAATTTCTTTTTGAAACACCAACATTTCTTACTTTTGTGTACGGGGGCTGACCAGTGTGCAACGATGTGGACTTAACGAATATTTAATTCACCATAATCCAATTCGTTTCACCAAAGCTACAATACGAAAAATATGAATTCAGTTGCAATCATGACGCAATAATACAGCTGACCTTTCCTTTTTAGTTTTAGTTTAAATACAGAGAAAATGCAATGAATTGAGCTTTAAAAGGTGCCTTTGTTTAATGTGTGCATACGTAGGCCCACTCCCCAAACATATATAGATTTAAGTAAAAATTGTCTGGACGAATTTTGAGTATTTTTTTTTAATTTTTCGTTGGATATTGAAAAGCCCCCCAAAATATTTTTCTGTGTGCGCCACTGTAAGAAAGTCTGAATCGAAAGGTACGATTTACTATACATACGTGCTACGAAAAAAGTTGTAAGTCGCGAGTTATTTTAAAAAACGGGCAGTGTAGTAAGGTAGTGAACTTCAATTAACACAACCACAGCGATCAACATGCAATTTATGAAGAACTTAAAACTCTTAGCCACGTAAAGAAGATATGTTTGGATGGCACAACTATAATAAGCGCTCCTAGTGCTATCTGTGGAATACGGGAGAGTTTCCAAAACGTGTGCACGAGGTAAACCAAGATTCTTATATATTTTATTTGATATCAGGTGATTAACCATACATTTCATTGATAAAGTAACCAGGAAGCTACGAAAAACATAGATTTCAACAAAATCCAACGACTGAGCTCCGGCGCGCCCCGCCCTGTCCGGCGCGTTGCGGCACGCACCGGCGCACAGTGGTTCAGCCGCGGAAAAAATTATTTTTTTTTTCAATACCTAATTTTCAGATTCTAATGATGTAGTCTTATAAGACTATGAATAATTCATGACTACTTTGCAAAAAGTAGATTTTTTTTTTACAAAATAATGGTATCAGAAGTCAGAAAAATTTTATTCAACAAAAACTGCTTGAAATTTTTGCTAACTTTAGCTATAACTTTTCCTTATAACTTATATCTCTATTGTCCCTGTTGTGAGTTTAAAAGAAAGTATAGTAATTAAAGAAAAAATCAGTGCAATCGACCAAATATTAAAAAAATATAGGCCAGCAAAAATGGTACTTCATAAATGCTACCTTTTCTAACTTCGATGGACAAAAAGTTTGTGTGCTACAGCGTGCTACACTCGCTAACTGTAATAAAATGAAAGTTTGGAATTTCTTCTATCGATTTCTATCGATATATAAAAGAAAATGCCAAAGACCCCTCAGAAAAAAAAACTAAAAAATCAGGAAAATTTTTGATATTCTTAAATTTTTACAACTTTAAGCAAAATTTTCAATACTCATTAAAGTGGTTTTTGCTGAGCGAACATCCATACTTGAATGGTATAATAGAAGAATAAAATGTAAAACGAAATTATTTGAAAAATTTACTAATTACCACTGTCCAATTTTGGTTGTGACTAAGTGTAACTTATCATCAGTTATAAAATGCATTGTGTGAATTTCTAAGACAGAGCTGTTGTGCAACTCTTGAGTGTTTGTCTTAGAAACTCACCCATTATTAAAGATTTTATAAAAAGTTTAATTAAAATACGCAAATACGGTCCCGATCGTAAGGTGAGAAGCGAAATAAAAAACGCAAGTCTCTGCTAATTTATTCATTGTATTAACTTTCAATAGTTTCCAAAAAAAAGTTTTGTGGAATTACACATGCAACAATTGAATGCAATTGAAGTAATTTAAAATATCTTTAAGAATTATAAAAGGATAGTTTTTTAATTGATCTTAAAAATACATTTTAATTTAAAATTTATTTAATACATTTTAGTTTAATTTTAAGATCAATTAAAAAAAATATCCTTTTATAATTCTTAAAGATATTTTAAATTACTTCAATTGTTTTTGTTGCATGTGTAATTCCATAAAACTTTTTTTTGGAAACTATTGAAAGTTAATACAATGAATAAATTAGCTGAGACTTGTGTTTTTTATTTCGCTTCTCACCTTACGATCGGGACCGTATTTCCGTATTTTAATTAAACTTTTTATAAAATCTTTAATAATGCCTTTTATAACTGATGATACCGATAACTATAAACAGCCAAGTTTTAGTTTTTACGTTTCACATTAATAACTTTTGTCAACTTGGTACCTGAATTAATGAAATGAATTTACCATTAATTTAAATTAAAAATCCTTTTTTTTTTTAATTTTTTAAGTTTAACATTACTAACTTTTTTCAACTTGATACCTGAATAAATGAAATGAATTTACCATGAATTTAAATTAAAAATACTTTTGTTTTTAATTTATTTTATAAAAAATATGGACAAGTTTTAAATACACATACATATTTAGAAATAGATCTATGTTGGTATGTACATGTTTATGCAGCTTATTAACTGCACTATTATAAACAGGACAAAGAGAAAACGATAAAGAAGATGAGGAGGATAAATGATAAAGGAAATAACAAGTGAAAAGGAAGTTTGCTATCAACCTTTCTTGAACTCTTTTTCCAGCGCAAGATACCGAACCCGAATAACTTGAGTTATCAGCCATATTTGCGTCCAAGAAAAGATTGGTATCATTTGCCTCCGAAACTTGGTCTCTCAAATGAATGTTGTGTAAGGTTGCGCACGCATTAACAATCTTACCAGCAAAGCCGGGCTCATACAAAAGAACCCTTTGTTGCGATAAACACCGCCAAGTCCCTTTAAGAACGCCAAACAAACGTTCTATTGGATTCCGGGCTTTGCACAGGGCCTCATTATAGCGGAATTTCGGAGTACCCTCAGGCTGGTTCGGTAAGGGCGTCATAAGCCACGGCTCCAAAGGGTATCCGGAATCACCTGGAGGAAAGGTTTTTAAAATTAGATATGCACATTTTAAAGTAGGAAAGATAATACCAATGAGGAACATTTTCCGATTTCCATCTTCATGGGCTCTCTGCAATATTCTCCGTACGGCACAGGAACTCCATATATATGCGTCGTGGCGTGCACCTGGGAATTTAGCATTCACGTTGAGTATTTTCAGGTTTGGGTCACATATCTAGAAATTATACATACATATGTACATATTAGCATATATTTTCTTTTAAAAAGTGAATATGTTACCATTTGGACATTTATGGAGTGATATCCGTGATGGTTAACATACATACATGTGTGCAATCTATTGCACCTATTGTACCCCCAACGAATGGCGAAGCCGCCGCCGAAAAAACTTCTTTCGCAGCTTGGCGATCCTCTTGCGTCATAGGAAACTTAATTTCCTCAAAGAGCATCCTATCATTCATGGCATCAGTTACGCGATGAATGCACCGGCTTATGGATGATTGGCTCATCGACAAGCCCCACTGTTCGCCTACAGGCCGTTGGTAGCAGCCGGTGGCGTAAAATCTAACAGCAGATAACACCTTAAATGCCAAATACTTATGTACGTTAAGTAAAGAAATATCACAATTTCAATAACTACATTACTTGTTTTTCTGCTGAAATTGCAGTAATCCTCTGGCCTTTGAGGTATGCTTCTAAACGCTCCACTACCTCTGTCACCATTTCCGGACCCATCCGATATAATTTGCGAAATTCAGATGGCGCCAGCTCGAAGGGATCGTCTATATCCCGGAGGAAACGCCTGTCTACATTTTCGTGAGTTTCTTCGGCGCTTGCAGCCAAATCGTAGGCAATATATTCAAAAGCCATTTATAAAAGGTTTAAAAATAATATTTTTGTGAAAAAAAGTTACTGAAGATATTTTAACTGCACAAACTGAAATGCCGATAACTTCACAATTTTTTAGATGTTAAGGAAAACAGCTGTTTTGTTTTAACCTCAATTTGAGTAGACAAATGTTAGTGAATAGAAAAGTTGTTAAAATTGTTGTTAAGCTAACTTAACCAAAGAAAATGTGGTTATAAAAGTTAGTGAATTGCGCTACAGGTACCGCTTCCTCCATAAACACTTTTTCGAGTGCCTGGCGGAGATGGAAAATGCAAGGACACTAGATTTTCTGCGCTTCATGAAACAAACGCGCTGGTTTAGCTTCACGGGCATCTAATCTTATCATACTTTTGAATCTAATTTTTCCGGAAAGGTTTGTAAATAGGGATAAGGAAGCTAGGGCTCCCGTGTGGTATCACAATGGGCCACCTCGGCCTAAGTGTGTCCCCGCTTTCATGAATTGCGGAGACAGCCACCTCAACCTAACCTAACCTACCTAATAGCTATACATTTCTGTAAAGCGCATTAAATAACGCAGCCTACCGTGTGATTCAATTAAAAAATAATCTCCGATTTCGGGAAGAGTATAGGGCAAGAAATTGAAGATTCATGAGAAAAAAAGAAAATTATCACTTTAGGCCGCGATATTACCTTCCCTGGGTAGTGTACCAAAAAACTGAATACGCCATTCGCCTTAGCGGTTAATTCTGCGTTTGGGTGGATATCAATTTTTTTTCTTATGAAAAATCCTAACTTTTTTCAGACATAAATCTAAACATACCTTGAAATTCTGGGAATTTGCGCGGTTTTCGGTGTAGCTCCATCCAGTTTTTGGAAAAGTGAAATTTTTTTTTCAGTTTACTTACTCTAAAACAATCTATTTTCATATTCCGGGGCCGGAGGGAGGATCTGCGAAGGTGTAAAGAATCCCATACAAAAAAAAAAACTCATCTAATATACATATGTAGGTATATACTAGTGCTGGAAAACCCTCGATAGTGGTCCCATCGATTGACCATCGATAGGTTCAAAGGCAACCATCGATAGTATCGATGGTTTAATATACATATGTATGTAGGTGGCCCGTTAAAGGGAAATGTGGTACTCAAATATTTAATGAACATATGAATACATATGCATGTACATATGTACTTACGTTCCCATATTTAAAAGAAAAATATAAACTTTTATTAGAAACATTATAAAATTAATTAAAAAGTTTAATACAAAAAATAAATCAATATCTATTCAAAGTAAGAATACTACATACACACATTTGTACATATACAGTTGTCCACAAAATAGGAGAAGAGCCGAAATCAAAACCTAAATTGCTCAATTCTCAATAAAAAAAAACCGTTTTATTTGCCAGTTTTTTCATAAAATTATTCACTAATCTTTTATTTACATATTCACAGCGCACATATTCCAATCAAGTACCTTAAAAATTATAAATCTCAGTTTTTTTGATTAATTTTTTTAAAAGACGTTGGAGTTATGTACCAAGTAAAATACTATCGATGGTTAAAAAAACCATCGATAATCGCTATGGCATCGGCCCCATCGATAG
Source organism: Urophora cardui (assembly GCA_960531455.1). NCBI lineage: Eukaryota > Metazoa > Arthropoda > Insecta > Diptera > Tephritidae > Urophora > Urophora cardui. Next base: position 76,469,322 of record OY482673.1, read on the forward strand.
TATCGATAGTTCAATCGATGGTTTTCCAGCACTAGTATCTACATACAAATGTACATATGTATTTCCACATGCAGTCATGCCCCAGCAGGGCAAATTGCGCATCGGAAGTGCTTTATGGGCTAAACAGAATCAGTACTTCTCCGTCATGACGGACAAGGAAGAAACTGACAGCTGAGTAGACTGTGTATATTTTGCTCGTGCAACGCTAGATTGGCAACGTATCAGTCGCCGGATCCGGCATACTTTGCCAATTTTCTATTTTGCCGTACGTCAGTAATATAAGATGTGTTCGGTGAAGGCATTAGAGTACTCTAGTGCAGAAAATTGCGTTCGATAACTCGTTTTTGTACTGAACTGTCCAGAATTGTGTTTTGTAACCAACTTAAAATTAAATATTAGTATTAATTAATACTATTAATACATATTCCATGCGATTTTGCTCTTAGCAATTCGTTAATTTTCGTTTTTTGACGCCTTTATCTAAAACTTCTGTGACAAATGTCTGATATTGTTCTACCCTACACTTTTAGTGCATTCACCGAACACATATTTTATGTGCCACTCTTTCCGCTACGTACGTCCTGTCAGTTGAAAACGACGTACGTCATGACGGAGAAGTACTGATTCTGCTTAGCGCTTAGAAGCACTTCGTAAAGGCGTAGTTGGGCGCCAATGGGTTAATTCATGACCCTTAATGGGTTAAGATTCCAAAGATTACTCGTTTTAGTGTAGATACAACTAATATGATGTAAATATTTTGATATAAGAATTTTTATTAAGAATCTTGATTCGAAATCAAGCTTGAATCAAGAATCAAAAAAGATTTTTGATTCTTTTGAGAAATGAATCACAAATCAATTTTATCTTAAGGCAACATTGTCATGAATTTTGAAGCACTTTCATTTGGCAAAACAAAGAGGATAATTCATGGACATACAAATAAGTTAGCTGACCCAACTATGTGAAAACGACTTCAGAGCTCAAAAGAGCATTAGAAGGAAGTGTAGAGCTGCAAAATACGAAAATAATGACGTACCAATTTTAAAAATCGGATGAAAAATAACAGTTACAATAAAAATACGATTTCGGCGGTATTTCGCGGGATCAAAAAAAAATTTTTTTTGTGTACTTTAACCCTCTCAACATAAGCTTCAAATTTAGGGGCGGAATTTTACAACTTTTTTTTTTTCGTATGGGGACCAACCCTATCTAGGGTACCCCGAAATAAGTCCCAAATGAAATAAGTCCCAAAAAAAATTGAAATAATTCCCAAATATTTTCCATACAAATTGGGACTTATTTCATAATCAAATAACTCCCAACGAAATTCCGTTGGGACTTATTTCATTATTTTCCAAATTTGGGAGTTATTTCATATGTTGGGACTTATTTCATTTCTCTTAAAAATGCAATTTAACAAGCTTCGACGTTTTTTCTATAACTGTTGTAAGGTAAGATTTTAGCAAAACTGAGTTAAGTTCAAGCATTGCGTACGCAAACAATTCGTTTTAGAATTTCAACAGCTAAAGGTCGGTGATATAAAGTGTTAAAATGTCCAATCTTGAATTTGAAATAATAAGTGGAAAAAGAATAAATAGTAAAGTCTTGTATGTGAAAGAGGAAAAACAGTGCTATATAAGAAAGCATTGGCGCACTCAGGGGGGTGGGGGGGGGGGGGGGGGGGTTGGGGTTAAAACCCCCCCAAAATTTGACAACACAATAAAAAAAAATAATTTTATAAAAGATGGTACATGCATAAATAATAATATAATACAATGGCGCTTATTATAACTCTGACGAGTTTTATGGCCGAGCTTCTCTCCCAATTCGAGGTGTGCTCCTTTTTGTTTTTCCTACTAATTGGGTGGACCTACAGTTTTATGCCGGCTCCGAACGGCGAATGCATTTTTTTGAGAAGCTTTTTCATGGCAGAAATACACTCGGAGGGTATGCCGCCCACTGCCGAGAGGTGACCGCTGTTCTTAAAAAACCCAATAATTGGATTTTTACTAATTAGAAAAATTTTTTGGTGTTTTGCTCGGACCGGTTAAAACCCCCCCAAAATTTGACAACACAATAAAAAAAAAATAATTTTATAAAAGATGGTACATGCATAAATAATAATATAATACAATGGCGCTTATTATAACTCTGACGAGTTTTATGGCCGAGCTTCTCTCCCAATTCGAGGTGTGCTCCTTTTTGTTTTTCCTACTAATTGGGTGGACCTACAGTTTTATGCCGGCTCCGAACGGCGAATGCATTTTTTTGAGAAGCTTTTTCATGGCAGAAATACACTCGGAGGGTATGCCGCCCACTGCCGAGAGGTGACCGCTGTTCTTAAAAAACCCAATAATTGGATTTTTACTAATTAGAAAAATTTTTTGGTGTTTTGCTCGGACCGTGGTTTGAAGCCGAGACCTCTGGCATAGCAGGCGAGCACTCTACCCACTGCACCACAGCGGCATAAATATTTGTGTAAATAAATGTTGTAAAATCTATGAATATTCGTGGATGTACATTGCCAATGTTTGTCAACATCTACTGATTATGTTTATAAACAAGCAGTGTGGAGACATTTCCCTAAAAGTATGCTGTGGATATTAGCTGAGGTTTGTTTAATTTAAAATAATTTACCAACGCACACTGGTCACATTTATATGGTGAGTGGGACAAAACTCAGTTTCTTGGAAACAGATGGACCTTCCGAAACCAAGTTTTGCAGATTGGTGTCCCAATAAACGACTCATCTTTTAGAAAAATTAAAGGCATATGTTGTAATCCACGCCCACCACTAACGCTAGTTTACAGCCAAAAAAAAAACAAGAAAACCAGGAATGGGGGAGGATAGGAATTGACCTGCTGAGCTTGGAACTATTTTTTTTTTTACATGAAAGAGTTTTTAGTGCTTAGCACGAAATTTTTATTTTAATTCAATTTTTAATTGTTGGGGTAAGTGGAAAAAAATTTCAACAACTATTTACAGCGAAGGTTGAGTGTATAGCTATTTCACGAAAAACCATTTTCGATCATCAGCACTCTTTTCGGAAGTGGATGCACCGGGGATTGAACCCGAGTCCATTCCATCTTCAGCCGCAATGACCCAACGCATAAACCCACTCGGCCATTGAGACTCTGTGCAAGCTGTTGGATTTTCCCCACTTTTGCCTTTTTCATTTTCAACATTAACGTTAGTGTGTATATGCTTTTGCATATATTCGTTAACAATTTTACTTGAAAGAGTTTTTAGTGCTTAGCACGAAATTTTTATTTTAATTCAATTTTTAATTGTTGGGGTAAGTGGAAAAAAATTCAACAACTATTTACAGCGAAGGTTGAGTGTATAGCTATTTCACGAAAAACCATTTTCGATCATCAGCACTCTTTTCGGAAGTGGATGCACCGGGGATTGAACCCGAGTCCATTCCATCTTCAGCCGCAATGACCCAACGCATAAACACACTCGGCCATTGAGACTCTGTGCAAGCTGTTGGATTTTCCCCACTTTTGCCTTTTTAATTTTTTTTTTTAATTTTTTTTATGGTTAGGTTTTTGAGATAACGGTAATTTTGTGTTTTTTTGTTATCACTTCATTCAAAAATTATTTTCGCTGGAGTTACAAATGCGATAAACAAAAACAGTATCTCGTTCGAAAGGCAATTAAAATACGCTTCAAATGACATACAACTTGTGGTGGTCTAATAAAAACTCGCGCTAGCTGGTAAAAATTTTGTGCATTTTTTGCGATTTTTGAAAAAATTTTGATTTTCAAAGTAAGTTTTTTACAAAAAGTTGTAAAAATCAGGAAAGTTTTATTCTTTTAAAAATTTTCCCATTTAATTGCAAAGACTTTAAGCGTAATACCAGAGAGATCCGATGAATCCTTTTTTTGGCGATTTTTTTCTTGTGAAACAAAAAGCATATTTTGGATGAACAACTGGGTTAGGTGACTTAACTATGTGAAAATGACTTCATAGGTCAAAAGGACATTAGAAGCATATATAGAGCTTCCAAAGACTAGACTAATGACATTTGAATTTTAAAAATCCGATGTCAAATAACAAAGTTACCATTAAAAAAAATATTTCCGCGTTATTTCGCGGGATAAAAAAAAATTGTATGGAGAGTGGGGCAAAACTCATTTACTCAGATTTTATCGAAAATAAAGTTTTATCGAAAACAGTCGACGTAAATATGTACAAAAATACGTAAAAGGAGCATCTTGGGCAACAATATTTTTTATAGACTAGCTACATCTAATATGATATTTTAAGAAAAAGGGAAAAATGTATAAACAGGCTTAACAAGACAAGACTTGAAACAACTCAAATCTGCTTATAAGACCTGGTCCAGACTAATCCTTAGTTGTTAAAATTTTAAATGAAAATGCTAATGCTTGAAAATTACGCTCATAGAAAAACTAAGATTTCTTCATCTTGTATTTTGCTAAGAATCATGAAACATACCTTTTTCTTGCGCTTCAATAGTTACATATCCGCATTGTTTTAGAACTCAAACTTGAAATCGCGCAAAAATCATAACACACTTATTTACACAAACTTTTTCCAGAATATTTTTTTATCAAATGTGTTGACTTTAAATGAGCCAAAGTAACGTTTAATGGTGTCTATTGCGTATGAAGGAGGTTTTCCATAAAATTCAATATATTTCCCACGGAAATGCATTACAGAAATTTCTTTTTGAAACACCAACATTTCTTACTTTTGTGTACGGGGGCTGACCAGTGTGCAACGATGTGGACTTAACGAATATTTAATTCACCATAATCCAATTCGTTTCACCAAAGCTACAATACGAAAAATATGAATTCAGTTGCAATCATGACGCAATAATACAGCTGACCTTTCCTTTTTAGTTTTAGTTTAAATACAGAGAAAATGCAATGAATTGAGCTTTAAAAGGTGCCTTTGTTTAATGTGTGCATACGTAGGCCCACTCCCCAAACATATATAGATTTAAGTAAAAATTGTCTGGACGAATTTTGAGTATTTTTTTTTAATTTTTCGTTGGATATTGAAAAGCCCCCCAAAATATTTTTCTGTGTGCGCCACTGTAAGAAAGTCTGAATCGAAAGGTACGATTTACTATACATACGTGCTACGAAAAAAGTTGTAAGTCGCGAGTTATTTTAAAAAACGGGCAGTGTAGTAAGGTAGTGAACTTCAATTAACACAACCACAGCGATCAACATGCAATTTATGAAGAGCTTAAAACTCTTAGCCACGTAAAGAAGATATGTTTGGATGGCACAACTATAATAAGCGCTCCTAGTGCTATCTGTGGAATACGGGAGAGTTTCCAAAACGTGTGCACGAGGTAAACCAAGATTCTTATATATTTTATTTGATATCAGGTGATTAACCATACATTTCATTGATAAAGTAACCAGGAAGCTACGAAAAACATAGATTTCAACAAAATCCAACGACTGAGCTCCGGCGCGCCCCGCCCTGTCCGGCGCGTTGCGGCACGCACCGGCGCACAGTGGTTCAGCCGCGGAAAAAATTATTTTTTTTTTCAATACCTAATTTTCAGATTCTAATGATGTAGTCTTATAAGACTATGAATAATTCATGACTACTTTGCAAAAAGTAGATTTTTTTTTTACAAAATAATGGTATCAGAAGTCAGAAAAATTTTATTCAACAAAAACTGCTTGAAATTTTTGCTAACTTTAGCTATAACTTTTCCTTATAACTTATATCTCTATTGTCCCTGTTGTGAGTTTAAAAGAAAGTATAGTAATTAAAGAAAAAATCAGTGCAATCGACCAAATATTAAAAAAATATAGGCCAGCAAAAATGGTACTTCATAAATGCTACCTTTTCTAACTTCGATGGACAAAAAGTTTGTGTGCTACAGCGTGCTACACTCGCTAACTGTAATAAAATGAAAGTTTGGAATTTCTTCTATCGATTTCTGTTAAAAATTTTTTCCCATATTTTCCCCAATCGATGTAAACTTGATTTAAAAGTCCCATCAAATTTTGATAAAATTGACAAAATGTACCATGCATTTAGGCTCATGCGTATATATTAACGTTTGAATCTTATGTGTTTTTTTGTTTACGAATATGAAGGCACAGAGAGGATTAGATAAAAATGCAGATTGGTAAATTATACACCTAATTTGTTAGAATCAATGGTAATGCAAACAAAAATAACGATAAACACATTCGTCATAACATTGCGGTTTGCAAACAACAATAGCAACAAACTCATTTGTTTAAGAATGTATACACATAGAGCGCATTAGATAGCTTTGCAGTAGGTATACAAGTTATCATAGGTTTCTTCCCACAGATGGCATTAACCAAATGTCACAGCTGCCTTCCTAGCCTTCGCCCAGGTCAATCACATCCAGCTAAATTACAACAGCATGCCACTTCATGCAACTAGCTAGATCAGCAGAAATGCGATCACACGGTATGATCGCATATCGTTGTTGACATACGTTGCTGTGTCAGCGAAACTATCGACTAGGGTCATTGCGCTATGACAACATCACAAGCGCCACAATTCTCTTCATCATATTTAACTGCATCAGCAAAAGCAGCTATTACAACATCATCAATAAACATCATCAGCGCGACGATTGTGTCAACGTCGCTAGCCGCCAGCAGAGCAGCAGCAGCGTTATCCAACGTCGTGGGCTAGGTGGACAGTTAGGGTAGCAATTAAGTTTCAGTTTGTAATGTAACTCAGAAAAGCACACACGTGCAATAAACTACAATTGGCGCCCAACGTGGGGCTGGAAAAACACTAATCATTTTGATCCTAAGGGACAAATAATAACCGCAAACAGTTAGAAGGATTCGAAACAAACATCCTCGTGGCGAAGTCAATGATAATAATCGCAAGCAGTTAGAAGGAAGCAGACCGAAGAACAGCAAGCAACAACGGAAGAAACCTATGATAACTTACATACATATTATTTATGTATTTTTTTATTAAAACAATGAGTGCATTTTCAATTTCTTATAAAGAATTAAGTGAGGAATTAATAAAATGTGATCGAAGTGTGGATTCGTTAACGAACTTTATCGAGTTACATACATACCAAGGCGCTAACGAATGATGATATTGCAGTAGTGAAACGAAATATATCGCAGCGATTCGTAGGTCAATTTAAAAAGCGATAGGACTATTGAAGGGAGATATTTCGCTTATTTTTAACACGCTTTTATTAGTTTCACCTGTATGTATGTATGTATGTATGTATGTTTGTATGTATGTATGTATGTAATTTCTTCTGCTGTCTAAATATATGCAACACATGAGATTAGGTTATAACCACCGCTATGTTCCAACAGATGGCGCGCGTGTATTTATATTTTTAAAATATTCACTTATATTATTTTAGCACGAACTTTGGCTTAAAAGTATGTTTTGAAATGCCACAACACACTGGTGAAATCTAATAGAGTTTTCCATTCTTAGTTAGATATATTTGAGGTGGATTTTCCATGTAGCAGTCAATCTATTTGTGAGAAGAGAGGAAGAAAGAGTAAGGAGTTCAGTGATTGCAGTGATCGTGCTAAACTATACAAGGTTGCTGCTTTAGTCGATTAGTATGCACAATAGCCGTGTTTCACATACGGTGATCCTAACCCAGATAAAAATTTTTGCATGTAAATGCAACAACAAAGATTTCAGCTCGATTAAACCAGATAAATTGCTGGTTCAATTTCTGATCCGCCATGTTCGATTTGTTTTTTCCGTGCTGATTTGGCAGCACAGTGCTTTTTTGATTTGGCAGAACCATGATCCAATAATAATGGTCGACGCAGCAGAGGACGGGTATTTTGTTTTTGGAAAAGTAAGCTGTCAAATTATCGTCTTTTGTTTTGATTTTGCCCTCTTGCACGTGTTATTCCTGGAAATAGCTTGTGTGTTCGCTTGTATGTTCGCTGGCGTTTTTTCTGTTTTTGACAGTTTTATCTACGGCCGTTCAACGGTAATCGCCTATTCTCTTTTCAGTGCAACGACCATATAGAATTATTGGATCATGGGCAGAACTGAAAAGTGACATTTGTGTAAGTATACATATATATACATATACCCTGCAGTAAATTTGTTTCACTGCTAAATGATCATTCTTTGTTGAATATTCATCACTATCGTTTTGCGTTGGTGCAAGCGTGCAAGTTATATTGAAAAAACCAAACGAAATATCATCTAGGCGGTTATAAACCCACGAGCCAGCTTGTATTTCGGTAGGTTTTTTGACATTCGGCAGCTTTTCTGACAAATTTTTCAATTTGACAACTATAAAACAAATTATATTTAAAATAAAAAATATATGGAAATACAAATTTCAAATTTGCCTCTTGTAAGCTTCTACTTTGGCCGTAAGGGGAAAGAAGAAGTCCGGAAGAAAAATTATACTGCGCACTGGCTTCTCCTTATAACATGGAATACATAGCTATCCCGCCATTTGAGTTTCATAATTTATTTCTGTAATTTAAATTCAAATTTCCAAAAAAATAATTTTTGAAATAGTTATTTTCATTTAGTTTGAAGTTTAAAGTCAATCAAATTGTTTTTGAGGGAGTATTTGTCTCTTTTCAACGTACAGAAGAATTGTTTTTGCGCTATTATAACTCTGACGAGTTTTATGGCCGAGCTTCTCTCCCAATTCGAGGTGTGCTCCTTTTGTTTTTCCTACCATTGGACAGTTTTATGCCGGCTCCGAACGGAGTCATATAGGCATGAGGAAAGCAAACCATTTATTTGAAAAAATTCAGCAGCCTTTATATGAAAGCATTCACTGATGCCTTCTCATGATGAATTTCATCAGTGATTCATAAAGGATTAATTTCAGATTTTTACTGCTGGGTATATGTTGTATATATTTCTGCTTCTTTTTAGTTCTTTTCAAGTGCAGCCAATTTTCATTATGAGCCGGATTGTTTCAGTAAAAATTTATCTTGACCCAGACCCAGATGCAATAACTGAAATGCCCCTAATAACAACTTTCAAAGGCAAGTAAAAGGCTGGAGAAAGGAAACAGTGAGCAAAACCATATTAGTGCTTCAGTTGCACTGGGAATATTAATGGATGCAGATTTAACAAAATTTCAATATGAAACTATCAGAATTGCCCTCAGCTCGGAATGTTTTAACATTTTACATACTGGGCATTGTGATACAAAGACGTAATGCTTTTTGTTCGCCGTATTGCTTTGTGTTAATGAGATTTTAGAGCTTATTTCCATATTTTTGATTAACCTTAGATGAAATTATTGAAGAGTTGAATGCTGATAAAGACTCTGGCAGTATTTTTATGTATATTTTCTCCGGATGATAATGTGGTAACTGATGAGAGGGTGGAACATCATTCGAGATTGCAACCAGTGTGTGTACCATACAAGCTCTATTTTAATAATATTTTTACTGGCTTACCGTTACTTGTGTATTTACGGGATCAGGATGTTGCTTGAACGGGTACCATTCCTGAAAAACGTTTAGAAAATTGCCAAATTCTATAGACGTGAAGAAAGACGTCCAAGGAAATTATCATCGCTAAGTGGGTAATAATGGATTGACTCCTGTCACAAAATTTGGTCGACTTCGATTCATGTATGTATAAAAGAACGGTTAAAAATTCAAGAAAATTCCCCAGCTGTCATCAGGATGTACAACAAGTATATGGGAGTAGTTGACCGTGTTGATGAAAATACTGACTCCACGAGAGTATTAGCCCTTGGTGACACGAAGTGGTGGTTTTCTTTATTTGCTTTTTGGTGCAAATTAGAGTGCCGAGTGAGGCGATGTCCACCGGTGGAGTGAAAACCACAAATAAATTCAAAGATCGTGTGGATATATCACCACCATAAACGAAAAATATGTGAGGATTTACACGTAAAATGTTGGTATATTTCTCAAAATAACTAAACATTTATTTTCTATATAATTTTCTACATAATTTTAATTGTTTAGTGTTTATAAACAAATATTTTTGTACAAAACGAATATTTCACTTGAACAGATATAGAAGAAAACAAGTAAGGAAGCCTAAGTTCGAGTGGAATCGAACATTAGATACTCAGCTGTATGTTTTCATTGTTTGTTTCCGTTTGATGGAAACACGGCGTATTTTATATAAAGCGAGTGCCGCCCATTTTCAACATTTTTATCAGTCATCCAGCTAAGCATATGAATATTATTCTTTGTGCAAAATTTCATTCCATTTTGACTTCTAGTTACAAAGATGTCACGTTACAAATTCCCAAAGGGTGTTCCAGAAATATCTTTGTTAAAAAGTAGGCGTGGTCATAACCGATTTCAATAAATTTTTGCGTGTCTATTAACACAAGTCATAAAAGTGTATAAACCAAGTTTCGTTATAATATCTCAATTATTTGTCGAGTTATAGGCTAAGAAATCTCATATATTCCTTTGTCTAAAAAGTGGCGGTGCCACGCCCATCTTCCAAAATTTTTATATTTTTTGTTTCCGGTCTATTGTGGAACTCATGCCACAAAATTTCTATGAATTATCTCTATATTTGACAAAGATATCGCTTAAAATGTTTTTATTAGGCCACTTTATAGTTCCCATGTATAAAAGTGGCGTGGTCGTCAAACCGATTTCGCAAAAATTTTGAACATGTATTACCACAAGTAATAAAAGTGTACACACCAAGTTTCGTCATTATATATAAATTATTTGTCGCGTTATGGGCTCAGAAATCTCGTATATTCCTGTTTCTAAAAAGAGGCGGTGCCCATTTTCCAAAATTTTTGTCTTTTTCGTTTTATGTCCATAGTTTGATTCCTGCTATAAAATTTCAATGACATATCTTTATATTTGACAGAGATTTGGCTTAAAATGTTTTTATTAGGCCAATTTATAATACACATATATAAAAGTGGGCGTGGCCGTCAACCGATTTTAACGATTTTGCGTCCAAACGTTTGCCTAAGTAATTAAATCACGTTTACGGAATTTCATCGATATATCTTCAACGGTTTCTGAGTTATGACTCATAAAACTTTCAATGTTTGTCCCTTAGTAAGTGGGCGTGGCACCGCCCATTTTCCAAAATTTTTGTGTTTTTTGTTTTATGTCCATAGTTGGACTCATGCGACAAAATTTAATTGATAGATCTTTATATTTGACAGAGATATGGCTTAAAATGTTTTTATTAGGTCACTTTGTAATATACATATATAAAATTGGGCGTGGCCGTCAACCGATTTTAACTATTTTCCGTCCAAACGTTTGCCTAAGTAAGTGAATCACGCGTACCAAATTTCATCGATATATCTTCAATGGTTTCTGAGTTATGACATATAAAACTTTCCATGTTTGACCCTTAATAAGTGGGCGTGGCACCGCCCATTTTCCAAAATTTCATCAAATTTCTTCCTAGGGGCTTGATCTCAACACGTGGGTAAAATGTCATCGCTCCAGCTATATTAGTGACTGAGATACCAAATTTCAGATTTTTTCTATATAGGAAAAGTGGGCGTGGTCATGGTCCGATTTTGCCCATTTTCAATACCAACCGTCCCAGTCTTGATACCAACTTGCATTTCAAATTTCATCAAAATATCCCAATTTTTGAGCGAGTTAGAGTGTTTACAGACGGACGGACAGACGGACGGATAGACGGACAGACGGACGGACGGACATGGCTCAATCGATTTCTCTTTTCACCCTGATCATTTTGATATATATAAGTCTATATCTATCTCGATTATTTCATTCTGTTACAATCCACCGTTATGTGATTAAAACTATAATACTCTGTGTACTAGTACAGCTGAGTATAAAAATGCTCGAATAGTTTACACAATTCCCAGTGTCACTTATAGGTGACTCCCTCTTAAAATACAGGGGGGAGGGGGAGTGGTTATTTAATTTTTACACATTTTTGTGGTGTATGAGAAATTTTTAATTTTGAGAAATTTTTAATTTTGTCCTAAACTTAAGCTGATGCCACATAGAACTTTGTGTTGCGCTACCTGACACTTTCTGCGTGACAGCTGAGATAAAATACATGTATCGATATGAGGTTTCTCACATAACAAAAAGTAACGCAACGCCGAAGTTACGTACCTAAAGCACAAAGTTGCCCAAATCTCAACTTTTGGGCGCGTTGAAATTTTTTTTCAGTTTCCCTTTACTTAATATAAATAAACAAATTTAAATTTCACACAATTACAAAATAATTTAATAGATTTTTTTTTCTTATTTATTTTTTTTGTAAATAAAACGGAGAATGACAAATTTTTCAGATAATAAATATTTTTTGAGTGATGTTACAACGTTCATTGTGGCATAGTTTTTCAGATTTGCATTTTTTGGCGTAGAAAAAGGCGTGACGCAACGCGGAAAAAGTTTTATGTGGAATCAGCTTTAGCTATGGGAATTGGAGAGTTAATTTACAAAGTTTACTTGATCACACAACAAGAAGACTTATTGATACTTTCTCAGCAGAGAAGTTGAACTCCTTATCATGTTCAGGGTTAATCCTTACTAGTAAATGGGGCTTACGATTAGTAGGCTTATGTTTTCTAGGAAAAGTGATAGAATTTCTACCAATACAGATGTTATTAATCGCTTACTGCCAAGTTCTGACCATTATATAAAGTCCATAAGACGACAACCCAACAAAAAGTGCGTGGAATTGGATCCTGTTGTCAAAGATATGCTAAATCATTAAACATTTTTCTTATATTTGTTTTTTTTTCTTTCCATATATACATACATAGTTATATTTTCGATTATAAATATAATCATTAAGTACGTCAAATTTTTACAAGGGCTCTTTTCAGTTACTGAAAATGTATATCTTCATTTGTTTTTGAATAAAAGGTGTAGGAAAAGTGGGCGTGGTTGTTTGCCAATCACGCCTATATTTGGTATTGTCATTATATTTCATGACATTACCTTATGCGCCAAGTTTCGTGAAGATATCTTAATTTTTTCAGCTGAAATTAAAATTTTTCTTTAAAAATGTTTACTATAGGTCCAGGGGAGGTACCCCTAGGGGTATGGTCGATTTCAACAATTTTTTGTGCTGTCAATGCATTTAATGAGGGTAACTCATGTACAAAGTTTCGTGAAGATATCTTATTTTTTTTTTAGCTGAAACTGCATTTAAATCATTTTTTTATAGGTCCAAGGGAGGTACCCCTAGGGGTTTACCAATTTCAACCATTTTTTGAAAATTTCTTAATTAGCTCTGTGCAAAATTTCAATGATCTAGGACCACTCCTATTTTTTCCGCAAAATGTATGGAGCCGAACCACTGTGCGACGTGCCTCTTTTTTATGTATATATACGTATACACACTATTGTATACAATGCCGAGGTTTTCACCTAATTTCATGTTACTTTTCCAGTATTTTTTATTTTGGCAAATAAAAAGTCGACAAAATGCTATACACATTTCTTCAATTACAAAAACTGTAGTTTTTTAAACTTGAATGGTGCCACTTTCATTGCCGATTATGAAGCTGGCCTAAGAAGAGCTATTAAGGCCTCCTTTTTAGATTCAAAACTCTACGGCTGTTGGTTTCATTTTTGCCAGGCGGTACGACGCCAAATAACAACAAAACATAAACAACTGGCTGAATTGATTCGACCAAATAGTAAGGTGTCATTGGAATACCACAAGCTTTTATCATACACCAAAATGTCTATATCTGAACAATCGGTTGTATGGGAGCTATATGTTATAGTTGTCCGATCTTGACAATTTTCGGTAGCCCCGTTTTGGCCAATATGGGTACAAATACTTCAAAATTTCATGCCGTTAGCTGTTAAAATGGAGGAGTTATACACCAAAATGTGTATATCTGAATAATCGGATGTTGTGGAACTATATGTTATAGTGGTCCGATCTTGACAATTTTCGGTAACCTTGTTTGGGCAAAAATGGGTACGTCTACTTCAAAGTTTCATGTCCTTAGCTGTTTAAATGGGGAAGTTATGCACAAATTACATAAAAAATTTTCATGTATATCTGAATAATCGATTGTTTTCTATATGTTATAGTGGTCCGATTCGGCCGGTTCCGACAAACGATCAGCTGCATATAACAACATACCTGTATTCAGAATTTCATTCAGATATCTCAAAAACTGAGGGACTAGTTTGCGTTCATACAGTTGGACGGGCGGACAGACGGACATGGCTTAATCGACTCAGCTCGTGATTATGATCATATCGGTATATATTTTGGTAGGTCCCCACGCTTCCTCCTGGTACTTTCGACAAACATTTTTTGGCACTAAGTTATAATACCATTTCATTCTCATGAAAGGTATAAAAATCCGGCAGGTATCGCTGTTGTATTTTATTTCTATTTACACCAAAGTATCGGTCCAAAATTTTAATTTCTCGAGTAAATTTTACCTTCCTTCTATAACCGAAAACTTAGGAATTGTTACAAAATGTTTGTTAGTAATATCTTTGACTAGAATATAATAGTATGTATAATACAATGCCGCTGAAATAGCTCTAGCGAGTTGTAAGGACGAGCTTATCTCCCTAATTTGAGGCGCATTCCTTAATTTTTGTTTTTTCCTACTAAGTGAGTGGTCCTGCAGTTTTATGCCGGCTCCGAACGGGGAATGCATTTTTTGTGGGAATCATTTTTGTGGCAGAAATACCCTATGAGGGTATGCCACCCACCGCCGAGAGGTGACCGCTATTTCCGATTTCTAATTAATTAAATTTTTTTTGGTATTTGTCCGAGACCTTTCCGTAGTAATATCTATGGCTCGGTCCACAGTGCTTTTGCGCAGAACACTTTCCTGCGTTGGCGGCCTTTGGCCGCGCTTATAAAAAATAACCCTGGACTACGCCATCCAAGTCCGGAGGTCTGTCATAACCAAATATTCGGACTTATTTCGTTTCCTTCTTTGGGAGCTATTTCATTTCTAAAAGTTGGGAGTTATTTCATTTTTATTGAGACTTATTTCATTGGGACTTATTTCATTTGGGACTTATTTCATTTGGGACTTATTTCATTTGGGACTTATTTCGGGGTACCAATGCGTGGTCGTTAAGGCGTTAAAATTCTTGGGATTTACTATTTTAGTATCGATATGCCGATTCTGATTCAAGAAAATTAAACTCGAAATAAAAAAAAAAAAAAAACATGGGTCACCAACGGGTTAACTCATGACCGTCAATGAGTTAAGATGCTATAGATTAACTGCTTTAGTGCAGATAAAGCGATTCTGATGTAAAAAAGTCGATTTCAGAATTTTGAGCGTCCCCATATATCGACGGCTGAGAATAAGATCGCCCTATGTCAAAAATTGTTTCAAGAACGCCCTATTTCAGAGAAAATTCCATATATGTTTCTCTGAAAGAGGACGTTTTTAAATTATTTTCTGAAATAGGACGTTATTGAAACAATTTCTGAAATAGTGCGTTTTTGAAGCAAAATCTGAAATAGGACGTCATTCAAGCAATTTTTGGAATAGGCCGTTTTTGAAACAATTTTTGAAATAGGGCGATCTTATTCCCATCCGTCGATATATAGGTGGCCCCAGTGTGCGACGATATGTTATGTACCTACTATTTATTAGAGCTCTAGATACCCGGGTATCGAGCAATTCGATCTGCTCGTTTTTGTTTGAAGCCCGTTTGTTGTTCAAATGCCCGTACAAACATTCGAGCATTCGAGCTTACAAACAAAAAAGTGTGTATTGGAAAAACAAAAATAAAAAAATACATATAAAGAAAAAAAAATTAATAATAAACAAATGAAAAAAAACAAACTTTAAAATGCCCGAATTGTTCAAATGCCCGTACAAACATACGGGTAATAAACAAAAAAACGACTGTTCGAGCATTTGAACAATTGTTCGGGCTACTCGAAAATGTTCAAAAAAAAAAATCGAGAGCTCTACTATTTATGTGCTTACATATAGGTACATATGTACCTGTGTTGCATATTTTTTTTTAATTTTATTGGTACCTAGTACCTACATACACAATTAATTTAATTTTATTACGTTGTTTTTATAAAAGTTTGTACATATTCATGTTTTTCTCGGTTTTTTTTTTAATTTTTTATCCTAATCTTTAGATATGTAGGTATGTATGTATGTACCTATGTATATAAATTTCCAACTACTTAATAAATTTGAAAAATAAGTGTTGGGGTTTGAGCCCCACCGTGAGCATATTTTTTCAATTTTTATTTTCGGATTTTTTTTAATATTTATTTTCGGTTTTTTTTTTAATTTTTTTGCAAAAATTTCTTTGAAAATATGGAAATCATGGAAATAGAAATAAACGATGCTCACATTAATTTAAAAACTTTTAACATGAATCAATTTGAGTGGTAGTTAAAACTTGAATTTAGTTTAGTATTGGTAGCAAAAGTGCAGAAAAGTCAGTCAAACCCCAAAAAAGCTTATGGATAAGTACCTACACAAAATTCAACAGAAATACATGTGCATTACAATAGTAGTTGTAGAAGAAGAAGATGAAGATGAAAATCTATATAATAATATAATACAATGGCGCTATTATAACTCTGACGAGTTTTATGACCGAGCTTCTCTCCCAATTCGAGGTGTGCTTCTTTTTGTTTTTCCTACTAATTGGGAGGACCTACAGTTGTATGCCGGCTCCGAACGGCGAATGCATTTTTTGTGAGAAGCTTTTTCATGGCAGAAATACACTCCGAGGGTATGCCGCCAACTGCCGAGAGGTGACCGCTGCTCTTAACAAGTAAGGAAGCCTAAGTTCGAGATGAATCGAACATTAGATACTCAGCTGTATGTTTTCATTGTTTGTTTGCGTTTGATGGAAACACGGCGTATTTTATATAAGATGAATTTCATATCAAAGGCTGAAAAAAACGAACATTTTGAACCCGACCGCCTCAGAATTTGATGAAATTTTGCATAGAGGTACATCTTACCTACTCAAACACAACCTCATTTTTAGAAATTGCATTTTCGAAAAATTGTGGGCGTGGCAAGGTATTGAAATATTCGAAAATATCCGAAAATAATCGAAAAATTACGATAATAGGTACTTTTAAAGTGTGATTACTTGGGAATGGCTTCACCGATTTCAAAGATCTTTATACCATTAGAAAGGTATTGAAATTAGCTTTCAAAAAAATACACTGTAAATTTTTTTGTTTTAGTACACTGAAAAAAAATGTTTTCCAAAATAAAATTTGAAACTGAAAAAACACTTCAAAGATCAAGCGATTTTGAAAAATATAAATTTTGTTTAGAAAGGCCTATTTAATATATATTACATATCTAAAAACTAAAATGGCCTTTTTCTTTATTTTTTTTTTAATTTATTTAAGTAAATGCATCTCTTGGCTTTGTATATATTTTGATATCACGCGCAAACTAATCAACCGATTTCAAAAATTTTTATACCATTAGAAAGGTATTAATATCACCTTTTGAAAACACACACTGTAAAAATTCTATATTACATATTACACTGAAAAATTCTGAGGGGGTCGGGTTCAACGCATATTGGTTTTGATATGAAATTCATCATAAAGCGAGTGCCGCATAAAGTGGGCGTAGCCACGCCCATTTTCAACATTTTTATCAGTCATCCAACTAAGCATATGAATATTATTCTTTGTGCAAAATTTCATTCCTTTTTGACTTCTAGTTACAAAGATGTCACGTTACAAATTCCCAAAGGGTGTTCCAGAAATATCTTTGTTAAAAAGTAGGCGTGGTCATAACCGATTTCAATAAATTTTTGCGTGTCTATTAACACAAGTCACAAAAGTGTATAAACCAAGTTTCGTTATAATATCTCAGTTATTTGTCGAGTTATAGGCTAAGAAATCTCGTATATTCCTTTGTCTAAAAAGAGGCGGTGCCACGCCCATCTTCCAAAATTTTTATATTTTTTGTTTCCGGTCTATTGTGGAACTCATGCCACAAAATTTCTATGAATTATCTCTATTTGACAAAGATATCGCTTAAAATGTTTTTATTAGGCCACTTTATAGTTCCCATGTATAAAAGTGGGCGTGGTTGTCAAACCGATTTCGCTAAAATTTTGAACATGTATTACCACAAGTAATAAAAGTGTACACACCAAGTTTCGTCATTATATATAAATTATTTGTCGAGTTATAGGCTCAGAAATCTCGTATATTCCTGTTTCTAAAAAGAGGCGGTGCCACGCCCGTTTTCCAAAATTTTTGTGTTTTTCGTTTTATGTCCATAGTCTGACTCCTGCTATAAAATTTCAATGACATATCTTTATATTTGACAGAGAGTTGGCTTAAAATGCTTTTATTAGGCCACTTTATAATACACATATATAAAAGTGGGCGTGGCCGTCAACCGATTTTAACAATTTTGCGTCCAAACGTTTGCCTAAGTAATTAAATAACGCGTACAGAATTTCATCGATATATCTTCAACGGTATCTGAGTTATGACTCATAAAACTTTCAATATTTGCCCCTTAATAAGTGGGCGTGGCACCGCCCATTTTCCAAAATTTTTGTGTTTTTCGCTTTATGTCCATAGTTGGACTCATGCGACAAAATTTCAATGATAGATCTTTATATTTGACAGAGATATGGCTTAAAATGTTTTTATTAGGTCACTTTGTAATATACATATATAAAATTGGGCGTGGCCGTCAACCGATTTTAACTATTTTCCGTCCAAACGTTTGCCTAAGTAAGTGAATCACGCGTACCAAATTTCATCGATATATCTTCAATGGTTTCTGAGTTATGACATATAAAACTTTCCATGTTTGACCCTTAATAAGTGGGCGTGGCACCGCCCATTTTCCAAAATTTCATCAAATTTCTTCCTAGGGGCTTGAGCTCAACACGTGGGTAAAATGTCATCGCTCCAGCTATATTAGTGACTGAGATACCAAATTTCCGATTTTTTCTATATAGGAAAAGTGGGCGTGGTCATGGGCCGATTTCGCCCATTTTCAATACCAACCGTCCCAGTCTCGGTACCAACTTGCATTTCAAATTTCATCAAAATATCCCAATTTTTGAGCGAGTTAGAGTGTTTACAGACGGACGGACAGACGGACGGGCGGACGGACATGGCTCAATCGATTTCTCTTTTCACCCTGATCATTTTGATATATATAAGTCTATATCTATCTCGATTATTTCATTTTGTTACAATCCACCGTTATGTGATTAAAACAATAATACTCTGTGTACTAGTACAGCTGAGTATAAAAAACCCAATAATTGGATTTTTACTAATTAGACAAATTTTTTTGATGTTTGTCCGGACTGGGATGAAATGAAAATCTATCATATTTTAAATGTGAAGAATAAAACACTCACATATTAACGTATACCAATATTTTTGAATCAGTCCAAACGCGAACCCTTCAATATCTCAACACACCTAAAAATGGACTTATGCCAATTTCAAAAGTAACGACTCATATATACTCCCATATGTACATTTCACCACAAGCTGATTTGTTTTTTGATTAACTTCTCAATGATTTCACTGCCAATATAGGTTTCGACCACCAATTTGAGTGGTAGTTGATTCAAGATTTAACTACCTCTCAATTTAAAAATGAGACGTATTTTTTCTCAGAGCAAAAACGAACTATCATGCAAAACGAAAAACATGCTGGCAAAATATTTTTGTTCGTTTTTGCCCTCTTTTCTGAGGGGAAAAAAGGAACTAAAATATTTTGCCGGCACATTTTTTCGCTTCGAGTTTTGGCGTTTTATGTTTGTACAATAGTTGGTTTTTGCTCTGAGAAAAAAATATGTCTCTTTTTGCTCTGAGCTCGTCTTATGTAGTATGTATTTGTGGGGGACACCTAATCTTCATGATTGGGGTCCTCACAAAACATCTGTAAAATTTTCTTTAAATTCGTTTTTTCAAAGCGAATTCGCTTATAACAATAGTACATTGGAATGGTTACTCAATTGAGAGAATCTGATAACAATTAAGCTATGTAGTTGAATTTTTGTTATAGCATTGACAGACGGCAGCGATAATCCCGATTACCGCAACACTTAATTCGATTAAAATTTTACCCTGACAGACGGCAAGTATTGCGGATTAACAAAACAGCTGAAGGAAGGTAGGCGCAGCGGCGAATTCAAAAACTTCTTGTTTTATTTCCAAAGGTAGGGTAATGTCAAAATCAAAACGAAGTCACATCATGGTCAATAGGAATGGGCGAGTCCCAAACGAATTCAGATTTCAACCAAGGCGAAATATCATTACAATCTACCAATTACAATAACAAATAACATTCGAAATTTCTGAATTCACTTATGCGCCTACCTTCCTAGATCTGCCTTGGGTTCTTCTTTTTCTTCCCTTTCATTCACAATAGACATTTTTCACCAGGGATGTTATTACAAATTGCTATAATCCGCTAAAATTTTGAGGACTAACTCAAGAGATATTCCGGATTACCTCCAGTTAATTCTCAAGTTAAGTCCGAATTAGCTAGATATTCCGGATTATCGCTGCCGTCTGTCAATGCTATTAGAATCCCGCTACTTGTGAATAGGAATTTATTACCCAATTAGTATTTTGGAAGTTCAACCCTGCAAAAATTCCGAGTACTCCATTCGCTAAACCATGGAGTGATCGCTATCGACCAACCGATTACTCCATAACTTGCCACATTTCATACAAAAAATATGGTCCATTTAATATTGCATGTCATTGCAATGGAGTATATACTCTAGTCCCGCATAACAATAGTGATGGGCGAGTCCGAGATGTTTAGACAATCGAGAGAATGGCCATCGTTGCAAAATCACAATCGAGTCAAAAGCTGACTCGCTCCTCGACTACACAATCGAGATGTTTTTGCGACTGTTCCGAGTCGGCGGGCCGGCTGTTGTTTTGATGATTTGTTTTAGTTGATAAAATAAACTGAATGAGTGTTGTTCATAAAGAAAGTGGGATTGTTAATGGAAGTGAGGCAAATACCTAAATAAATAAACCAAATTGAAAAATTTGCTATACATAGACGCTGCATTTTTGCAATCACAATTAAGGAGTGTCGTGCATAATAAATACAATTAATTATTTAAACATTACTAAATTTTCTGAAGTGAGACGCTTACGAAACAAATTAATTTTACGAGCAGCAACAATGGCAATAGATTTGTACCACTCTGTATGCTTTTTTAAGCAATTTTGATATTCAAGCGGCAACAACAAATGTTATGTATTTTTTGCAGCGAGTCCGAGATGTTGTAGGGTTGCTTTGAAAACGAGAGGAATCATTGCCAAGTCCGAGATGTTTTAGCGATTGTTTCGACTGACGGCCATTTACGACTTGACTCGAATACGAATGAAAACCATCGAGAGCATTCGAGATGTTTCAACAATCGAGAGAATCGAATAAAACATCTCGGACTCGCCCATCACTACATAACAATCAAATTAATCCATGGAGTACCTACATTGGATCAATTGATGGAGTACCTAACAGTTAGCCGAAGATAACAACAAAAACCAAATGTTTATCGCGACGACGATATTATTATTATTATTATTATTATTATTATTATTATTATTATTATTATTATTATTAGTATTATTATTATTATTATTATTATTATTATTATTATTAGTATTATTATTATTATTACTATTATTATTATTATTATTATTATTATTATTATTATTATTATTATTATTATTATTATTATTAGTATTATTATTATTATTACTATTATTATTATTATTATTATTATTATTATTATTATTATTATTATTATTATTATTATTATTATTATTATTATTATTATTATTATTATTATTATTATTATTATTATTATTATTATTATTATTATTATTATTATTATTATTATTATTATTATTATTATTATTATTATTATTATTATTATTATTATTATTATTATTATTATTATTATTATTATTATTATTATTATTATTATTATTATTATTATTATTATTATTATTATTATTATTATTATTATTATTATTATTATTATTATTATTATTATTATTATTATTATTATTATTATTATTATTATTATTATTATTATTATTATTATTATTATTATTATTATTATTATTATTATTATTATTATTATTATTATTATTATTATTATTATTATTATTATTATTATTATTATTATTATTATTATTATTATTATTATTATTATTATTATTATTATTATTATTATTATTATTATTATTATTATTATTATTATTATTATTATTATTATTATTATTATTATTATTATTATTATTATTATTATTATTATTATTATTATTATTATTATTATTATTATTATTATTATTATTATTATTATTATTATTATTATTATTATTATTATTATTATTATTATTATTATTATTATTATTATTATTATTATTATTATTATTATTATTATTATTATTATTATTATTATTATTATTATTATTATTATTATTATTATTATTATTATTATTATTATTATTATTATTATTATTATTATTATTATTATTATTATTATTATTATTATTATTATTATTATTATTATTATTATTATTATTATTATTATTATTATTATTATTATTATTATTATTATTATTATTATTATTATTATTATTATTATTATTATTATTATTATTATTATTATTATTATTATTATTATTATTATTATTATTATTATTATTATTATTATTATTATTATTATTATTATTATTATTATTATTATTATTATTATTATTATTATTATTATTATTATTATTATTATTATTATTATTATTATTATTATTATTATTATTATTATTATTATTATTATTATTATTATTATTATTATTATTATTATTATTATTATTATTATTATTATTATTATTATTATTATTATTATTATTATTATTATTATTATTATTATTATTATTATTATTATTATTATTATTATTATTATTATTATTATTATTATTATTATTATTATTATTATTATTATTATTATTATTATTATTATTATTATTATTATTATTATTATTATTATTATTATTATTATTATTATTATTATTATTATTATTATTATTATTATTATTATTATTATTATTATTATTATTATTATTATTATTATTATTATTATTATTATTATTATTATTATTATTATTATTATTATTATTATTATTATTATTATTATTATTATTATTATTATTATTATTATTATTATTATTATTATTATTATTATTATTATTATTATTATTATTATTATTATTATTATTATTATTATTATTATTATTATTATTATTATTATTATTATTATTATTATTATTATTATTATTATTATTATTATTATTATTATTATTATTATTATTATTATTATTATTATTATTATTATTATTATTATTATTATTATTATTATTATTATTATTATTATTATTATTATTATTATTATTATTATTATTATTATTATTATTATTATTATTATTATTATTATTATTATTATTATTATTATTATTATTATTATTATTATTATTATTATTATTATTATTATTATTATTATTATTATTATTATTATTATTATTATTATTATTATTATTATTATTATTATTATTATTATTATTATTATTATTATTATTATTATTATTATTATTATTATTATTATTATTATTATTATTATTATTATTATTATTATTATTATTATTATTATTATTATTATTATTATTATTATTATTATTATTATTATTATTATTATTATTATTATTATTATTATTATTATTATTATTATTATTATTATTATTATTATTATTATTATTATTATTATTATTATTATTATTATTATTATTATTATTATTATTATTATTATTATTATTATTATTATTATTATTATTATTATTATTATTATTATTATTATTAGGGCAACAGAAAATATGCCCTAAAAAATTCGTTTTTAGCGCTAACAATATGTCCTTAAAAATATGGTTTAAGCGCTAAAAATATGCTCTTAAAACTTGGTTTAAGCACTGAAAATATGCCTTTAAAATTTTTTTTATATATTTAATAAAAAGATATACGGCATAGGTTGTGTGCTCCCCTTTCATGCAAGAGGTTCCAGGTTCAAATCCTGGCACGGACAAATATCAAAAATTAGTTTTAAATAAAATTAGAACACTTTTTGTAATAAAAAAATATTTTTATTAAAGGTATTTGTTTTTATAGGTACAAAAGCGAAATAAAAAAATTCACATTTTATTAAATTATAATACTTTTTGTAACAAAAAATTATTTTTATTAAAGGTGCATTTTATAGGTACAAAAGACGAAATAAAAAAATTCACATTTGCGAAACACATCTTCGTTACCAAAAGAAAACAAGTATTTTTACATACGAAAATCTATATATATTAGGGCGGGTCAATTTGTACTGACGGAAAAAAACCTACTTTGTTTCGGCCACAGCTGCATTTTCTGGTCAATTCTGAACAAAAAAGTCTAAAGGAGCATAGTTCTAAAATGAAGTTTGACCCTCCGCAATTTTGATTTTATAGATAGTCATCCCTAAATTTTTTTTCTACATTTGTTAAAAAAAAATTTAATTGAAGATACTCAAATTAAATTTTGAGACTTATTTGAGTTGAACCCATCCGTCGGCCGACACATTATCACAAAATTTAATCAATTTGGGTAAAGTTTACAAACGGTGAAATTTTGCGATAAATTTTCAAATAGAAAACTATGTCGATTGTCGCGGTAAGTTTTTAAACGTAGATCTTTCCACGTCAACTGAAGGAATCGGGGCGTATTTAAAAGCAAGAATTTCAGACATTGTGTAGCGTGTAGTGCTACACGTTCAATATGAATATTGCGATATTTTTCTCGCTCTGAAATTCAAAATATTTTACTTCCGTCCTTTCACTTCCAATTAGTTTATTGCCAATATTGCGATCCGGATCACGGATTTCAAAATTTCTAAATATGCACGCATTTTGATGCATTGCAAAATTTTTAATGCTACACAGTCAATCCGTATTGTCAATATTGTGATCCGGATCGCAGATTTCAAAATTTCTAAACATTTTGCGATCCAGAATCGCGAGCCATCAATACTCGATGCTACACTATCAATATGAATCGCGATCTACGGATTTCATCAATATTGACCGTCTGAAGTATGCCTATGTATGTAGATACACAGCTGATTCGTGTAGCACATTTGAATGAAGCATTGCGAAAATTATTAAATTCGCCTTGAACTTGTCAGACAAAGAGGACTGGCAAATAGTATGCGCATATACAAAACAAAGTTGCCAGAGTACAAAATTTAAATAAAAACAATTTTACGAACGAAATGGAAAAATACGACGAAATACTATGCTAAAATATGAATTTATAGCCAAATATACCAAAAATATGCAAATAAGTCAAGATATGCAAAAATAAGCCTTTTGACCTAAATATGCGAAAATATGCCCTAACAAGTTAGGCTTATTCTCTTCGTCTTGAACTAAAACGCCGATATATATTTATCATATGTAAATAGGACTGCAACAGAAAAATATGCATTTGCATATCTTCTGTTGCCCTAATTATTATTATTATTATTATTATTATTATTATTATTATTATTATTATTATTATTATTATTATTATTATTATTATTATTATTATTATTATTATTATTATTATTATTATTATTATTATTATTATTATTATTATTATTATTATTATTATTATTATTATTATTATTATTATTATTATTATTATTATTATTATTATTATTATTATTATTATTATTATTATTATTATTATTATTATTATTATTATTATTATTATTATTATTATTATTATTATTATTATTATTATTATTATTATTATTATTATTATTATTATTATTATTATTATTATTATTATTATTATTATTATTATTATTATTATTATTATTATTATTATTATTATTATTATTATTATTATTATTAGATCTTTCCACGTCAACTGAAGGAATCGGGGCGTATTTAAAAGCAAGAATTTCAGACATT